>CM046669.1:59553634-60060307 GCA_025594165.1 Tamias sibiricus
ACACTTTTTATTTTCTATTTTGAGACATGTTCTCACTAAGTTGCTCAGCGCCTCACTAAATTGCTGAGGCTGGCTTTGAACTAGGGATCCTCCTGCATCAGCTTCCTGAGCCTCTGGAATTACAGGCATGCACAACCACATCCCACTGTAACAATTACACTCTTTATCTACTTCTTCACTCTCTATTTGTCTTCTCTCTTTTCTAGCCTTCTCTCATCTTTCTCTGAAATTTCCCATCTCCCTTTTTTTATATTTTTATTTTATTTATTTATTTTTATGTTGTGCTGAGGATCGAACCCAGTGACTCATGTGTGTGAGGCAAGTGCTCTACCACTGAACCATAACCCCAGCCCCTCCTTTTTTTTTTTTCTCTTACTTTTCCATGACCCTCTTTTCCCTAACTTCTCATAATGCTGGAAGAAATTGATTTTTAAATAGTTATTATGTAACAAGTATTCAGAGGCGGGGCAGGGGGGAAGTATCCTCTCAAGGAAGCTCCTGTTAGGTGCATTACACTTTGGAAAAATAACAGGGAGTTAGTACTGATTGATATGTTCATACAGATTTGGATGAACTACTTACCTACATGAAATAGGGCACTGAAGGGAAACAATTCCCAGCATATGAGGTTTTTCTGAAAATTGGTGAGGGTAGCAGGATGAAGGAAGGATTAATACATGAGATATTCCAGGAGGACAGTGAGGAGTGGGTCAATAGAGCAAACGTTTAGTAGGAAGCCTGTCCTTAGCTTTTTCTCACATCATTTTTCTGATTCTCACAGAACCCCTACAAAGTATACAGAATCATAACCTCCACTTAGGAAACAGGTATAGAAAGTAAGTGGCAGAGCTGGACCTGGGGCCCAGTCTGTCTGATAACCAAAGCCTATGCTGACAGAACAAAGGGAAATGTCACCAGTTTTGACAGCTCTGTCTGCCAAAACAAAGCAAGTCATCAAAGGGAACCACCGTGAGGTGTTCTGAGGGCTTAGCGATCTCCACGCACTACACTCATTCAACTTCGTACACATGGTCCCTAACAGTGCACTGGCACAGACTTGGAGGTCAATAAAGGATTATTGAACGCATGAACGGTATTCAAAGCAGCAAGCGCTGGAAATTTCTGAACTGGAAAAATCATTATTATATCCAATTCAGGAATCATGGCCCCTGCACAAACATTCCCAGAGACAATCCTACAAAACAAGTTATAATTTGGCCACATTTCACTACAACAGTTCAAGGCCTTAAGATTCCACCATGTAACAGAGGCCTTAAATTTTTTTTCCTGATATTCCCACTCTTGTAGAACTTCATCTGTCACTAGTTCTTTAAAAAATCATCAGACTGGAAATATGTGTATATTTGTGAAATTTAGTACCATGGACTAATACATTACTTATTTTATTTCAGAAAATAAAGAAATCTAATGCATAGCTAAACAAGTCTATTTCTCGGGAAACTGTTTACTGTGCCTGATATCCTGTTAGTGCCACTCTCCTTACTTCTGTTCTTTCGGAAATTCTTGTTTTTTGATTTTTGCAGTGCTGGGAATAGACCCCAGGGCCTCATGCTTGCAAAGCCAGTGCTCACTACTCAACTACATCGCCAGCCCTAAGAAGTTTTAGTAATTCATATTTCTCTTCAGACTTCTGTGTAAACATGAACTCAAATTTTCTACAGTAGTAAGTATCTGACAATTTAGTTTACTCATTTATGTTCTGGCCTGATTATTTCTTCAATGATACTTTTACCTGGGCTTATTCATGCCTTAGGTGATATATTTATTAAGACATTCTCCTTGAGTGATAGTATTTTATATGCATATTTAATCTATTTTGAATTCTCAGCTCTTTAGAAGAAATATGTGATTAGCTTGTACAAAGTCTCAAGATGAAGGATTATCATGCCAGTTTTACTGATCATTAAACTAAAACTTGAAAGTATAATGGAGAAAGAAATGATAGTAAGTTGGCAATGCTAATTACTCTGATTTGATCAGTATATGCTAGATACATGTGTTGAAATATCATGCTATACCCCATAAATATTCATAATTATTACATGTGAGTCAATTTTTTTTTAATTTGGGGGTTTTGGGAATTTAGCTGAGGTCTAGCAGCAATAGAGGGAAGATATTAAAGACATGACCATGACTTTGAAGTCAAGGCTTATGTTTCAGAATCTATCATTTGTATTATATTCTTATGACATAACCAGTTGGCTCTTTGAGTCCAAATCCAGCAGATTTTTTTTTATTAACTTGGGAATATTTTAATACTAAGGTACAGAAATTTTATTTACAGGAAGAAGAGAACAACATGTTTTTAATGTGTTTTTGTACATTTGGAATAATAAAAGAACAAAAACTATCATACTGCAGAATTCTGAACTTACAGAATTGAAAATTCTCCTTAGGATCATTTCACAGGTCCAGCATGGGAATCACAAAGCCTCTGCTTAGAGATCCCTCTGATGAGGATCTTATTGCTTTTCAAGATTGTCTTTATTGCTAGATAACTCTAATTTTTATCACAAATAATGGTATATCAATTAGCTATTATCTTTGCTATATAACAAGTCATTTCAAAATTTAATGGTTTAATCCAGTTGTGGTGGCACATACTTGGGAGCTACTTGGGAGGGTGAGGCAAGAGGATGACAAGTTCAAGGCCAGTCTGTGCAACTTAGTGGACTACTATCTCAAAATAAAATTCAAAAAGGGATGGGAGTGTAGTTCAGTTGTAGAGTTGCAGCTTAGCGTGCATGAAGCCCTGGGTTCACACACACGCACCATTGGTTTACCCTACTATTCATGGTCATGAATTACTTAAAGATGAAAATAGATTCTGACATTCTGACAAACGTGTCATTTGTGATATTTTCCCTCTTTTTTTTTCTAAATATTTATTTATTTGCTTTACTTGTACACAACGCGTTTATGTGGTGCTGAGGATCGAACCCGGGCCGCGCACGTGCTAGGTGAGCCCTCTACCGCTGAGCTACAACCCCAGCCCCTTTTCCTCTTTTTTGTACTGAGGATTAAACTCAGGTGCACTTACCACTGAACTACATCTCCATCCCTTTTTATTTTTTAAGAAGAGAGCCTTGCTAAGTTACTGAGGCTAGCCTTGAACTTGAGATGCTTCTGCCTCAGTCTCCCAAGTTGCTGGAAATTACAGGAGTGCACTACCAGGTCCAGCTCATTGGGTAAATTCATCATTATGTGGACATTGTAGGGTGCACTTACACAAACTAAGATGCCTACAGTATCACTAGGCAATACCATCTTATGAGACCACTGTCACATATGCAGTCTATCATTGACTGAAACATCATTATATGGCACATGAGCAAATATAACTCATGATGCTAATCAGCAATTTAGACTGATCCATTGGGCAGTTGTTCTGCTATGTTCCTGCATGCATCTGAGGTCAACTGCAGATGAATTTTGCCAATCTTGCTCTCACACAAGACAGTGCCTCTTTTCTGGAGCCTGAGCTAGACAACTGAGCTAACTTAACTCTGATCCATATGAACTCATTCTCTAGCAGGTCAGTTTAAACTTGTTCAAGAAGCCCAATTCAGCAAGGCCTCTAAAAGTCTATGGTTGAAATTAGTATACCATCATTTCTGCCCCATTATATTGACCAAAGCAAAATCACAAGTCCAGCCCAGATTCAGGAAGAAAAGAATGGAAGATGACATATTATAAAGGTTTGGACATAGGAAGGTCTAAAAGATTGTGAGTGTTTTTACAATCTATCTCATAAAGCACAAAAAATTGCATTTAGGGAGTACTGAGCATAAGAGATGATATTCAAAATGCCAAAAAGACAAGCAGTAGGGCATGGACACTAACCAATCACAATGGATGATAGCTGTATACAATAGATATGGCAAAATTAATGTGCACTGACTTGCCTGAAGGATGTAATATTTTTTAAATATTTATTTATTTGCTTTAGTTGTACACAATGCATTTATTTGTATGTGGTGCTAGGTGAGCGCTCTACCACTGAGCCACAATCCCAGCCCTGAAGGATGTAATATTAAGGATGATATTGGGCTAGGTATCCTTGTCCATGAGGTACCCAAAATAAATATACTGAAAAGACACAGCAGGTACCGTATCATTGACTGGAGCTTTGGCCCTAACTTCCAGCAAAGAACTTAAGTTCAATCAGAATACCTTAAACCAAAGTAGGATGAAAGGCCTGCTTCATGCTTTTCCACAGGAAGCCTGAACTTGAGTTTCAAGTTCTTTTTACTCCTCCTGAACAGATCACATACACCAGATGTGAGGCAAAGAACCAAATGGAAGCCGGGCGCGGTGGCGCACGCCTGTAATCCCAGCACTTTGGGAGGCTGAGTCAGGAGGATCGCGAGTTCAAAGCCAGCCTCAGCAATGGCGAGGCACTTAGCAACTCAGTGAGACCCTGTCTCTAATAAAAATACAAAAAAGGGCTGGGGATGTGGCCCAGTGGTCTAGTGCCGCTGAGTTCAATCCCCGGTACCCAAAAAAAAAAAAAAAAAAAAAAAAAAAAGAACCAAATGGAGAGATAACAAAAGGAATGGTTTGTCCCAAAGGCTAAAACCTGTCTACTTCAGGTCTTGTTAAATCAGGTCAAACGTATTCTTAAATTAGTCACAGAAAGAAAAGGGTTGGGGAAAAGTATCTAAAGAAAGGAAGATGATCCTTTGGTGAAGGAAAAAAGACCCTTGGGTGAGTCTCTACTTTTTTTTTTAATATTTATTTATTTACTTTAGTTGTACACAATGCAATGCGTTTATGTTTACGTGGTGCTGAGGATCGAACCCGGGCCGCACACGTGTTAGGCGAACGCTCTGCTGCTGAGCCACAACCCCAGCCCGGTGAGTCTCTACTTTGATGGAGAAACTGAAGTCTTATCTCAGTCTAGCCTTCTCTAGCTTTCTACAGTTTCTTTTTCTTTCTTGGTAATGGGGATGGAACTCGTGGCACTGTACAACGAGGCACAGTCCCAACCCCTTTCTACCTTGCTAGAGAGGAGTCCAGAAGGGAATAACCCATTCTCATATAAGAAACACTTCAGCTCAGCATATCCACTGGCATAGAGTGGCCAATTAATTGTCCCTAAACATGTATGTCTATCCCATTTAGTATAGAGTAAGGGTTGGGTAAAGGAGAGGAACACAGAGAAGACTAGAGGTCAATACAGCACTTCTTCTACAAAGTATTTTTACAGATATTTTTTATCTTAACACCATCTGCAACTTTCAGGAATCCTTGTGACTTTTGCTTTAATGGCCAAGTTTGCATCAAGTGTCTATATTCACTGAATTCATAAGTATCAGTTGGGGTTTTGTGGTAGAAATCAACTCTAGCTTAAGGACTTCACTGGAAGCTTGTGAGATAATATAAAATCAAAAGAAGGCAAAAGCCGTAGACAGCCATGGGATGTATGCAGTGAAAGCTAATGGTCTTTCTCTTTGAGGTGCCAATGATGGTGTAAATCAGTTCCAACATCTCTGGCCTTTTTGTCCTATGATGCAAGAATCAAATCTCATGCAAACAATGTCCATTTGATCTAGCTTGATCACATGTTTATCCAATGGAAGAGAAAGGCATGTTATCAAACAAAAGACCTGTCTGGGAGTAGGGGAGACTAATGTCTCAATTTCCAAAAGAACAAGAAAAGTTTCTGAGCCATCCAAAACTGTGCGCAGTGATATCATAGCCACAGAATCAGGAGTATTGAGTGAATACATGCAACAAAAGTAAGGTGGCCCTGGGACTGTACTATGTGTAATATGTTAGTGAGTAAACTCAGAAAATGTGTTCAGTTGGAGCAGTCTGTATGACTAGTTGAGCAATGCAAGAAATGTACATTACACAATTAGTCTAAAAATATTCCCAGGATCTATTTTGAACAGGTATAGTAAGACACACATATGAAAATAATTGCCAGGAAAAAAAAAAGGTTTTTTTTTTTTTTTTTTTTTTTTTTAATTCATAGACTCCAGAAACAAGAGACATAGTATGCCACACAGAACTATACTGGAAAGCACTGAAATAAGATGAACAGGCAGAGAGAGGGGGAAACTGTGGGTGGGAGATCTTATTGCAGTTTATGTAGGAAGGGCAGAGCAAAGCAAGTAAGCAGAATAGGCCCTATGATCAGAATAATTTCAATGGCCTCTGGGCTACAGGAGTGGTCCCCAGGTGTCTGGTGACTTGCCCTGTGGTGATCAGGACAGTGGATAGTGTCCCAGACTGTATATGTCCCATAAAAGCGGGTATGTGTGGGATACGAACTGGATTGATTCGTTTGTATATCAAAAGCAATGCTGGAAGGTGAGTTTACTATTTGTAGGAATTAGTTAACCCTGGGAAGGAGGGTTCCTGGGTCCACAAGACCCCAAATACTATAGCACCAAGAATACAAAAATTAGGAAAATATACCTAATACAACTACACTATGTTCCTTGGACAAAGAGCCATATGAAGATAGGAGATAAGTGATATCAAGAATAGCGCGAAGGGGATGGGGTTGTGGCTCAGCGGTAGAGTGCTCACCTAGCACGTGCGCGGCCCGGGTTTGATCCTCTGCACCACGTAAAAATAAAACACATTGTGTATAACTAAAGCAATAAATAAATATTAAAAAAAAAAAAGAATAGAGGCTGGGATTGTGGCTCAGCAGTGGAGCACTCACCTAGCACGTGCGTGGCCTGGGTTCAATCCTCAGCACCATGTAAAAATAAATAAAAGCATTGTGTACAACTAAAATAAATAAATATTAAAAAAAAGAATATCATGAAGCCTGTGTATCCCTGTTCATTCTAAGTTCTATTTTACTAAGCATCCAACATGCTATAGGCACAGTTGTTGAATCTACTTCCACTTCTCCAGGTTCCTCTTCCTTTCTTCTAGTCTGCTTCATCATACCCAAATTCTAGGGTTTTTTGAAACAGTTGCTATAGTCATAATTAGTGTATGTATCTGTTTTTGAAACATGACAGAATGGTATTAACATTTGGATAGGCTTACATGGCCTATTTTAATATATTTTTTTTTAAAAAAACCTCTTGAGCTGGGGTTGTGGCTCAGTGATAAAGGACTTGCATAGCATTTGTGAGGCACTGGGTTTATAAATAAATTAAATAAATAAAATAAAGGTATTGTGTCCATCTACAACTAAAACAAAAAAAAGAAAACAGGGCTGGGGTCGTGGCTCAGCGGTAGAGCACTTGCCTACCGCGTTCGCGGCCCGGATTCGACCCTCAGCACCATGTAAAAATAAGGGCATTGTGTAAAACTAAAACAAATAAATATTTTCTTTTAAAATATTTATTTATTTGCTTTAGTTGTACACAATGCATTTATTTGTATGTGGTGCTGAGGATCGAACCCGGGCCGCGCACGCGCTAGGCGAGCGCTCTACCGCTGAGCCACAATCCCAGCCCCAAATAAATATTTTTTGAAAAAAGAAAACAAGAACAACAAAAACCTCTTGGTGAGTTTACACATTAATGAATGTATGATTTTGCAGATTGATGTCAATATGTAATAAATTCCCAGTCATTGAAAATGTTTAGTATGTGAAAATAGTCCAATTTTTGTTTTGTTTTTATGATACTGAAGATAAAACTCAGGGACTCATACATACTAATTGAGTGCTCTACAACTGAGCTACACTCCCAGCCTTCTTTTTTGGGGGGTAGAGGGTTGAACCCAGTGGGGCTACAGGAATGGTATCCCCAGCCCTTTTAAAAAAATATTTTATTTAGAGATAGTCTTTCTGAGTTGCTTAGGGCCTTGCCAAGTTGCTGAGGCTGACTTTGAACTCGCAATTCTCCTGCCTCAGCCTCCCACCCTGCTGGGATTACAGGTGTGTTCCATTGTGCCTGGCTCCAGCTTTTTTTTTTTTTAACTTTGATATTCCTCTGTCTTCACATTTGTTTCAATTTTCTCTTTGTGGATTCTTGGGATATTTCTGCTCAGTAGAGACACAATATCCAACTTTCCTGTTTTATTAAATATTATCAAGCAGCAGATTCTCTGGATAGTAAGCCCAAAGTTGCCAAAGGGGTGTTTCTTTTATCTGCTGTGAATTATTCCAGCAAGTTCTACAGAGCATAAAGACTCTTATATTATTAGCTGAATATGTGAGAACTGGCCCTTGCAAGGATCTGTCCTGTAACTTTATGCCATCATCAAAAGAAAGTTAAGCCTTTTCTATTTTTTTCCAGAGATGAAGTACATGTTTTCTTTGACTTTTCTTCTATAGAGTTTAGTTAATCCCTTTCAAACTAGGAAACTCAGACTGAACATATGTGGACTCTCCTTTGCACAAAATCTTCAATATCTTGTATTTACTGACTCTCAGTCCACCTGTCATTTTAAGTGTGCTCACACAAATTGTGCTAATTTATATTTACCATACTGTTTCATTTGTGTTTCTGAGTTTGTTTTTTTGATTTTCAACAACAGTCAAAAGTGAGTTAATGTAGAACTTTGGCTTCTTTTAAAAATGTGATGATGTAATGTTCACCTACAATTATTACCTGAAGTTATTTAGTTTTCATGTTGATAGGAAAGGAAACTGCTGACATTAACTTTCTAAACTTAAATCAATTTTCTAAGATCTTCATATGACTATGAATCTCTCCCTAAATTTCAAGTTTTAAATCGGATTTTTACACTTAATCATTGCATAAATCTCTACAAACTACTTCCATCTTTTATTTCCATTTTCTCATACATAGAATAGATAAGAGTGTTGCTATCACAAAGCATTTTGTGAAATTCACTGAGAAATCATAGAGGTGTTCTGCTTTGGAGGAAGAGAGAACCTCCATGAAAAATGGGTTGTACCAATCTCCCTCCATAACACTTCTCTGACACGCTCACTAGTCTGACAATTTTCTGCAGACTTCTAGGGTTCAAGTTTTCTCCTTTAATGATGTAATCATTTCTCCATGAAGTTGAGTCATACACTGCTCATTTTCTCAGTATCTCTAATTCCTAAATAAAGGCATGGAATGACTTCAACACTTGAATTCTAGAAACTACAATAAACTGAAATATGTTTATAGAAAACTTAATGAATTTTTATGCTATCCCACCCCCCATAAGACTTCAATGTTAGCTTTGGAAAATAACATAGAAGACATCTATTTTATAAATGAAAAAAGTGGGCTTTGGGGAGCTTGAGGAATCTTTAGATTTGACCAAAGTGACATCATTAAGTAGCAGATCCACATATATACTTATATGTATAATTCCAAAAACATGCATTACTGACATTTACTTCATTTTCATTTATTTCTTTGTTAAAATGTATCCTCAGACTAATATATATGATTCAACTTTTAAAATCTCAAAACACAACTAAAATAACCTAGGATGTCTCGTTTATTTACCAAAGATTACCACTGAGACTTGTACCTATAGGAATGATTTCTAGGATTGGGGATATAGCTCAGTGATGGAACATATGCTTAGCAAGCACTGTGCCCTGGGTTTGATCCCCAGCATCACCCCACCAAAATAATACTTTTTTTCTACACATCACGTACAACCACAAGACTGGGATCCCAACCGGGTGTGGTGGTGCACGCCTGTAATCCCAGCAGCTCTGGAGGCTGAGGCAGGAGGATTGCAAGTTCAAAGTCAACCTCAGCAACAGCAAGGTGCTTAGCAATTCAGTGAGACCCTGTCTCTAAATAGAATACAAACTAGGGCTGGGAATGTGGCTCAGTGGTAGAGTGCCCCTGAGTTCAATTCCTGGTACAAAAAAAAAAAAAAAAAAAAAAAGGACTGGAATCCCAATTAGAATAAGATATACTCCATGTTTGTATAAATATGTCAAAATATACTCTACTGTCATGTATATCTTTTTTTTAAATATTTATTTATTTGCTTTAGCTGTACACAATGCGTTTATCTGTACGTGGTGCTGAGGATCGAACCCGGGCCGCGCATGTGCCAGGCGAGCACTCTACCGCTGAGCCACAATCCCAGCCCCATCATGTATATCTAAAAAGAACAAATAAAAATAATGTTTTTTTAAAGAAATGGTACATGCAGAGGTTATTTCAACACACTTAACAACAATATAGCATGGGTGTTGTCCAATAGTTGGTGTATCTGTTTTGGTTCTACCACATGCACATGAGCCCATGTGGATTACTCAAAAATACAGTGTCCTGTACTAAAAATAAGAAATAATCTTGTAAGGTGATTGTATTATAAATAAAATATAAAAATATTCAACAATGCCTAAGCTATACTTTCTTCATTATTATGTTCATTCAACACAATTTGTCCTTTCTTAAAAATTCAAAGAGGAAACATAGGATTTTCTTTCCCACACTGTGTTTCTAGTGGATTAGCTGCTAGATTTAGCTATTGGTAATAGAAATAGAATTAAAGTTCTGGAACTGGTAAGATTGATTGCCTCCCCAAGTTAGAATTTTTAATATGCTGTAAAATAAACTCTGGCTATATCCATCTGTGTATATAATTCATAGAGTTATTATATTAGGTTTAGGGAGTGAGGACAAGATATGTGCTTTATTAGCAATGTTGAATAGAGGCCCATTTAATGTTTGCTGATTTACTACAGAACTTTGTGAACAATGCCAATGCAATTTCCCCAAAGTCAATATGGAAATGCACTGTGGGGCTTGCTTTACTGAACAAGTCTGATTTTTGTGGCAGAACACATTCCTATGTTTCTCTGTTGTGTGAAAGAACTTATCAGGAGTGTTGCACCCCTGATAAGTCTGCATATTTTCAATGTTGGGGAGCTCACTGCTTAATGAAGCAGCCTGTTCCTTAATCAAGAACACTAGCCGGGCGCGGTGGCGCACGCCTGTAATCCCAGCACTTTGGGAGGCTGAGGCAGGAGGATCGCGAGTTCAAAGCCAGCCTCAGCAATGGCGAGGCACTTGGCAACTCAGTGAGACCCTGTCTCTAAATAAAATACAAAAAAGGGCTGAGGATGTGAGCCAGTGGTCGAGTGCCCCTGAGTTCAATCCCCGGTACCACAAAAAAAAAAAAAAAAAAAAAAAGAACCCTAGGGCTGGGGTTGTGGCTCAGCGGTAGAGCGTTCGCCTAGCACGTTCATGACCCGGGTTCAATCCTCAGCACCATGTAAACATAAATGCATTGCATTGTGTACAACTAAAAGCAAATAAATAAATATTAAAAAAAAAAGAACCCTAGTTGCTACAAAGATCTGTGTTAACCCTTTATATCAGTGTTTCTGAAAGTGTGAACCTGGATCAGTGGCATCAACATCACCATGGAAACTGGCTAGATATGCAAATTCTCTGACCTCCACACCAGAGTTCCCAAATCAGAAATTCTAAGAATGGGGCTGAGCAACGTTTTAACAAGCCACCCAGGTAATTTTGATACATGCTGAAGTTCGAGAATCATTGGCCCATATATAATCCCACACAACAAAATTAATAAGGATACTGCTAATTATAACTATTTGGATTGAAGATATCAGAAATGTAACTATACTTAAATAATTAAATAACCTAATTATATTTAAATCCTGTGTTCCCTCTCTAAATTTGTGAAAAAGAACAGATTGTATTGAACAAACATAAAAATGAAAATACAAATAGGTTTACTATATATTGTTATATTTTCATTGTAGTGCAAACACTTCCAGGATTGTTGTTGTTTGTGTTTGGTTTTTTTTTGTTGTTGTTGTTGTTGTTGTTGCTTATGTAGTGATTAGGATTGAACCTGGGACCTCATGCATTCAAGGTCAGCACTACTACCACTGAACTATAACCCTAGCCTGAGTACTTTGCATTTTTAAGGAAGATGTCCTGGCTCAGGTGCAGCCAATAAAACTAGGACAAACATACCAATTGTTAGCATAAAATGGAATACCTTAGTTTGTGAGGCTCAGGATAACAGTGAACCTCATAAGAGCAAAAGGGCTGATCAGGATCTACAGGACCTAAGCTTGTAGGACTGGAAAGAAGAAACAGCTCACTTTCCTTTTTGCTCACTCATGAGTGCTTTTAGTGGCTCCATCACAAACACACCCACAAGCCCACCTATCACTCATTTCTCTGTCTCTGCTTGTTTGTTTCCTCTTCTGCAGCAGACAGGCTTCTGTTGAAGGTGAAGATGGCCACCTCCTCACCCCACAACTCACACACATACCCTCCCATCCCTCTAGGACCTGACTTCAGAGGCAAAGCTGTGCCTCCCCAGGCTAGAAATTAAGAAATCTCTGGGCATGACTGTAATCCCAGAGTCTCAGGAGGCTGAGGCAGGAGGATCGCGGGTTCAAAGCTAACCTCAGCAACTGTGAGGTGCTAAGCAACTCAGTGAGACCCTAAATAAAATACAAAATAGGGCTGGGGATGTGGTTGAGTGCCCCTGAGTTCAATCCCTGGTAGCAAAAAAAAAAAAAAAAAAAAAAAAAAAAGGAAGAACTAGGGCTGGAAGTATTAGACAAAGAAAGAAAGGCATTGGGCAGACAAATAGCTACTATATAGCCTATTTAAACTATAGTCCACATTACTTTGAGAAAAGGAAGTTTATAAAGACTGATTGTCTTGCTCAAATCACTCAAATCAGTGAAAATTGAAACAAAAAAGAAATAAAAAAAGTGTATTAATATTTAAGACTATCCTATAGTCACTTATTTAATGAAGACCCTACTAGGAAAGTTTAGCTGAGTCTTTAGTCAACATATTTGTACTGAACTTTCTCCTGATGGAAAAAAAATAGTTTTATAAAAATAGTTTCATGAGTCTGCAGTAAAACAACAGTGAAAGAAATATAATTTTTCCTATTGCAGACAGATGATTAAGATTTTTTTGCATTTATGTCATTCAAAAATGATTGTTACAAACTTCAAACTTGGCAGGAATGTACTCCCAGTAGAGGAAGGGGAAAAAATCAAGCCAATCTAAAGTCATGAAGATTTAAATAATGTTATCTAAGAATAAGCACAGAATAGAACATTTTATGGTTTTTTTTTTACAAGAATTTTTACTTACAACTTCCTGATTCAAAAATTTTCATTTAAGGATTCTCCTTTAGCAAATATTTTAAAATGTGCCTTCTACCTAACCCCCAAGAAAAAAATAATGTTAATGAAGCATACAAGTTAGGAACATATGTGATCAGAGTCTAAGGAATTCCAAAGATTTTACAGTAATATTCATTTGATCTCTTCAGTCATAAGCTGGTCTTCCCACTTTTCCTTTGAACAACATCATAGCACATTATGGTTTATATTTTTAGGGTGTAATATAAACCATATTAAATGTGCTATATAGCTGAATCAACATAAGAACTGTAGTTCTGGAATTTCCTGATTCTTGAATGTCTAAATTCATAACATTGTTGAGTTATACCATTTATGGGCAGTTTTATTAAAATAAGCACAATTCCAAGTTTGCTTTTTACTTTTCCACCTTACATTGCTTCCTACCAGTTGGGCCACTATGACTCTCTAATAGCCTGTGACCAGGGCTATAAATGTCAAGCAAAATAAGAGTTGAGGTAATGTGGCACTACATGGATTCTGAGATTGAATATTCTATATGAAGTTTGGTTGGTTTTTTGTTTGTTTGTTTGTTTGTTTTTACATTTTAAAAATCATTGTTGTCTCTTCTCCAAATTTCTGTCAAACAAGCAGGATGGAAAGGCTGTTGCAAAAGTAAAGAAACATTAGTGGCTCTTCTGTAAAGGTCAAATCTTGGTAAAACATGAGCTCTCTATTTTTCTATGACCTTTTGCAATAAATGTTAAATCTGAAACTGTAGAATAGTGGGATTAGACGTGGTTACCCTTTACTTAAAATTTCCATTTTAGTAGATAATTGGCAAAAATAAAATCAGGAAAGCTTCCTTCGGTTCTCCAGTTTGGACACTAAGTTGACACATACCATTTTGCCACAAGCAGATTACTTTTGAAATGCTAAAATTCAAATCTTGGTATGGGTATCTCCAAAGCCATCTGGATCTACTCTCTCCTGTCAGTTTCAACTGGGACTCAAAACTGATGACACTGGTTTAGCAGGAACATACAGAAAGCCTCTGGCTGAGGTCAAAATTTTGCCTTTGGATGGGTTTTCTTCATGGCTTCTTGTGTGTTGGTTCAGTGTACTGACTTTCTTATCTATTTGGAATTCTTGATCAGTGAGGATTAACACATATGGTACTTTGATGGTGAGTCTGATTATAATGATGATGAAGACGATTTCACAATCATTTAAGAGGCCCTTACTACGAAACAGCCACCTACCAGGACTAGTCCTTTCTGACCCAGTATTCAAATCTATAATGTAAATTAGCTCATGTATTGATAAATAGGAGAAATATCAATATAATCAAGTTTGTATTGATGTATATGTGATTCCGCCCCCCAGCATGTTAGCATTTTGCAGTTCAATGTATCCTAATAAGTTTTTAAAAAACAAAAAGATGTCATTAAGTTATCCAGTACTAAACATGGGGCTCATTCATCCTACTTTCTTCCTCTTGGCTCTTAGAAGTACTTGTTGGAAAATTTTCCTGGATCTTGATGCGTTTTGTACTTATCTCTCTCTCTCTCTCTTTTTTTTTTTTTTTTTTTTACATTTCATATTATAATTATAGAGCACATTTTTATACATCTCTGGTTCTTGGAAGCATCAACTCTTACTCTATGTTCTATTCCACCAAACAACAATAATATCAATCTCTCTCTTATTAGTTTTAGTTATGTAGAGTGTTGGGTTTATTTTGACATACTATACAAGCATGGAATGTATTTGTTCTAATTAAGTCCCCAGTACTTCCCTTCTTTCCTCCCCCTGTTCCCTTTCTTCTACTCTAGTGATCTTTCTTCTATTTACTTATAGTTTTTTTTTTAAATTGGTGCATTGTGGATATACATGAAGGTGAAATTCACTGTGATATATTCATATAAACAACCATCATTTTAAAGGCAAGTCTTATAAGTTCAACTGTAGCTAGGTGTGGTGGTGAGTCGTGCCTGTAATCTCAGCAACCCAGGAGATTGATGCAGGAGGATCACAAGTTTGAGGCCCACCTCAACAACTTAGTGAGACCCTTAGTGTTAGGGAGATCCTGTCTCAAGTTTTTAAAAAATTAAAAGGACAGGATTCAGTGGTAAAGTTCCCCTGGGTTCAATCCCCAATACCAAATATATAAAGTTTACCTGTTATAGTATTTTATTAGGATGGATATCATTCATATCAGTGCCTTTGTTTCCAAGTTGAATAGGTCTTGAATGGCCTGCCTCAGCCCTGTTTTTTCCATAAACTCTAACTTTTAATGTGAAAATTTGAAAATAAGTGGTCTGTTGTTTCTGCATATAATGCCTGTCCTTTCTTCACATAGTTTTACTCAGTTGTCTCTCTTGCTCTCTCTCTATGTCTTGTCAGCAGTGGGGATAGAACACACAGGTTTCTACCACTGGGCTACATCTGCAGTCCTTTTTAATTTTATTTTGAGATAGGGTCTTGCTAAGTTGCTGAGGTTGGCCTTGAACTTGAAATTCTCCTGCCTCAGCCTTCCAAGTTGCTGGAATTACAAGCCTGTGCCACCATGCCTAACTTTTATTCAGTTATTGACACTATTTATGGCATAATTATTTTTCCCATTAGCTTGTGAAAGAGGACCAAAGTGAGAACACAGGCAGTAGAGGCGTGGTGGGTTGGAGCAGTGATCTGTCCTGCCATTCTCTGAGATGGACAGCACTTCCTTTTCATTTATCATGGACGATATCCCAGAACCTTTTTGTTGTTGTTGTTGTTCCAGAAAAAGACCCATAAAATAAATTAAGTATGTGGGTCAGCTGTAGCAAGCTACTGACAATGCCCATGTGGGAGGCTGTGGAGTTCTGCAGCGGGGAACAAATGCCAGCCTGTGCCTGACCTGGCCTTGGTTTCATGGTAGAGTGACAGAGCACATTCCAAGGGCGGGGAATAAAAGGATGTTGAAGATTCAAATAAAAATATAATCCCAGGAAAGATTTTCTATCATCTGTTGAGTTCCTTTTAGAAATTGAATGTGAATTGAGGGAAGCACTATTGTTCTTCTCACAGACGAAAACAGTGCATTTTTACAGAAATTGTCTTACACAGCATGATCCTATTTTTATTAAAATAGAATACATGCACTAAACCTTTGGGCAGTAAAAATCAAAATATTCATGGTATTTAGTAATATCTGAGTGGTAGAATTATGGACAATCTTTTTCTTTTTGCTAATTTATATTTTACAAAATGAACCAGAATAATTTTTCTAACAAGAAGTGGTGAAAATACTTTTTAAAAATTTTTTAGTTGTAGTTGGACACAATATCTTTATTTTATTTATTTATTTTTATGTGGTGCTGAGGATCAAACCCAGGGCCATGTATGTGCTAGGCGAGGGCTCTACTGCTGAGCCACAATCCCAGCCCCTGAAAATTACTTTTTTTTTTTTTTTTTTTGGTACCAGGGATTGAACTCAGGGGCACATCCCCAGCCCTTTTTTGTATTTTATTAGAGACAGGGTCTCACTGAATTGCCAATTGCCTCGCCATTGCTGAGGCTGGCTTTGAACTCTCGATCCTCCTGCCTCAGCCTCCTAAGTGCTGGGATTACAGGCGAGCGCCACCGCGCCTGGCCGAAAATTACTTTTGAAAACAATTTTTTTTTAGGAGAATTTTGTGATTTTTTTTTCTCTGAAAAACAATTGATTTTGTACTTGGAAAAGGTATTAATAATTTTTTTTGTACACTGACCTTTTAAAGATTGATATCACTCATTCTTGCTGTCCTCCCTAGAAAAACGGTACAAATTCATATTGAATTTTTTCTACTCTCTCAGCTTTTCACAACTGTGCTTCCCTCTTTCCTGTAGTTTTTCTTTCTTCTTTTTGTCTTTTTTGTGCTGGGGATCAAACCCAAGACGTTGTGCATGCTGAGCAAGCATTCTACCCACACCCCTCCCATGCCTTTTACCTCAAGCAGTCACCTGTCTTAGTCCACTCTGAGCTGCCTTTAGGCAGCCGCTTCTCCCTACTTTCCCCCTCTTAGGTGTCACTGCTTCACTGGGACCTGCCACCTCTGCTGCCCCTCACCTGATTGCACTCTCCTGTTTGTGTTTCTCCTAATAGCAATGACTATTGTCTGTGTGTAAGGAAATCATGTTTGGGCTTCCTG
The DNA here is from genome assembly GCA_025594165.1 of Tamias sibiricus. Classification (NCBI taxonomy): domain Eukaryota; kingdom Metazoa; phylum Chordata; class Mammalia; order Rodentia; family Sciuridae; genus Tamias; species Tamias sibiricus. The sequence goes on from CM046669.1 coordinate 59,570,825, forward strand.
ATAGCACCAACAAGATTGATTCCTCTTAGAAAATGATACACAAAACAACATCTCTTTTCAGTGTGCCACTGAAGATCCTGGGTTACCATGGGGTTGCCTCCCTGGCCAGTGTTATGGGTATTGCAAGAACAAGCCATCAGGAGTCTCACTTCTGCCGAGTGTCCTTGATGCCAAGGTCCACGTCTTTGACCTAGGACAGAAGAAGGCAAAAGTGGATGCATTCCCCCTCTGTGGTCATGTGGTGTCTGGGTATCTGATAGGAGAAGCTCTCTTCCAAAGCCCTGGAGGCCACCTGTATTTGTGCCCACAAGTACATGGTCAAAAGTTCTGGCAGAGATGGCTTCATATTTGAATGCAGCTCCACCCTTTTCATATCATCCACATCAACAAGTTGTTGTCCTGTGCTGGGGCTGACAGGCTCAGGACAGGTATGTGAGGTGACTTTGGAAAGCCAGGCCATGGGGGCCAAGGTCTACACTGGCCAAATCTTGAGGTCTGCCTGCACCAAGAAAAAAAAGCATGTGATTAAGGCCCCATGCAGGACCAAATTCAAGTTACCTGGTTGTCAGGAGATCTACATCTCAAAGAAGCAGGGCTTTACCAAGTTTACTTCAGATGAATTTTAAGACATAGTGGCTAAGAAGCAGTTCATCCTGAGTGGCTGTCAAATCATTGTACCCAGGACAACTGATGGGCCCTATACACCTCATGGCTTGCACTGTGCCACCTGCTTAGTCACACTCACCAATAAATCCTGCCTCCTGTCCAAAAATCAACAACAATAAAAATCCCTATTTCTAAGGCTCTTTCTGTTGCCTTTCACTCATTTGTTGCTCAGTGGCAGCAGCAATACAGTCATGTTGCTAAAAACCAGAAGATACTCAGGAACCACACAAAACATCATTGTAGACTACCCCCTCAGAACCTTTTCTTTTTATTGCCTATTATGGGTAAATTATAATCATATCTGGAACTCGCCTCATAAGCAACTTCATAATCTTTATGGAAGATCCTCTGTAAATCCTCAGAACTTCTTTGCAAACTTATGTACTTCCATTCATGAATCCTTGTGGTGTTTATTTCCTCCCCTTTGACACACATATATTTTTATTAGGGTATCAAACATTCTTACCAATTCCTGCTCTCTGAGGCAACATGAGCCTGATGTCATTAATTTAACAATTCAGCATGATGTTCTGCTTCCACAGGTGCTTGAAATGGGCTATGTAGTAAGAGAAGAGTGAATTGTAGCTCTCTAGGGCAAGATGGTGACTATATCCCACTGGCATGTAAAAGAAAATTGGTTTTTAATTTTTTTACTGATGGTGATTTGAAAGATCTTCTTAGCCACATAAATAATTATACTTCAAGTGCCAGAAACTATGTTTTCTTTGCAACATTTAGTACAACAAATGTATCTGGGTAGCCAAACTCACCACCTGTCTTCATCCATCTGATTTTCACTAGGGCCATACAGGAGAACTAAATGGGGATGTGATGGAGGTCATCGCCTTTATCCCTTTGCTTATCTCCATATTTCCTCTTGGGATACAGTATTGCGTTGGCTTACCACCTGTTACTGTCTTGTGGGAGGAGAGCAGTTTCAAGGACCTCTACTTGCTCCTACCTTCCATAATAACTCTTACTCCATAGATGAGGTATCCATTGTAAGATTCTGTCTGCTGTTAAGTATATGTGTCCCAGTTATGCAATTGGGAACTGGGGTAATAAACACAGGGTAGGGACATAGATTTACTGGACTCGCTGTGAGATGGATTTCATTCTATTTATCTCCTGGCTTCCCTAAGTTTCCACTGTTACTGGAGATCACAGAGGCATTTTGAGTCCCCTGTATCCAATAGCCCTCAAAAGGCCTGGGCATTCCTTTCCCCTCTCTATTCCCGTATTCTGGTATATGACCATGGTCCCTTTATGGAAGAAATGGGAGAAATAACAGAAGTATATTTCTGTAGTGTCACAGTCAGGTCTTTTCTCAAGGGGACCTAAACTCCCCTTCAACTGATGGCCTTGGAGTGAGAACTGACTGAGATCTGGAAATTGGGGGAGTGGTCATGATTTTCTGCTTCTGTAGTTGATGTGAGCTTTCTGCTCAGTAAGTTCTCAAGTGCTTCTGGTTATGTAAGTGAATTAACTTCTTAGCTGCCCATTTGTCTTGTCCCCTTAGGATCACTATGGTCTATTTATTAGCCATTACCACAGTGGCTAATAAGAGAGACGCATCCTGATTGAGATTTCACCTCGTTACCCATTTCTTTCTTTTTCTTTTTCCTTTTTTTTTTAAATTTTTTAAATTTTTTTAGTGTAAGGGTAGGATTATTTGAATAGAAACAGGGACAGAACTCTGACAATACAAGAGGGGATCTGATAGCAGGTTTTCTCCATTGTTACTCATTTTTATGACATCCTCCTTGACCTTGTATATTAAGTGCTACACCTGGACCCTGCTATTCCGGAATTCTTTCACGATCACTAATGCCAGAGAGTTCTGTTCTATAGCAGCAGAATGACATCTGCCCTATGGAAGATAGCCATAATTAGACTTTTTTTAATTTTTATTTTTATTTGCTTTAGTTGTACACAATGCGTTTTATTCAATGTGTTTTATTTATACGTGGTGCTGAGGATTGAACCTGGGTCACCCACATGCTAGGCGAGCGCTCTATTGCTGAGCCACAATCCCAGCCCCATAATTACACTTTTGAAGATCCTCTTTGTCCTCTGCATTGGTGCATGTCTATTGTTTCAGTGGAAGGGATGTTCCTTAGACTACATGCTCAGACCACATGAATTTTCTGTCACATAATAAATCCATTCTCTTTTTTTTTTTCTTTGTATACCAGGGATTGAATTCAGGGGCACTCGACCACTGAGCCACATCCCCAGCCTATTTTTTATTTTATTTAGAGACAGAGTCTCACTTAATTGCTTAGCACCTCACTGTTACTGAGGCTGGCTTTGAATTCGCAATCCTCCTGCCTCAGGCTCCTAAGCCGCTGAGATTATAGGTATGTGCCACCGCACCTGGCAATAAATTCATTCTTATACTTCATCTCTCCAAGACTTCTAAACCCATCCTCAAAACTCCGCAAGAGACAGTTGGAGCATCTCTACCCCATTTACTACAGGTCATCTTCATGCTCAATTTTTAGGAAGCAATCCAGTACATGTAAGAGCACTAGCTCAGATGTCCTTGACAGGATGTGGAACTCATATTGAGTGAGATCACATTCATATCAATTATTTATCACCTATCCATTCTCAGATTGTGCCCTTCCTAGTCCAACTCCCTGCATACCCACCCTTCCATACAACTTCCCATTTCCTGCTAGTACATATTAGCCAGCTCTTGAGTCAGTGAAGGGAGGCAGAGCAGACCCTGAAGAAGACACTCAGCATCTTGTGAGGCAACTGCCTCAGTGAGGTCTTCGAGAAGTAGAGAGTCTCTTGTCTTCTACCATAGGATAGTATGCAATATCTGATGACCTTGGGGCTCGAGATTTTCTGGCTTATTCACCTGAATGTCTCCTTTTTCCATGTCCCAGTGTATCATACATTCCCTACCAGAGCGCTAACTTTAGTATTGGACTTGTGCATTCACTATGTGTTGTAGCTCTGCTGTGCTCATATTTACATGGGTTTAAGTTACTGAAAACAAAAACATTTTTCAATGCCACCACGAAGGCCTTCTGACTTTCACATCATGTCTTACATTGATTGTTGACAAACCTGAGCCTATTCTTTTCTTTTTAAAGGTGCTAATGCTGTTAACCAACTCCACATCACTGTGGTATGAATATGCCCCCACCAAATGTATGCAGGAGCTTAAATCACTAAAGTCATATATTAATGGTTTTGAAAGTGAAAACTTAATCCAACTATGGTGATTAGAGGTGAAACCTCTAAAGTGATGTGATTAGATTAGATTAGGCCATTGGGGCAGGGCCCCAATGATTGAATTTTATTGACTTTATATGAAGAGACCAGAGAGACAGAGAATATATGCATGCTACTGCCATGATATGATGCAGCCCTTGCCGGGGCCTCCACCATGCTTTTTGGACTTTGTACCTTCAAATAAACTTTTTTTTCTAAACAAAGTAGCCTGCCTCTGGTAATTAATTAAAGTAATAAAAAGCTGACTGATATGACAGCTATACAACCCACATTGTACCCAAACCATTCAAGTGCCATTACTGTGACATAAGACAATTCTTCATCATTCACCTGCATCTTACCCCAGTCCATAACTGGTGAAAATATTAGGGATCAGTAGTCATTAACACATCATTTACACCAGACAGAGGCCCTTATCTGATGATTTGGACTGGTGAATGATCAAGACTCCTTTCTGAAGGCTTCCCTTTAAGGTCATGTCTGGTTAACCCTCTTAGCCCGAGTTTCCCTAAAAAGTAGAAGCTAGGATAAGAATTCCAATGCAAGGGGCTGGGGTTGTGGCTCAGCAGTAGAGTGCTCGCCTAGCATGTGCGAGGCACTTGGTTTGATCCTCAGCACCACATAAAAATAAATAAATAAAATAAAGCCGGGCGCGGTGGCGTACGCCTGTAATCTCAGCACTTTGGGAGGCTGAGGCAGGAGGATCGCGAGTTCAAAGCCAGCCTCAGCAATGGCGAGGCACTTAGTAACTCAGTGAGACCCTGTCTCTAAATAAAATACAAAAAAGTGCTGGGGATGTGACCCAGTGGTCGAGTGCCCCTGAGTTCAATCCCCAGTACCAAAATAAATAAATAAATAAATAAATAAAGGTATTGTGGGCTGGGGTTGTGGCTCAGCGGTAAAGAGCTCGCCTAACACGTGCGCGGCCCGGGTTTGATCCTCAGCACCACATACAACTAAACAAATTGTGTACAACTAAAGCAAATAAATAAATATTTTTTAAAAATAAAGATATTGTGTCCAACTACAACTAAAAGTATATATATATGTATATATATATATACATATATATATATATATTTTTAAGGGGGTTGGGGTTGTGACTCAGCAATAGAGCGCTCACCTAGCACATATGTGGCTCGGGTTCGATCCTCAACACCATGTGAAAATAAACGCATTGTGTACAACTAAAGCAAATAAATAAATATTTTTTAAAAAAAGAATTTCAATACAAGTAATTATTTGGGAGAAGTGATATCAAGGAATGAAGGACTACAAAGAGTAAAACAGGGAAGGGCTTTCCTGGCTTTCCATTCAAAGGTGTGTTAACTCCATCATTACAGTAGGTAACTGGAATTCCATCCTGCCAGGAACTCTGAGGGTCCATGTAAATTATGAACATCTTGCATTGGTCAAGAGTTGCTACAGGAAATGAAACTCCTGCTAGGTTTGCACAGCCATTGGGTCAGAATGGCTGAAGAGTATCTCAGGCAGCCCACAGGGTAGAAGTGAAAGAAATTGAGAAGATATGATAAAGGGAAGGTAAGGTGCTGATGGGTTACACCTGCCCATTACTGATGGCATTCTTAGTGATCAGGAAGGCTACTGCTACCACCTGGCCCCACTTAACCCTTCTAGTACCAGTCATATTAATTGCTAGAATAGAACGGTGGTCCAACAGCATGTAAGACATGTAAAAGATAGGCTGCCTCTCCCAGAACATTGCCTCCCACCATTCTCTTTGCCCAGACGTTCTATTTCATTTATCCATTACTCTGATTCTTGTTTAGACAGTCTTAAGGGAGTCTTTCTCCATCTGTGAAGATTAACTCAACAACATTCTTATTATCTAAGAGCACTATTCATACAGTTCCTCTGTAGTTTCCTTTGTGAATTATCAGATAACAACTCCTTAGGTTGTTTCTCCTATTATTTTACTCTCATCATAAAGTACAATACATGGACGATGAAGCTTTCTTAGGTTAGGTCTCCTGAGGCATGGATTCTGAAACAGGCATTTGTGGGCAGGAGGTTTATGAGGGAGTGTTTTTAAGGGACCAGCACCAATGGGAAAGGAAGGAAATAGGATTGGATAGAGGAATGAGGAATGCATAGAGGTGAAGATGTAGCAAAAGCCAATCTGCAGACAAAGAGGAGCTAGGGATAGTTTTCCTAGCCCCACCTTGATACAAAAGGACTACACATTTGTATCCTGCGTCTGTTAGTCATTGGCTGGAAACTGGCTCCAGGAAGGGTATGTCCTTGGGTGAGGGACTGAGAACTTTTCCAGGACAGTGATTCAACTGAGAGTCTTCAGTGGCCAACATTCCCAACAGCTGGGGAAATGGTAACTCAGTTCTGAAGGAAAGATCTGAGTAGCTCCTCCCAGTATTAACTGCTTGGATTATTTTCTTTGTAAATTACATTTTGTAAAAGTTCCTCTAAGATTTTTAAAATATTTTTTGTTGTCAATGGATCTTTATTTTTTAAAAAATATTTATTTATTTGGTGTTAGTTGTACACAATGCCTTATATTTTTAAGTGGTGCTGAGGTTCGAACCCAGGCCCTCACACGTGCTAGGCAAGCGCTCTACCACTGAGCCACAACCCCAGCCCGATCTTTATTTATATGTGGCGCTGAGAATTGAACCAGTGCCTCACACATATTAGGCAAGTGCTCTACCACTGAGCTACAACCCCAGCCCTTCTCTAAGATTTTGATTGGTTCTTTTTCTGAGAAATTTAAGAGGAGCATTGGCAGGAAAAACCCCAACTTCTGTCATTGCAGTGATGGATCCTGATTCTTTCTCTCTTCTATTACCCATTCTAAAGTCCCCTCACCTGTGGCTAGCAGAGACCCTGGTTGCCATGTCCTTCTCAGGCTACAACTGTGGCACTTGTACATTTACCATCAAAATTAGGAAAGGACTGGTTGTGGTAATTCCAGCAACTCAGTAGGCTAAGGCAGGAGGATCACAAGTTTGAGGCTAGCTTTGGCAGCTTAGTGAGATCCTAACTCAAAATAAAAAGGACTGAGGATGCAGCTTAATGGTAGAGCATCCCTGGGTTCAACACCCAGTACTAAAACAAAGCAGGGAGGCTGAGGGTGTAGTTCAGTAGAGTACTTGCCTAGCATACACAAGGCCATGGGTTAAATTCCCAGCACTGAAGAAAAAAAAAAAAAAAAAAACAAGGAAAGGGAGTCCAGTCCCTTGGAGACCCTGGCTACCACACACACAGTTTTTTTTGTTTTGTTTTGTTTTTTGTTTTTCTGGTACAGTGCATTATAAAGCAATGCAGAGGTTCTCACCTACTCCTGGTGATTAAAGTCAGTTACCCCTGCTGAGTCCCCAGTATGATACATCCCAGGATGATGATTCCTTTTCTTCTCTTGTCTCTTAAAACAAGAAGCTGAAGTAATTGGGCAGCAAGTATAGCTTTAAAGTTTAACAGGATGCTTGCTGAGTTTCTAGTGAAAATGGTTTCCCTTTAGGATATAAACTCTATACCCATGGAGTCTAGAGCTGCAAAGACAAGAAGCACAAGTTCCTGATAGGCACTGATAGTGATGATAAGCACAGTCAACTACTTCTACCTGTTTCCTAGACTCAAGTACTCTCCCTATTGGGAGTAGAGCACCACATACTGATATCTGATTTACAGTATGTCGTGCAACCTGAAAGATGATGTCCTATCTTCTCAGGTTACCATCTCCAAGCCTGAGTTTCAGTGGTCCCCTCAAAGGTCATTCCATCCCTGTTTTAGTCAGCTTTTTCACTGCTGTGACTAAAGGACCCGACCAGAACAGGAAGAACCCGACCAGAAGAGGAAAAGTTTATTTGGGGACTCATGGTTTCAGAGTTCTCAATCCAGAGACAGCTGGCTCCATTCCACAGGGCTCAAGATGAGGCTGAACATCATGGAAGAAGAGAGTGGTTGAGGGAAGCAGCTCACATCATGATCAGAAAGCAGAAAGAGAAGTGTCCACTTGCCAAATACAAATATATACCCCAAAGCCATGCCCCAATTCCCACTTTCTCCAGCCACACCCTACCACTTCAGTTAATCCCTATCAGGGGATTAATTCACTGATTGGGTTAAGACTCTCACAACCCAATCATTTCTCCTCTGAACCTTCTTGCCTTGTCTCACATGTGAGATTTTGGAGGACACTGCATCTAAACCACAATAATCCCTTTAGCAGACTGATAGAATCTTGATAGTGTAGTATCTGATAGCACCAGTTGGTCCTGCTAGGTGCAATGGTGCACACCTATAATCCTAGCTAATTGGAAGGATGAAGCAGGAGGATGGCAGGTTTGAGGCCAGCCTTGGCCTCAAACTTGGTAAGATTCTGTCTCAACAAACAAACAAACAAACAAACAAACAAGCAAACAAAAAACAGTTGATCTATGGTTCATGTATTCATTTTTACACTCCTTGAATGTAAGTGGGTCCCTTGAATGGATATAATGAGATATAATGAGATTCTATATTTGTGGGCCAAATATTTTGTAATCATTTAGAAGGTGGTAATGGCTGACACCCTGAGGGTAGGAAAAGCAAACCCTCTTCCACATGTATGGATTCTTATCTAGGTCAATTGCTGCCTCTTTAGCATAGAAAGGATACAATATAAAGTTGCTGCCAAATGGTTAATTGGCTTCAGATGAAAGATGGCACCATATTAAATACACATATTGATGTTAAATCAGATGTTTGGCAATAGTAGCTAGAACAGCCTTGCTGAGTGGGAATCCATGCTGTTAGCCTGTGTATAGCCTACATTCTCTGCCACCATTGCTACTGTGTTCATGTGCCCATTGTGCTAGAAATATGGTGGCTGAAGACAGGTGGTGACTGATACCCGTTAAGCCATTCTGTCTGTCTACTTGATTCTTCAGTGCTCCCTGCATGGTGAAGCTCTCTGACCAATACTGACAATGGGATCCAAAAACATTCACACTTTGAGCCATGACCATTAGTCCACTAACATGCCTGTTCTCCAAATGTCTTTGCCCCTAGTCTTCCAATATTTCTTCCCCTTGGCTCCTGAATAGCCAGTGAAGCAAACTCCCAAAAGTATTTGACCAGACCCACTACCCAGAAATCTGATGAAAGGATTTTCTGTTTTTTTTTTTTTTTTTTTTTTTTGTACCAGGGATTGAATTCTGGATCGCTTAACTGCTGAGCAACATCCCTAGCCCTTTCTTTTTTCTTATTTTTTTTTTTATTTTGAGAAGGGTCTCAATAAGTTGCTCCAGGCCTTGCAAAGTTGCTGAGGCTGGCTTTGAACTTGTGATCCTCCTGCCTTAATGCTGGGATTACAGGCATTTGCTACCACACCCAGCACCACCTATCTTCTAAGGTCTCCCAATGTGGGGCTGCAAAGGAGTTGTATTGCTGCCATAGCCCATTTTCACCTTGTATCCACACACAATGCTGTGAGCCTAGCACGACCTTCTCCCTCTTCCATTGACTGGTTGTAAGTACCTTGTATGGCCCATAGGCAGGAACTGAGGAGAAAAAACAATTTAGTAGAGGTGGATGGCTTGAATTCAACCTTCTGGATCTCTCCTTTTCTCATAATTAAGTCCTGGGCCTGATTCTCAGCTTTTTTTTTTTTTTTTTTACATTCTAACTGTAAGATAAGAGTCTTTTTGTGATGCCAAGGAGAACTTCTGACTTTCTGACTATTGATTAATCACCCTCAGCCTTTCATCATCTCTCTCCAATACATGAAATGTCCATAGCAAAAGCCATTTATTTCCATAGGGTTTTTTGTTTGTTTGTTTGTCTTTTTGGTTTGTTTTTTTGTTTTTTTTTGTTTTTTTTTTTTTTTTTTTTTTGGTACCAGGTATTGAACCCAGGGCGTTTAACCACTGAGCCACATCCCCAGTCCTTATTATTTTGGGGACAGGGTTTCACTAGGTTGTTTATAGCCTCACTAAATTGCTGAGGCTGGCTTTGAACTTGTGATCCTCTTGCCTCAGCTTCCTGAGTGGCTGGTGTATTGCCACTGCACCTGACTTCCATAGTTCTTATAAATACTACTTCCATTGAACTTCTTGAATGCCTGAGATAATGCCTCTGCATTGCCTTCCACTAATATCCCATCTCAGCTGACCACCAGTGAAAGCTCTAATATTTGCATGGCTACAGTATGGTAAGCTCTATCCATGCTCCACCAACCACCAGTATTGGTGTCCTTATTGGCAATGACCTGTGAGTAATATAGCCCTAAAACTCATATTATAGTCAGTTTCCTCCGACTATTCCTGGGACCAACTATTTTTATGTCAGATTCCCCAAGAAGTAGCGTCTGAGATAGAGATTAGCATACAGTAAATTTCTGGCAAGGGGTAAAGGGTATCATCAGAGCAATATCAAGAGTATATGAAAGGGGCTGGGGTTGTGGCTCAGCGGTAGAGCGCTCATCTAGCAAGTGCGCAGCCCAGGTTCGATCCTTAGCACCATGTAAAAATAAACACATTGTGTACAACTAAAGCAAATAAATAAATATTTTTTAAAAAGAGTATATGAAGCCGGGCTCGGTGGCGCACGCCTGTAATCCCAGTACTTGGGAGGCTGAGGCAGGAGGATCGAGAGTTCAAAGCCAGCCTCAGCCATGGTGAGGCACTTAGCAACTCAGTGAGACCCTGTCTCTAATAAAATACAAAAATGGGCTGGGGATGTGACCCAGTGGTCGAGTGCCCCTGAGTTCAATCCCCGGTACCAAAAAAAAAAAAAAAAAAAAAAAAAAGAGTATATGAAAGAAGAAGGACTAAGCAGAGAGAAGAGATGAACTGCACTGAGATCACAACAAAGGCCTCAGATGATTACACAGAGTTCTGGGGATAAGATGTGGGCCACTTGGGTGGGGATGGGGTTGTACGGTGGGAGGGTGTGACTTAGGCAAAGTGGCTCTCTTTGGTTAATGAATGGCAAGTCACAGAAAATAATTCAGAGAAGAGCATTCAGTCACACCCCTCCCAAAGCTGAGTGAATCAGTTCTTCAGTCTTGAAAGGGCCTATGGGCACCATGCCATTGCATCTACCACATAAGACAAATTCTTCTTTCTCAGATGAAAAGAACTAATGAGCATAGAAGTTTTTCCATTATAAAGAAGGAAATTTAGCCCAGATAAATAAGACCAAAATATATCAGCAGTATTAATAACATGGTAATTGTGAATGATTTCATACAATCCCAAGGTTGAAAAGAGGGGAAATATATCCTCTCTTATTTAAGGATGTTCTTTTTTATATATTTTTTGTTTATTCTTTCCTATAATAATGGCATTATAGAAACGAAAATCTTATCTTCTAAACTTCCTTTTTTTTTTTTTTGTACCAGGGATTGAACTCAGGGGCACTTAACCACTGGGCCACATCCCCAGCCCTTTTTTGTATTTTATTTAGAGACAGGGTCTCACTGAATTGCTGAGGCTGGCTTTGAACCCGTGATCCTCCTGCCTCAGCCTCCCAAGTGCTGGGACTACAGGCGAGCGCCACCCTGCCCAGTTTATCTTCTAAACTTCCTATGAACTTTTAATATCACCCATTTATAAAGACAAGACTGAAAAACTATCCGAGATTTGACACAGGACATTTAAAAATATATTCTCCAGCAACGTATTTTGGCAGAGATGAGGACTGAGGACAGGCTAGTCTTTCCTTGCTTTTTTTTTTTTTTTAATATTTACTTTTTAGTTGTAGTTGGACACAATACCTTTTTATTTTATTTACTTATTTATTTTTATGTGGTCCTGAGGATCAAACCCAGGCCCTTGCACATGCTAGGTGATCGCTCTACCACTGAGCCACAACCCCAGGCCCCCAGGCTAGCCTTTCTAAATAACTCTTCTCGAATAAGTGATATTGCTTTTAAACCTCATGCCTTTGCAAATTCAGTCTTTCTGCCAGAATGTCCTTTCTTACCCCTTGTCTTTCGCCAGACTTTTATTTATTCTTTAAGAAGTTCATCAATTATTCATTCATCCACAGGGTTACCAGATTTAGTAAATAAAAATACAGGATACCCAGCTATATTTGAATTCCAAATAAACAACAAATAATTTTTAGTATAAGTATGTCCAAATAGAACATGGGATGCTCTATTCCCATGTGCTTTATTTAGCAATTCTATTCATTCCTCAAATATTTGTTGAACATCTACCACATGCCAGAAACTACTGCATATTGGCACTGTAGCAGTGAATAAAATAATTCCAAATGCCTGCTCTCATTGAGTTTGCATTCTAGTGGATGGAGTAGACAATAAATAAATATACAAGTAAATATGCAATAGTATTGTTAGAGAATAAGTAAATAAAGTGAATGCAGGAGGATTGGGAGTATTGAGGCTGTAAGTAGGCAGTGCTGTTTTATAAAGTGAAATTTAAGCTGAGGCCTGAAAGAAGTGAGAAAACAAGACAAATAAAGATTTGGGGGAGTGCATATTCCAAGAAAGTGAACCCCAAATACAGAATTCCCAAGGTGGAAGCACATTTGACATATTTGAGGGACAGTAAGGAGGCCAGTGTGACTGAGGACACTGAGCAAATGCAGTTAGCTAGGAAATAAGGCCAAAGAGGTTACCACCATGAGGGCTTCAGCATTTACTCAGGAAAGAGAGCAGACATGTGATCACATTTCATGTTTCAGACAGAGCAAATATTAATTTAATAAATATTTGCTAAATAAATGACTTCTATGTTGAAACTGCACTCTTCTTGTGGGAACAGAAGTCAGGCAAGAAACAGGCCAATCATGAAGCCAATCATTAACCCAGGGTAGAGATGATGATAGCTGGGATCATGGCCAGCAGAGATGGCAAGTGGTTGGATCCTGAGCCTACTGACAACATAGAGCTGATATGATTTGCTGATGGATTACATGTGGGGTGTGCTGTAGTTTAGATCTGGAATATTTCCCAAAGGTTCATATATTAAAGGCTGAACTGTTTTGATGCTGTTGGGAGGTGTGGTGGAAACTTTAAGAGGTGGGGCCTAGTGGAAGGTCTTTAGGTCATTGGGGGCATGCCCTTGAAGGGGATATTGGAACCCCAGCCCCCTCTTATTCTCTTTCCCTCTCTTTTTTATTCCCAGCCATGAGGTGAATGGGCTTTCTCCACTATTTACTACCTTCATGATATGTTGCCCTTGCTACAGGCCCAAAAGTAACAGACTGAAAATTCCAAAATTGTGAGCCACAGGAAACTTTTCCTCCTTTTAAGTTGATTTTCTCAGGTATTTTGTTATGGTAACAGAAAGTAACACAGGGTATGAGTTGAAGAGGGCTTGAGTCTCTGGAGGGATGGTGTTGCCATTTGTTGAGAAGAGAGAAACAGAATTGATGGTATACAATCGGTGAAGATGTGGAAATTAGGGATTCTAGTAGTTTTGTTAATTAACTGTTAATTTTGTTAATTTTGATATGCCAATCAGAAACCCAAGTGCAGATATTGAGGTAGCCATGGGATGGTTTTTTTTTTTTTGTTGTTGTTGTTGTTTTGGTTCCGGGGATTGAACTCAGGGGCACTCAACCACTGGGCCACATCCTCAGCCCTTTTTTGTATTTTATTAGAGACAGGGTCTCACCGAGTTGCTAAGTGCCTCACCATTGCTGAGGCTGGCTTTGAACTCATGATCCTCCTGCCTCAGCCTCCCAAATGCTGGGATTACAGGCATGGCCCATCACGCCCAGCGCCATTGGATGTTAAAGTCTGGGGTTCAAAACAGAGATTGGGGGCTGGAGTTGTAGCACAGTAGTGGAGCACTTGCCTAGCACATGTGAGGCACTGGGTTCAATCCTCAGTACCATATAAAAATAAAGGTATTGTGTCCCTCTCCAACAAAAAAATAAATATTAACAAAACAAAATAGTATTTGGGTTGGCTGGAGATATAAATTTGGGAGCCATCAGCATATACATATAGTCAGCATTACTAAAGTTGTGGGTTTGGATGAGATCTTCTGGGATGTGGGTATAGATAGTGAGAGGTCCAAGGATTGACCCTTGGGGTCTCTGAGTCTTTATAGGTTTGGGGAAATAAGTGGAAACAGAATGAGTCATCAGTTGAGTAGGAGGAGAACCAAGAAAGAGCATTCCAGTTCCCAAAGCAGAAAGAGGTGTTTCAAGAAAGAAAGCTTGATCATCTATGTCACATGTTTCTGAGAGATAGGGTTAGACAGAGCCTGAACACTAGGTTTAGCAAACTGGAATTACTGACCCTTCAATAATAATAACTACCTCAGCAAGATGGTTAGAAAGAAAGCTTGATTGGTAAATTCAAGAGAGAATGGAGTGGATTGCAGTGGTGCACCCCTGCAATCCCAGTGACTAAGGAGGCTGAGGCAGGAGGATCACAAGCTCAAAGCCAGCCTCAGCAAATTAGCAAGGCCTAAGCAACTTAGTGAGACCCTGTCTCAAAACAAAAAATAAAAACTGGGACTGGGGTTGTGGCTAAGTGGTAGAGTACTTGCCTAGCCTGTGTGAGGCATTGGGTTTGATTCTCAGTGCCACACATAAATAAATAAAATAAATATCCATTGACAACTAAACAACTTTTTTTATATTTACTTATTTGTTTTAGTTGTACACAATGCCTTTTTTTTTTTTTTAACATTGTGCTGAGGATCAAACCCAGACCATGCACGTGTTAGACGAGCGCTCCACTGCTGAGCCACAATCCCAGCCCAACAATATATTTTTTAAAATATTTATTTATTTGCTTTAGTTGTACACAATGCCTTTATTTTTATGTGGTGCTGAGGATTGAATCCGGGCCATGCACGTACTAGGCGAGCGCTCTACTGCTGAGCCACAACCTCAGCCCCCCAACAATATATATATATATATTTTTTGTTGGGTCAGAGGTTTTTTTTTAATTAATTATTTAATTTAATTTAATTTGTTATACATGCTTTTAGAGTGCAATTCCTTTCATATTACATATAAAGAGCACAGTTTTCCAAGTCATTGGTTTTACACAAAATATTTTCATACCATTTGAGTTTTTATACATGCACTTAGTATATTGATGTTAAACTCCTTCTGCCATTGTTTCTATCCCCTTGCCTCTTTCCCTCCCCTCCCCCTTTTTCTATTTAACATTCCTTCATTCCTCTCATCCCCCCTCCCTTGCCATTATAATTCAGTATCATCATAGCAAAGGATTAATCAACTTTTGGTTTTCTGGGATTGGCTGACTTCACTTAGCATTCTTTTCTCCAACTCCATCCATTTACCTGCAAATGCCATGATTTTATTCTCTTTTAGTGCTGAGTAGTGTTCCATTGTGTATACATACCAAAGTTTCCCTATCCATTCATCTATTGATGGGCATCGGGGTTGTTTCCACAATCTAGGTATTGTCAATTGGGCTGCTATGAACATTGATGTGGCTGTGTCCCTGTAGTATGCTATTTTTAAGTCCTTTGGGTATAGACCAAGGAGTGGGATAGCTGGGTACATTGGAGAAAAGACAGCCTCTTCAACAAATGGTGTTGGGAAAACTGGAAATCCTTATGTAATAAAATGAAATTAAACCTCTATCTCTCTCCATGCACAAAAATCAACTCAAAATGTATCAAGGACCTAGGAATTAAACCAGAGACCTTACACCTAATAGAGGAAAAAGTAGGCCCAAATTTCCAACATGTTGGATTAGGCCCCAACTTCCTCAATAAGACCCCTATAGCGCAAGAACTAAAACCAAACATTAATAAATGGGATAAATTCAAACTAAAAAGCTTCTTCTCAGCAAAAGAAACAATCAGTGAGGTGAACAGAGAACCGACAGAATGGGAGCAAATCTTTACCACATGCACATCAGACAGAACATTGACTTCAAGGATATATAAAGCTCTCAAAAACCTTTACACCAGAAAAACAAACAACCCAATCAATAAATGGGCTAAGGAACTGAACAGACACTTCTCAGAAGAAGATATACAATCAATCAACAAATATATGAAAAAATGTTCAACATCTCTAGCGAATAGAGAAATGCAAATCAAAACAACTCTAAGATTTCATCTTACTCCAGTCAGAATGGCAGCTATCAAAAACACAAACAACAATAAATGCTGGCGAGGATGTGGGGAAATGGGCACACTCTTACATTGCTGGTGGGACTGCAAATTGGTGCAGCTAATTTGGAAAGCAGTATAGAGAGTCCTAGAAAAACTTGAAATGGAACCCAACAATATTTTTTTTTTAAAAATAAAATAAAAATAAAAAGGGCTGGGGAAGTAGCTCAGTGGTAATGTGCCCTGGGTTCAATCCCTAGTACCAAAGGAGAAAAACAAAAAAGAGAGAAAGAGACAGAGAATGGGTCAGAAAAGGGAGATAGCAAAGATGGACCCCATTTTCAAGGAGCTTTGCATAAGAATGATCTAAAACATGAAGGGGACAATTGTGTCATTGGAGATGAGGGGAACAATATCAGGAGCAAAATTCTCCAGCAGAGGAGAGAGAAGGTAAACTAGTACAGAAGTAGAGACATTGGCCTGAGACACAAGCACAGAAAGAGCCATGCCCAGAGCCACAGGAGGGAAATGAAATCGTACATATGGGGAAAAATGAAGGGAGGAGGCAGAAGGGGTAGGAGGCACAATCATGGGGGAGTTTTTATGATCATTGCTGTTTCCTTAGTGAAATCAGAAGCAAGGTAGGGGTGAAGAGGAGGGGGGAATCTATCATTAGTTTGGAGAGAGGGGAAGGTGAGACATGGTCAGGGAGGAGAGTGAAGAAGGTGTACTGTGCAAATACAGGGGATGCCAGGCAGCCCTCAGGCGGCTTGGGATCTGTGATTGTGAATTTAAATTGGGATCAACAGCCTGGTTGTGTGTTTTTCTTTACTCACATTCAGCTGTCCAAGTGCAGGCAAAGAGTAGCCAAAAATTAGATCGAAGCAGGGGTGGAATTTTGGCAAGCAAATAAGTCAGAGGGAGAGAGAAGCCAGGGAGTCTAGTGTGTGGGCAAGGGAATATTTACAATGATTGCCCAAGAAATCTAAATCGGGTTAGGAGGAAAATGAGGACATCAAAGGGTGCAGTACAGTGAACAGGTGGTGGGATCAGTGAATTGGAGGATCCAGTGGGGTTACAGGGTTAGTGGAATCGAGAGAGAGAGAGAGAGAGAGAGAGAGAGAGAGAGAGAGAGAGAGAGAGAGATAGCGAGCGCTGGAAAAATAGGAAGTGGCACTCAGAGTTGGATCCTTGAGGGTGAATGTAAGGAGGGCTTGCAGTTCTTGGTAATATTAAGTCTAGGCTATGACTGAGGAAGTGAGTGACTGAAATAGGGTAGAGATCACTGGAAGAAAGAAAATCAAGGAACTAGAGGTCTGAGAGCTAGATAGGCCTCTACCCATAAACACAAATCACTAAGAACTGCGTGTTGGAGAGCATGACAGTGAACCAGTGGATTAATTTTCTATTGTTACTCTAACAAACTATCACAAACTTAGAGGCTTAGCAAAATACCAATGTACTCCCTTATAGTTATTGAGGTCAGAAATCTAAAATCAGTCTTGCTAGGTATAGTCAAGGTGTCAGTGGCCAGGTTTTCTTTGGGAGCTCAAGGGCAAAACCCATCCCCTTGCCCTTTTTCCAGTGCCCAGAGGTTGCCCACATGCCTTGGCTTGTGTCTCCTTCCTCACAAGTGTCTCATTCCAGTCTTTGTTGTTCCAATCTTTATTTCCTTCTTCTGATTCTGACCTCTTGCCTCCTCCTTATAAAGACACTTGTGATTACATTGGTCCCACCTAGATAATCCTTCCATCTCAACACCTTTAACAATTACGTCTGCAAAATCCCTTTTGCCACCTACATATTGACACATTCTTGGGATTAGAACATGAATATCTTTGGGGAAGGAGTCTTCAGCCTGCCACAGCCAGCAATATTTCTTCCTTTGTGAAGATTTTCTTGATTCTAATTATCCCATCCTATCTCAGGCTGAGCTGATAAACATTCCTTTTGGGTCATCTTCTAAGAACATTCCTGTATTCTAGGCTATACCTTATTTAACTGAATATTTAGTATGTTATGTTCTGGGTTAATTGCTGTTAATACAAATATGATTCAACACCTTAATAGTTCTCACCTTAATTGTGAATGTTTGTCTACCTCTCCAGTAGACTGCAGATCATACCAGGACAGAACTACTCAAACATCTCCACACCCTAAGTGCCTACCATGGCACCTAACACATATATGTACTCAGTGGACTTTTTGAATGAATAAGTGACCTCTAGTTGCATTTAGTAATAGAAGTACTTTCTATAAGCTATTTCATGCACATGAAAAGAAACTATTTTCAGCTGGGTTCCGTGGTACACTCCTGTAATCCCAGATACTTGGGAGACTGAGGCAGGAGGATCACAAGTTTAAGGCCAGCTTCAACAACTTAGCAAGACCTTCTCTCAAAATGAAAATTAAAAAATAAAAAGGCCTGGGGATGTAGCTCAGTGGAAAGTACCCCTTGTTTCAATATCTAATACCAAAAAAAAAAAAAAAAATAGGAAAGAAACTATTTTCATAATCCTAATACAGTTTTTGAAAAATACCAGTTTTTTGAAAACACTATTTTTTTAATATTTATTTTTTAGTTGTAGTTGGACACAATACCTTTATTTTACTTATTTACTTTTACGTAGTGCTGAGGATTGAACTCTGGGCCGTGCACATGCTAGGTGAGCGCTCTACTGCTAGGCCACAACCCTGGCCCTTGAAACACTAAATTAATATGCCTTAATATATATATATATATGTATATATATATATATATTTACTATATATGATATATATTATATTAATATATGACATGTAATATTGATATATAATATGTATTATATCAATATATATATATATATGAAAGAATATATATAATTTTACCAATCTGAATGCCCATGCCTGGAACCAGTGGCCAGACTTCTATGTATTATGTTTTGTTAAATATCCACCAGCTAACATATTTGATTTAGGAGCACTTTAACATCAGATTTTCAGTGGTTCTACCAAGGATAAATTTGGAAAATTTAGATTGGGTCATATCTCCATGGAATTTGCCTGAATTAAAAAGGAAAGTATTATCCATTTCTTGTTCAACCAACAGACACTGATAAAGTTATGCAAGCAATCATAAAACAAAAACCTGAATCCCTCAAAAGGACCCTGGCAAAGTAATAACTAATATCACATACAAAAATCTACTATAGCTGGGTGCTGGGGTGCATGCCCGTAATCCCAGTGGCTCAGGAGGCTGAGACAGGTGGATCATGAGTTCAAAGCCAGCCTCAGCAATTTAGTGAGGCCCTAAGCAACTTAACGAGACCCTAACTCTAAATAAAATATTTAAAAAGAGTTGGGAGGGCTGGGGTTGTGGCTCAGCTGCAGAGTGTTCACCTAGCATGCACACAGGCCAGGTTTGATCCTCAGCACCACGTAAAAATAAAGGCATTATGTACAACTAAAACAAAAAAATAAATATATATAAAAAAAAAAGCTGGGGGTGTGGCTCAGTGGTTAAAGTCCCTGGGTTCCCAGTAACCCCCCCCCAACAACAACAACAAAAAAAACCCTACTGTAGATATTTGTAAAATTCACATCCTTTTATAATTATTACATCATAGAAACAGATGACAACAGATTTGAACAGAGATTTTGATATCTACGTGTATAGATAATGATGAAATTGGATTCTGGGACACGGAGTCCATTGTAAATCTTTTGCAAAGTGAATTATTAAAGCAAAATTGTTTTCTTGGCCACATAAATTGCTTCTTTCAGCTGGTAATCCTACAGCTATGGATATGTTCCTTACAGATTACAAAGACCTGTATCAAAACTTCAATCTAATAGTTGATCACATGAAAAAGTACCAGAAGACTTCTGTCCTCAAAATTAATTAGACTCTATTCTGACTTATGAACCATAATCTTTGCCAAACTGTGATAACTAAATAATACTAGCAGCATTTTCCCATGGAATGTAGACAGATATTTGTTCACCCCATTTTAAGAAAATATTCCTCAAGTTATAAACTAGCATACTGGATATTCTTCAAAATGCCAGGTCTATTTCTTTTCATAGAGTCATATGTCTAAAATCTAGACATTATATGAAGAGCAAACATATTTCAGGCAATAGAGGAGCACTGATCACAGGTATTTTGTTTTAGCTCCTCAAGAAAATCATGCAAAACAACTTAAAGCTATTTACAGCATTTATTAATCATTCATTAGACTTTGCTTCCAAAGACAAAAGCTATCCAAAGACCAAGCACTAATGTTTCTTTTTTTTTTTTTAATATTTTTTTATTTACTTTAGTTGTACACAATGCAATGCATTTATGTTTACGTGGTGCTGAGGATTGAACCCGGGCCGCGCACGTGCGAGGCGAGAGCGCTCTGCCGCTGAGCCACAATCCCAGCCCCAAGCACTAATGTTTCTATGAAGTATCATCCTTGCATTAAAATCAGAGTAGGTCTAGATAGATTATCTAGATAGAGAAGCGCATGCACACGTAAATAAAGAGACATTTGCAAGTGTGTTCATTGTGTAATATGTACATGGTGTAATTGTTACTAGTGCAAAAGGGCATAAGGTCAGATTCCATTTACCCTTGGGGAAAAATAAGACACTGCATGGGATGCAAGGAGGACTCCTAGGGTGCTGGCTATGTTCTAGTTTTTGATCTGGGGGATGGTTACACAATCATGTTCACTGTTTGGAAATATTTTGAACTGTGATGATTAGTGCACATTTCTGTGTATATGTTATACTTCCATAGTAAGTTTAGAAACAATCAAAAAGCAAGAAATTTTTTCCCAGTTCTTATGGAGTCAGCCTTGCTACTCAGTTAAGTGCAGTCCCCTGGACTCAGAACACTGATTTCTCCTAGGTGCACGTCAGAAACGCAGATTCTCAGGCCCTGCCCCAAACCAACTGAATCAGAATCTGCATTTCACAAGATTTGCAGGTGATTTTATGTTATTTTACTTTAAATTTATTTTAACTGACACATAAAAGTTGGACATATCAATAGGGTACTATGTAATGTTTTAAAACATGTATACATGTTTAAATTAGGTTAAATATATCTATTCTGGGTGATCTGAATGCACAGGGACAGAAAAGTACAAGATGAGAATGTAATGAATGGGAAGATGGAGGGAAATACAGAGCACTGTGGAGGACCTAAGAGGCCCCTCCCACCCAGGCCAGCTCAGTGGCCACCGTCCCCACTGGCCCCCATTTGAGTTTGCTCTCAAGCTCAATGATTCTGGAAGTGGCTAATTGCAAAAAATGTTGGTGGAGAACCTCAGGTTTGCTACATCCTTTATTTCTGTTTAGCATTTTAGCAAAGAGCAGAAATTGGTTATAGTTAATATAAAGGAAGCCTGAATTTCAGGCCAGGAAGTGCTGGTTTGATTCTGTACTTGTTTAAAAAGATAAATGGTCTCTACAGCTAGGGACAAAGAAAACTAGGACAAGCACGAGGAGAACCTGATAGAAGAGTGCTTCACAAATAATTAGTGGCTAATTTTATCTCATCAGCTTACCTATTTTTTTCTCTATTCAGTGAAACTGAATTCCAAAGTTGCAAAATATGATCCTGCCAGAGGAGCCCCCCAAATAATACTTAAGACCTAGTGATGCTATATCATGTAACATACACTGAAAGTAGGGCAGCATCCCAAGTGTGAAGAGTCATTACTTTCCTTTTTCTTCAACTTCTCATTCATATCATCACTATTATTGTGTTTCTCTAGAATGTTTGCTCTTTCTAAAGACAGGATCATTAAAAATAAACTCTTAAGTGTTAACAATTCTAAACACCATGGACAGACTCTTTGTATGGCACACATTTTTTTTAAAAATATTTTTATTTATTTGCTTTAGTTATACACAATGCGTTTTATTCAATGCATTTTATTTGTACATGGTGCTGAGGATCGAACCCGGGTCGCCCACGTGCTAGGTGAGCGCTCTCTACCGCTGAGCCACAATCCCAGCCCGTGTATGGCACACATTTTTAATAAATCCTTGTACAACAATAAATTGTTTTCATTATGATGCTCCATTGTTAACTCATTTCGCTTGTGGTACACTCTGACATGGAAGCACTTTCTCTTGCTTAAAGCCACCTTGAGACCACATTTCTGATTCCTCAAGTTTTAATGTGCATTGGTTTCTGCTGAGATTAAAAGCAAATTTTGTTACTAATAGACACTTTGTTTGATATTTCAAAGTCATGTTGCATTCCATTCTTAACATTCAAATTGACTGCATCTTCTCTCTGCAAATGAGTGTCCTCTCCTAAGGTAGGGAGCAATCTCAACATCTTTACCTAAGTAGGTGATAAAGAACAATCCTTAAGGATGTCCTTGAGTTGATGAGGAGCCACTGAGAATCACTGTATAGGAATTTTCAAGACTAATTATCACTAGTGTCTCAGCTCCTGACTTTAAATATAATGTGACATAGATTCATTCAACTGCCTTATTTACATTTACATTGGTTACTTCACCCCACCCTCTACTGCCCAGCACCCACCACCATGTATCCTGCCCCTTTAGTAAAAAAGGAAATAACATTGGTCTGGCATAATCCTCTTTTTACCAAGCCATGCCTTGGCATTAAAAAATGTAAGGAAATAAGAACATTTTCTCTGTGTCCTGGCCAACGTACTCTGCAGCAAACCCAGTGTGGTTTCTGAGCAACATTCAATAAGTGGAACAGAGGACAGGCTGGGTCACCCCATGCCCGGAAACATGCACAGGGTCAGATATTTATTAGTAAAAGTGGCAAGAATGATTCAAGATCTGAGGTTACCAGGGGCTGAGAACTGCAGACCAGAGGGACAGGCAGCCACCCTGGATATAATCTGACCTTTGTCCACAATCCCACTGGGCACTTTGCTGGCTCATACTGAGCTACAGCCACCGCCAGGAGAAGCTCCCAATTTTTTATTTAAAACAGAAATGTGGAGAATCATCAGGTAAAGACAACTGCATACTCTAAAGAGAAAGCATACGTTGCTCTGTGTTAAATTATAACTTAACCGTGCACAGGCAGGCCCCATAGACACTTGATAATTTTTTGACTCTGCTTTAACTTGCCCTGATAACTTATTTGTTGGATAAAATCCCTGCCATTTTCATGGGGCTCCCTGGGGAACTGTTTTCACTCCCTGAAACCACATCTTTTTTCAAGAAGTAAGCTTCATTCTTCCTTCTCTAGTTCTGACTTGACCATAACATATGAACTATTTGTTCAAGGTCAAATATCTACTCTGTGCATATTGGGTTCCTTTTCAGTGTCAGAATCATTGTTTTAATTGTAAACAGCTAGACATCAGTGTGTGTGTGTGTGTGTGTGTGTGTGTGTGTGTGTGTGTGTATTCTTTCCTCAATGCAAGTATTCCTCATCCTGTGGCAACAGGAAATTTCTGTCAAATTTCAGCACTAGAAAATAAATAAAGAAGAGAATTACATTTCTAATAGTTGCCTGAAGACTCTTACTCTCAGGATTTGGAAATTCTGTTTTCATTAAATTCAGTGGATGGAAAATTGCTGGGTTCAAAGTGACAAGAGGCACCTGGCCTCCTTCTGGCTGAAGCAGCTACAGAGCCTAAGGAGCCCTTCCCTCCTAACAGGTCACACCAGTGACAGCCTGACTTCTTGCTTTACTTGGCCCCCTCTGGCCCCAGTGCAAGTGCTTCTAGACTAATTCTAGAGGTACTGATCCTTCGCACTCACTTTTGTTCCAATGCCCTGACAGATGCCTGAGAATCAAGGTCCCCAATCCAGAAAGCTTCCTTCAAACCAGACCCCTCTCTCCTGTTTTCTTATGTCCCTACATTACTACTCCAAGCTTTAATCCCATGGTTCAAAGGCTCAATATTCACCCTGCTCCCCCTGACACGCTTCTATTTGACACTATGTCCTAACCTAGCCTCCTTTTACCCTATCTTCTCTAGAACTCATCTCCCCAAAAAAGGATTCATGACACAGACTCTCACTTTACAATCAACTCAGCTGATATGTATCTGTTTTTCACATGGAGCCCCATGTACAATATGGGATCTATATCAGTCCTAACATAGCTGAATTGGTTGCCCCTGTAGAGGGGAAATTTTGGCACTACAGAGGAACCACTGAATTCTACTGGTGTCTGATAATGTAGTCATCCTTGCAGGAATTTGCACTCATTCAGTTGTGTGTATGTGGATGGAGATAGGTTAGGTAGGTAGGTAAGTATGTAGGTAGGTAGATAGATAGATAGATTAGATATCCATCTATTGAATGACTTATTTTAAAAACATTTGTTAAACATGGATCATATACCAAATAAGGAAGAGATGAAACAATATGGCTGCCCTCAAAAAGCTCACAATATAGTAGTGAAGTCAAATAAATAAAGATAATCATGCCTACAAAACAATGAGAAAAAAGCAGTGCTAGTGAAATGCACAGGATAATTTGGAATCTCTGAGAAGTATCTTACCCAGGTTGGAGGAGTTAGGAAAGACTCTTGGATCAGGCTGGGGTCAGTCCCAACTTATTACTTAGTAAGAGGCAAATCTAGAATGAAGAAAGCAAGGGAAACAAAATTATATCTCAACAAACCAACTTATAGGCCCATGAAGCCTCAGCCAGCATATGGAAAGATTCATGTCATGTTCTTGACTAAATAAATCCGATCTTCAACAGGTAATTTCTTGCTGTGAGCACAAGCAAGATGATATTAAAGGGTTGGTTTGTGGTAGTTGCTAAGTCCTTGGAAGATGTTTTGAGGATTCCAGATTCACTTTGTCTGCCCTGCCTGGCTCATTAACTATTTTCAAAACAGATTTTCAGAGGAACCTCCAAGTTGACTGTGGTGGTGCATACCTATAATCCCAGCAACTCAAGAGGCTGAGGTAGGAGGCTCACAAGTTGCAGGCCAACCTCAGCAATTTTGCAAGGTCCTAAGCAACTTACCAAGAACCTGTCTCAAAATAAATAAAAAAGGCTGGTTACGTGCCTCTGATTTCAATCCCTAGTACCAAAAACAAAATTTAAAAAAGAGAGATGATCGCCAAAGTCTGAAAAGTTCAACACAATTCCAGGGATTACATTTGACTCTATTAGCAGAATTGCATCCAGAATCTTTCATATCTGAATATTCCTTACAGAGAAACATGAGCTATCTGTATTCATATGTATATAAGCCACAGTACTGATCTACTTAGGTCTACTGCTTCCTACAAATAGAAAAGAAGGAAAAAACAGCTTCCAGTAAAAATGAGATCACTCATCTGACCCACAAAAAAAAAAAAAAAAAAAATCCAATTAATTTACAATAAGACAATTAAGGAACTTCCCAGAGAATAAGCTAGCTTGAGCTATTAACTAATACTTAGTAAAACTTGGAGTCCAAGTTAAGGGTAAGATGGCAATCTAAACATTTATATGCTTGTTTGGATTTGGCTCTCTCACTTTCATAAGAAGGGTCCCTAGTATTTCCTTAGTGAAAAGTGCTTGCATTTTCTTAATTTTGTCATGAAGTTCCCAAAGGGCAGGAAGGGTTTGTTTGTTTGTTTGTTTTTTATATCCTCAGTGGGTAACTCTTAGAAAACAGAAGAAATTGAATAAGTGTTCACTAAATAAATTTTTAAAACCCAAATTTGGAGACAGGGAGTAAATAACCCAATCTCTCTGTTTGCAGAGGGTAGTGAATCATGCATCCCTAGCCTGGATCCAGCCACCTTAACCCTGAATATAAGAACAAGAACTAATCCCCATTCAGAATGTCAATATTTAAAATAGTTCTTATTTTCCAGGTAGGGTCTCTGTTTGTTTATGTTTCTCTCAATGTTGTGTCGTTCTGTTTGACTGCCCCTCAACTTGTTTGTCCACCCTGATGGAAAGCTTAGATGGAGTGGAAATGATGCCTATTTTAATGGCTTCAAGGCCCTCAAGTGGGTACTTAAAGCCACTATTTTGAATGGAGCTTGGGAGACCCTAAAAAGTGATACCATTTTAAATGAATTGAAATACCAAAAGAAGCAGCCTCTCTCTTTGGAAGAAGAATGCTAAATGCTATCTGTGTCTTTTTCAAACCATGTCATCATTTAGAAAACATTCCTCATTATTTTAGAAGTCTATCCCTTCATGCTCCAGTGCCCATTTCCCCAAAGGGACATATCTGGGGTTAAGCAGAGGGAAGGAAAGTAGCAATGGAGGGGCCACTGCTTTGTTGCTCCTTCCTGGGTCTATGACATTGCTATACATTCCTACCATAAAAATGGCCACCCTTATATATACTTCTACTCACCATCTCCAACGAAACTTCCCAGCAGTGAGATGGGGTCTAGGGCATCTGGGTCTAGGGCCTCTTTGGTTGGATTGGGCTTCTGCTTTGCTGTAAACCAGCATAATAGAAAGTGGGAATCAGAATCACAGAGCTATGAGGGCTTCGTAGAGCTCTTGTTAAACATACAATTTCCAAGAGTCTTTCCCCAGAGACTCTGATCTGGTGGGCCTAGGGTAGAACCTAGAATTCAAGAATTCTAAGATGCTTGTCATCAGGTAAGTTCCAAAACCACTTATTCTTATCTGGACCATTTAATTTTCTAGATAATGAGATTGAGGCTACAAAGTAGCAATGACTTGGCCAAGGTCACACAGCAAATGTATGTTTCAGCATGGACAAGCTCACTAGAAGCCACTCTTTTTTTCATTTCATCCCCTAAAGATGCCACATTAATAAATTAATTGATTAATCTCCTGGAAATGAAGTTTTTATATAAGCAAGTTGGTCATGTTGATCTTCAGGAATCATATGAAGCAGTGCACATCAGCTCATGTGATTTAGTCCCACACACACAGCTATATAGATAGAAATGTCTCCATGGGTACCATCTGCCTCTAGTATATACACATAAAGGTAATAAAGGCCAGTCCACCACATGTGGAGGGATTTGCAAAAGAAAGACAATAGAAAAAGTAGTCAAGAACCATGTTCTCTCCTTGCTCAATTCTATCCTGCAATGTTTGCAGTAACCGTCTGTGTTAGTCACCTTTCCATCACTGTAACAAAATACCTGAGATAAGTCAAAAAGAGCGAAGGTTTATTTTGGCTCACAGTTTTGGAGGCTTTAGTACAGAGTCAATTGATACTGTTGCTTTGGGCCTGTAGCAAGGTGAGCACATTATAGCAGGAGCATGAGGTAGAGCAAGAAGCTCACCTTATGGTAGCCAGTCAGTGAAAGAGAGAGAAGTAGGAGAGGCCAGGGTCTCAATATCCCTTTCAAAGGCATGCTTGAAGTGATTTAACTTCTTCCCATAAGGCCTCCCAATTGTGCCAAATTGGAGACCAAGACTTTAACACATGGGTCTTTGGGGGACATTTAATATCCAAACTATAGCATGTTCGTTTTGAGAAGCTGATTTTCCTTCCACCTGGCTCCCTTTTGCCTCTGAGGTGAATTTGTAATTTCTAATATGATGTATTGGTCCATTTTCTCTTGTTACAGTGAAATGACTAAAGCTGTATGGTGAAAGGGTTTATTTAGCTCATGGTTTTGGAGGCTGAAGGTTGAAACAACATAGTGCCAGCTCTGGTGAGGGCCCACCCCCAACTGCATTACCTCATGCCATTGGCTATGTGAGAAAAGGAGAGATAAGCAAGACAGGAAGCCAGAGCACAGGGAGGAGCCAGCCTCACTCTTTTATAAAAACTCTGACTAGAGGGGCTGGGGGTCGTGGCTCATCGGTAGAGCGCTCACCTAGCTCTTTATTTTAAAAATAAAGGCATTGTGTACAACTAAAAACAAACAAATAAACAAATAAATAAATAAATAAACCCTCTCACTAGAACCAACACAGGGGTCCCATAAAAACTACTTCAACCCCTTCTGAGGGCAATTCCCCAGTGCCCTACCATTAGGCTCCACTTCTCAAGGTTCCACCAGCTCTCAACATTACCACACTGGGGACCAAGCTTCCAAAACATTTCCCTCAAGGGACACATTCATACCATATCCAAACCATGCATATGGTACACAGGTCCCTCAGCCTAGCTGTTCCTGTCTTTCTACCTAATCTCTCACCATTTCCCCAGTCAATCAATTCTCTTGCCAAATGAATTTATTGTTCTCTGCACACTTCAGTCTCTCCTGTGATTCTTTTCCTCTTCAAATATACTGTCTCCTGGGCTGGGAATTCCCCCACCCCAATTCCCACCCTCATTCCTATCTATCAAACCCCTAATCTTTTATAGCTTGGTTTAAACATCACCTCCTGTAAAACCCTACTCCAGTACTGTGGGCATGGTAACTTGTTCTGCCTTCCTGGTTCAGGCAGTGCTTTTGTTGATTTCCAATTATCTATTATGTGTTTGAATTCTTCACTTAACTGTGAGTTAATGTCCTCAAGGGCAGCATCAGGTTTATCTATCTTGGCATATACAGCTTGTTGCATTTAGAGGTTGATCGGTATTTAAATGGTGGAGTAACACAATTTTGAAACCAGTATTTCTGATTATAAGTATTTCAAAAACAGTTTTATTGAGATAAAATTCAAGTAACACACAGTTCATTCATTTATACCATTTAATGGCTTTTAGTGAGTTCACAAAATTGTGTAACCATCATCAAAATACTATTTTAGAAACTCTGTACCCTTTAGCTCTCTTCCACCAGCCCTAAGCAACCACTGAGCTACATTCTCTGTAGATTGCTCTTGTGGTTTGGATATAAGGTGTCCCCCCAAAACTCATGTGAGACTATGCAAAAAAGTTTGGAGATAAATGAGTGGGTTATGAGAGTTTTGACCTAATCAGTGCATTAATCCTCTGATAGGGATTAACTGGGTGATAACCATAGGCAGGTAAGTATGGCTGGAGGAGGTGAATCATTGGGGATGTGCCTTTGGGATATAAATTTCATCCTTGGTGAGCAGAGCACTATCTCTGTTTGCTGATTGTCATGTCCTGAGCTGCTTTCTTCCACTACACCCTCCACCATGATATTCTGCCTCACCTTGGGCACAAATCGAAGGAGTTGGCTGTTGACAAACTGAGACCTGTGAAACTGTCAGTACCAAATAAACTTCCTCCTCTAAAATTGTTCTTGTCAGATCATTTGGTCACAGCAATTAAAAAAAAAAAAAAAAAAAAAAAGAAGCTGACTAAAACAATTGCCTATCCTGAATATTTTATTCAAATATTGTCTTTTGTGACGGACTTCTTTCACTTAACATAATGTTTTCAAGACATATATATGTATATATTTTTAGTTGTAGTTGGACACAATACATTTATTTTATTTATTTATTTTTATGTGGTGTTGAGGATTGAACCCAGTGTCGTGCCCATGCTACGCGAGTGCTCTATCACTGAGCCATAATCCCAGCCCAAGACTTATGTATATTGCAGCATGTGTCAGTACTTCATTTTTATGGTCAAATAATATTCCTTTGTATGGATGACACATTTTGTTTATCCATTTATCAGCTGACCATTTGAGTTGGTTCTATTTTTTGGCCTTTATGAATAATGTGGCTTTGAACACTCCTGTGCAGATTTTTAAAAAAAATATTTATTTTTTAGTTATAGGTGTACACAATATCTTTATTTTATTTTTATGTGGTGCTGAGGATAGAACCCAGGATCAAACACATGCTAGGTGAGCACTCTACCTCTGAGCCACAACCCCAGCCCTCATGTGCAGATTTTTGATGAACATTTATTTTCATTTCTTTTTTTTTTTTTTTCCTTTGTGGTACCGGGGATTGAACTCAGGGGCACTTGACCACTGGGCCACATCCCTAGCCCTTTTTTGTGTTTTTATTAGAGACAGGGTCTCACTGAGTTGCTAAGTGCCTCGCCATTGCTGAGGCTGGCTTTGAACTCACAATCCTCCTGCCTCAGCCTCCCAAAGTGCTGGGATTACAGGCGTGCGCCACTGCGCCCGGCTTCATTTCTTTTGAATAGAGTTGCTAGGTGTGGAATTTATGGATCATATAGGAACCCTGTGTTTAACTTTTTGGGGAACTACCAGACTGTTTTTCCAAAGAACTGCACCTTCTTATATTCCCAATGACAACATATAAGGGTTCCAATTCCTCCCCATCTGCACTGACACTTGTCCTTTTTTCTTTTTTTTTAATATTTTTTAGTTGTCGATGGACCTTTATTTTATTTATTTTATGTGGTGCTGAGAATTGAACCCAGTGCCTCATACATGCTAGGCAAGTGCTCTACCACTGAACCACAACCCCACCCCCACTTGTCCATCTTTTTGGTTATTCATCCTGGTGGTTGTAAAGTGGTATCTCATTGTGGTTTTGATTTGTATCTCCCCTACTGACTAATAATTTTGAACAGGTTTTATGTGATTATTCATCATTTGTACATCTTCTTTGCAGAAATACCTATTTAAATCCTTTGTCCATTTCAAACTGGGTTATTTGTTTTTTAATTGTTGAGCTGTAAGAATACTTTATATATTTTGGACATGAATTTCTATTCAGATATATAATTTTGCAACAATTTTCTCTAATTCTGTGGACTAATCTTTTCACTTTTTTTTTTTAAATATTTATTTATTTGCTTTAGTTGTACACAATGCAATGCATTTTATGTTTACGTGGTGCTGAGGATCGAACCCGGGCCGCACACGTGCGAGGCGAGCGCTCTGCCGCTGAGCCACAACCCCAGCCCAAATCTTTTCACTTTTATGTTGCAGCTCTTTGAAGCACAAGTTTTTTGAAGTCCAATTTATCTTTTACTTTCCTGATACTTGTGCTTTGTTATCATATCTAAGAAGCCATTGCCCAACTCAACTTGGTCAAGATTTACTACTATATCTTTTTCCAAGAGTTCTGTACTATTAACTTTTTAAAAAATATATTTTTAGTTGTAGATGGACACAATACCTTTATTTTGTTTATTTATCTGTGGTGCTGAGGGTAGAAACCAGTGCCCCACACGTGTTGGCAAGCACTCTACCACTGAGCTATACTCTCAGCCCTTAACTCTTAGAGTTAGGTAGGTGATGAATTTTGAGTTATTTTTTGTGAATGGTTTGAGGTAGTGATCCAACTTCTTTTGCCTGTAGATATTCAGTTGTCCCAGCACCATTTATTGAAAAGAATATTCTTTCCCCATTGAATTGTCATGGCTCCTGTGCAACATCAACTGACTACAAATATGAGGGTGTATGAACTTTCAATTTTCTTAAGCTACATATCTATTTTCCTTTAAAAATATTTTTAGTTGTAGGTGGGCACAATATTTTTATTTCATTTATTTATTTTTATGTGGTGCTTAGAATTGAACCCAGTGCCTCACACGTGCTAGAGAAGCAGTCCACCACTGAGTTACAACCCCAGCCCCTGATCTATCTATTTTTCTATCACCAATCACTTAAAACTTTGTACCTTTCATTATGGGTTGAAAGAGTTTGTCTCTGTAAATAAAGTTGGAAGCAATGAAATTTGAAGTTAAAGAGTCCCTCAAATTATAGTAAGCCCAAGGTCCTCAGAGAAACCCTGGCCTCAGAGACAAAAGGCAACGGGCTTCCATTGCTGAAGGCCTACGCTTGGATGCTGACTGAATGAGGAAATCCTGGATCACCCCTTTTTTTTAATGGTATGTGCCCTTGCTCAGAAGGCTACCCTTTTCTAGAAAGTCCCACTGAAATCTTACTTTCTTCTGCTTCAAAACAAACCTTCCCCTATCCAAATCTCACTCTCTCCCTTATTATATTCATATTTTGAGTTTCCCAGTATATTTGGTGTGATTTTCATAGGGTATAATTCATTTTTCAAAATATACTTATTGAGCATCTTCTGTGAACCAGATTTTGATGTTGGCTCAGAGAATACAGTGATAAACAAAACAGAAAATGCTTTGCCTTCGAAGAACCTACATTTTAGGGGCAAAAAATAAGCAATAATCAAGTAAACTCAGGCTAAATAAAATAATTCCAGATAGTGAGAAAAGCTATATAAAAAGAAAGAGGGGTAACAGAATTTCAAGTGAAAAAGGGATCCTATTTTAGATAGGCTTGTCAAAGAGACCCTCCTCAAGAGGATGATATTTGAAGTGAGTACTAAGGGTTGAGGAATGAGCCATGATCTAAAAGGGAAATAATCGAGGCAGAGGTAACAGCAGCTACAGGGGCTTCAAGAAAGATATTATGGAGCAGAGAGTAGGAATATGTGGCTAGGGTAGAGTGAATGAGGGAGAAGGGTAGGAGGGTGAGGTCAGAGAAGAAGCCGCAGGCAAGATCATGCAGCACTTTGTAGACCAGAATGAGTAGTTTAGATTTTATTCTAAAAGTTAGGGAAATCCCTGGGAGAGTTTAAGCAAGGGAGTGATATGATCCGATTTACACTTTAAAGTCAGCACTCCGATAGAAGAAAACAGATGAAAATCTTTATGACCTTGAGTTAGGCAAAAATTTCTTAGGTACAACACACAAAAGCTTGATCCATTAAAGGAAAAATATTGAAAAATTGGATTTCATAAAAATTAAGAATTTCTGTTCTCTGAGAAACATTGTTTAGAGGATTAAAAGACAAGGCACAGCGGGTCTGGCATATAAACAGCCTGAAAGTCACCACTGTATCCTAACTACAAATAAAAAGCTGAACAATGAAAATTTTCACTGAAAAATGAACAGTTCTTTTCAAATCCACAAGAGAATCAAAGTCACAGGGCAAACTGCCACCTCCAAAACTAGAGCGGTTGAGAAGATGATGTGGATACAGAGAGTCACAAAGTACTGATATAGAAACCCCTGCAGAAAACAAAAAGGGTAGAAAAACTTAAACTGCAATTGACAAGTTTCTGGAGGCTCCATGTAGATGAGTCTGTGAGTCAAGAACTCCAAAGGAATGCCGGGCCCGGTGTTGCACTCCTGTAATCCCAGCACTTGGGAGGCTGAGGCAGGAGTATCATGAGTTCAAAGCCAGACTTAACAATGGCGAGGCACTTAGCAACTCAGTGAAATCCTGTCTCTTCTCTAATAAAATACAAAAAAGGGCTGGGGAGGGATGTGGTCCAGTGGTTGAGTGCCCCTGAGTTCAATCCACGGTACCAAAAAAGAAAAAGAAAAAAAAAATATTCCAGAGGACCTGGTCGTGGGATTGGGGAAAGACACTTTTGTGAGTCTTTCCTCCTAGAGTTTGGTGAGGTTCTCACAATGAGTACTGGAGAAAAGGTTCCCCAGTCTTCTGTCAGAGCTAGGGAAAGGACCATTCTGAAATATAATCATGTGTTGCTTAACAATGGGGACAAGTTCTAAGAAATATTGTTGATAAGGCATTTTGTTGTTGTTGTTGTTGTAGAAATATTATTGTGTTCTTTCACAAACCTGGACAGTATAGGTCAATCACTCCACGTGGCCTTGTGATGTAATCAAGAGGTGAGATGTGGGTTGGGGGTGTAGCTCAGGGGCAGATCATGTGCTTAGCATGAGTGAGATCCTGGCAAGTCCCCAGCCCCAGGGGGTGTGGAGATGGGAGAGATGAGGTATACACAAGATGCAGGGTGTTGCTGCACAGTGTAACGTGGCATATTGTTTTACAGTAGACATTTTTTTTTCTTTGTTCACAGTGCTGAGGATAAATCCATGGCCTCATGTCTACTATGCAAGGGCTTTAGCACTGAGCTATACCCCCAGCCCCACAGTAAACATTTTTTTTTTAATAAATGGAAGGAGTACAGTTTAAAGTAATGATGAAAAACATAATAAATACATAAACCAGTATTACAGTAGTTTATTATCAAGTATTAGGTATTATACATCATTATATGTGCTACACTTTTATAAGACTGGCAGTAAAGCAGGCTTATTATACCAGCATCACCACAACATGTGAGCAATGCATTACATACACAGTGACATTATGATGGCTACAATGTCACTAAGTGATAAGAATTTTCCAGTTCTATTATGATCCAATAGAACCACCATTATATATACAATCCATGATTGACCCAAATGTTGTGATGTGGTGCATAACTGTATACCAGAGTGTTCTATTAATCTTAGCAAAGTCCATCCTCAAGAGAAACGACTTAATGAGAGCTTAACCTGATGGACAGGGTTTTATCAAAACCTAAATGACCTGAGAGAAGGGAATATGTACTCTAGTCATCCTGTCCCACCTATGAGGGGAAGAAAAAACTAAAAAGCTCCTATGGGGGGCTGGGGTTGTGGCTCAGCGGCAGAGCGCTCGCCTCGCACGTGCGCGGTCTGGGTTCGATCCTCAGCACCACATAAATATAAATGCATTCCATTGCGTACAACTAAAGTAAATAAATAAATATTTTAAAAAAAGCTCCTATGGATTTCATATTCCAGAGGCAAAGGCTCACAAAAGACAGAAACCTAACCATAGGACTATCTATCAATACCTAGTCTTCTGCTGCTTACAGGGGACTTCCCTTTCCTCTATATCTTACTACTGTATCACTAAAGCTCTATTTACCACAGTTCCTTTAAAAAAATTTTTTTAATTGTAGGTGAACACAATGCCTTTATTTTTATTCATTTATTTTTATGTGGTGCTGAGGATCAAACCCAGTGCCTCACCTGCGCTAGGTGAGTGCTCTACCAATGAGCCACAACCCTAGCCCTACCACACTTCCTAATACATCATGCAAATATATCAAGACAAAATTACAAAGCATACTAAATTTTTCTAAGAACTGTTTTAAAAGCAAAAAAAAAAAAAAAAAAAGGAAAAGAAAAGAAGCAGAAACCAGATATTGCAGGAATGTTGGAATTATCAGACTGGGAATTTAAAACAATTATGATAAATTCTAAGCACCAGGAAAAAAAATAGAACAACTATGATAAATAGGCTAAAAATTCTAATGGATAAAATAGACATCATAAAAGGACAGATAGGAGATGTAAAAAAGAGATGAAAAATTCTAAGAAAGAATCAAACACGCTTAAGATCAAACAACGCTGTAACAGAAATG
This sequence comes from Tamias sibiricus, assembly GCA_025594165.1. Taxonomy (NCBI): domain Eukaryota; kingdom Metazoa; phylum Chordata; class Mammalia; order Rodentia; family Sciuridae; genus Tamias; species Tamias sibiricus. The sequence continues at coordinate 59,605,738 of CM046669.1, forward strand.
AAGAACACCTTTGATGAGCTTACCAATAGGTTGGACATGGCAGAAGACCGAACTTTGTGCTTAAGGACAATTCAACACAAACTATTAAAACTAAAAAAACCAAGAGAAAAAAGACTGAAAAAAAATACCAGAAGAGAATGTCCAAGAACTGTGGGACAATTACAAAAAATGTAACATGTGCAATAGGAATTTTCGAAGGAAAGGAAAGAGAAAAAAGAACAGAAGAAATATGTGAAGCAAAGACTTAAAATTTTCCCTAGTCAGACACTGAACTACAGGTCCAGGAAGCTCAGATGATCTCAAACAGGATACATGAAACAAGCAAACAAACACAAAACAATGTAGGCATATCATATCAAAACTTCAGCTGGGCTGGGTGCCATGGTGCAAGGCTGTAAGCCCAGCAGCTCAGGAGGCTGAGGCAGGAGGATTAAGAGTTCAAAGCCAGCCTCAGCAACCTAATGAGGCACTAAGCAACTCAGTGAGACTCTGTCTCTAAATAAAATACAAAATAGGGCTGGCCATGTGGCTCAGTGGTTGAGTGCCTGAGTTCAATCCCCAGTACCCGCCCCCATTCATACATAAGAACATAGAAGATGGGGGCTGGTGCTGTAGCTCAGTGGTAGAGCACTTGCCTAGCATGTTTGAGGCACTAGGTTCAATCCCAGGTTAAAACAAACAAACAAACAACAACAACAAAAAACAAACTTCAGAAAATCAAAGATAAAGAAAAAAATCCCCAAAGAAGCCTTGTATAAAGGAGCAGAGATAAGAATTACATGAGACTTCTCAGAAATCATGTGTTTTAATCAGCTTTCCATCACTACAATGAAATACTTTAGATATTTAACTTATAAAGAGAAAAAGGTTGTTTTGGCTCACAGTTCTGGAGGTTTCAGTCCATGATCAGCCCCATTGCTTTGGTCCTGTGATGAGGCAGCATGTCATGGTGAGGCAAAACCATGAAAGCAAAAGACGAAGAGGCTGGGCCCCCACAATCCTTCCCAGGGGACACCTGCAGGGACCTAAAGACATCCCTTTAGGCCCCTCCTTGTGAAAGTCCATAGCATCTCCCAATAGAGCTATGGTGGGGACCACGCCTTTAACTATAGCATCATGGAAGACTAATGAGAGAGGACTGAAATACTAAAGCTGTTGAGAGGAAAAAACATCAACCTATAATTCTAACCCCTATGAAATTGTTCTACAAAAGTGAGGAAAACATATATTTTTCATACAAACAAAAGTTTTGGGACTTTGTTACCAGTAGACTTGCCTTGCAAAAAAAGGTTAGAAGAAGTTCTTCAGAGAGAGGGAAAATGAGATAGGTCTCAGACCTATGGAAAGAACAGAACAGCAGAGAAGAAATATGTGAATGCAAAATAAAATGAATTTTTTTTATTCTTAATTTATCTAACAGATAGTACTTTGTTCAAAAGAATAATAGCAGGCTGGGCATCGTAGTGAATGCCTATAATCCCAGCAACTCTGGAGACTGAGGCAGGAAGATTGCAAGTTTGAGGCCAGCCTCAGCAATTTAATGAGAATCTAAGCAACTAAATGAGACCATGTCTTGAAATAAAAAATAAAAATGTCTGAAGATGTAGCTCACTGGTAAAGCACCCCTGGGTTCAATCCCTTGTGCCAAAAGAAGAAAGAGACAGAGAATAAGAATTGTAATAATATATTCAATTATGTGGGGGGGGGGGAGGGGGGTTATGATGATGTATGGGTGAAATTAATAAAAGCAATGATATAAGAATGAGGATTTAGGATTATTTTGTTATTTTAAAGTATACTACCCATAAAGCAGTATAGTTATATTTGAAAGTGAATTTATATTAGTTATAAACGTATATTGCAAACTCTAAGGCAACCACTAATAAAAATTTAAAAGTATGATTGATGTGCTAAGAAAGGAGAAAAAAATGGAATCATGCTTGATTAAAAACACAAAAGACAAAAAAAGAACAAAGGGTAACAAATATGGTAGATATTAACCCAACAATTATATATCATTAATCATTTTGAACATCAGTGGACTAAATATACAATTAAGAGACAGAGCTTGTTAGAGTGGATCAAAGTCTAACCATATATAGTATACAATAAATCCACTTTAAACATTAAGATACATATAGATTAAAAGTAAGCAGAAACCCAAACATTTAAGGAAGAAATTATAACAATTCTTCAGATGAAATTATAACAAATCTTCAGATGACGGAAGAAGAAGCAATACTTCCTAATTCACACTATGAAACCAGTATCACCCTAATATCCAAACTAGAAGACGTACAAGAAAAAGCAAGCAAACAACAATCAAAAAAAAAAAAAAATTGAGAAACCAATATATCTTGTTAACACACATACAAAAATCCTTCACAAAATGTTAGTAAGTCAAATCCAACTATGTGTGAAAAGAATTATATACCATACCTTGTGGGATTTATCTCAGGTATCCAAGGCTGGTTCAACAGTCAAAAGTCAATAAGCAAAACTTAGTGTGGTGGCATACACCAATAATCCAAGCTACTTGGAAGGCTGAGGTGGGAGGATTGTTTGAGCCCAGGTGTTCAAGGTCAGCCAGAGCAATACAGAAAGTCCCCCATCTCAAAAATAAAATAAAATAAATAAACATTAAAAAATCAATAAATGTAATCCACCACATCAATAAACTAGAGAAAATCACATGATCACATCAATAGATATAGAAAAAGCATTTAGCAGCCGGGCATGGTGGCTGAGACTATAATTCCAGCAGCTGGGAGCCTGAAGCAGGAGGATTGCAAGTTCAAAGCCAGCCTCAGCAATGGCAAGGCACTAAGCAACTCAGTGAGACCCTGTCTTTAAATAAAATACAAAATAGGGCTGGGGATGTGGCCCAGTGGTGCCCCTGAGTTTAATCCCCAGTACAACAAACAAACAAACAAACAAACAAACAAACAAAAACATTCAGCAAAATCCAAAACCTACTCATGATAATTCTTAGTAAACTGGGAACATAGGAAAATTTGATAAGAAATAACTACCAAAAACCAAACTAACAACAACAAAAACCCCTACAGTTAGCATCCTACTTAATGATGAGAAACTAGAACATGTCTCACTAAAATCAGGAACAACGCAAGTAATATTCCTTCCTACCACTCCTTTTCAACATTGTACTAGAAGTCCTAGCTAACGTAACAAGGCAAGAAAAAGAAATAAGATATAAGAGTGATTGAGACTAAATAAAACTGTTTTTCTTCACAGATGGTATGATTATCTGTGTAGAAAATCTTGAAGAACTGGAAAAACAAAAACAAAAAACCTCCTAGAACTAATAAACAATTATAGTAAGGCACATGAGAAGTCAATATGTCTCCTACACACCACATAAAAACACAATATAAAATTTCCTATGTGAAAATATAACATCTTTTATATTAACATCCCCAAAATGAAATGTTTAGGTACAAATATAACAAAATATGTACAAGATCTATCTCAAGGAAAACTCTACTGAAAGAAATCAAAGGAAAACTAAATAAATAGAAATATTCTAAGATATTCCACATTCATACATAGGAAGACTAAATATTGTTAACATGTCAATTCTTCCCAACTTGATCAATAGATTCAATGCAATCCTAAATTCATCTTCAACAAAGGAAAATAGGCAATATGATGGAAAAAGAATCTTTTCAACAAATGGTGCTGGAACAACATGACTTCCATGTGGAGAAATCATGAACCTAGACACAGTCCTTACACCCTTCACAAAAAATAAATCAAAATGGATTATAGACCTAAGTGTAAAACACCAAACTACAAAAGTCTTAGAAGATAACAGGAGAAAATCAAAAATCTAGATGACCTTATATTTTGCCATTATTTTTAGATAAAACACAAAGGGCACAATTCCTGAAAATAAGAGGTGATAAACTGAACTTCATAAAAATTAAACATGTTTGCCAGGTGTGGTGGTGCATGCCTGTAATCCCAGGCTTGAGAGGCTGAGGCAGGAGGATTACAAGTTCAAAGCCAGCCTCAGCAACTTAGTGAGACCCTGTCTTTAAATTAAAAAAAAAAAAAAAAAAGTGGGAGGGGGCTGAGGGTGTGGTTCAGTGGTTGAGTGCTCATGGGTTCAATCCCAAGTACCAAAGGAAAAAAAATTAAACATTTCTGCTCTGGAAAAGATAAGAGAATGAAAAGATAAGCCACAGAAATATTTGCAAAAGATATGCCTGGTAAAGGACTATTGTTCAAAATATATAAAGGATTCTTAAATCAACAATGAGAAAATAACCCAATTGAAGAATGAGTCAAAGATGTTGTGTTTTATTAGCTTTTTTGCCGCTGTGACCAAAGACCTGACAAGAAAAATTTTAGAGAAGGAAAAGTTTATTTGGAGCTCATGGTTTCAGAGGTCTCAGTCCACGGAAGGCTAGCTCTATTGCTCAGGAGCTGAGGTAAGGCAGAACATAATGACAGAAGCAGTTTTCACAACTGCTCTAAAAAAAACAAGGCACATACTTGGGAGAAAATATTTTAAAATCACATCCTGCTTCAGGACATGTCACCAGGAAGCAGAGAGACCTCATCAGGGACAAAATACCTCAAAGTCATGCCCCCAGTGACTTACCTCCTCCAGCCACACCCTACTTGCCTATAGTTACCACCTACTTAATCCCTATCAGGGATTAATGCACTGGTTAGGTTAGGACTCTCATAACCCTATCATTTCAAAAGTGAAAAACTTTCTTGCTTTGTCTCTCATACATGAATTTTTGGGGACACCTCATATCTAAACCATAGCACCTTTACCTCATCAGAGAAGAAATATGGATGGTAAATAAACATGAAAGATGCTCAACACCATATATCATAAGGAAAATGCAAACTAGAACAACATGAGATACCATACCATAAACACCTATGGCCATTGCTGGTGAGAATACAAAATATTCTAGTTGCTTTGGAAGACAGTATGGTGATTTATTATGAAACTAAACATACTCTTAACATGTGTTCCTATGTTTGCACTCCTTGGTTCTACCCATATGAATTGGAAACATATCTACACAAAAACCTGCATGTGGATCCTAATAGCAACTTCATTTATAGCTGCCAAACTTTGGAAACAACCAAGATATCTTTCAGTAGGTGAATGGATAACTAAATTGTGGTATACCCAGACAATGGAGTATTATTCAGCACTAAAAAGAAGTGAGCTATCAAGACACACACACACACACACACACACACACACACACACACACACACACAGAGAGAGAGAAACTTTGAGTATATATAACTAACTGAGAGATGAGAGAAGCTAATCTACATACTATAAGATTCCAACTATATGACATTCTGGAAAAGACAAAACTATGGAGATAGTAAAAAGATCAGTGGTGGACAAGGGCTAAGGGGAGACAGGTGCTTACAGATAGAGAACAGAGATTTTAGGGCAGTGAATCTACTCTACATGACCCTTAATGTAAACTGTGGACTTTGAGTAAAAAAGATGAATCAGTTTAGGTTCATCTATTGTAACAAAAGTACTACTCTAGGGGGAGATATCACTAGTGGGAGAAGGTAGACACTATGAAGGACAGTGTTGAATAGGAACTCTCTTCACCATTTGTATGTACAATTTTGCCATGAACCTGGAACTGCTCTAAAAGAAAAAAAAAAAAAAAAAAAAAAAAAAAAAAAAAAACAAGGCACACACTGGGAGAAAATATTTGCAAATCACATATACAACAAAGGATATATGTGTAGATTATAATTTAAAAAAAAAGACTTCTGAACTCAACAGTTAGGAAACAAATAAGTTAATCATTGAATAGCAAAAGACTTGGACACTTTACTCAAGAAGGCATATGGGTTGCAAATAAACAAACAAGATGTTTAACATTAACTGTTAAAGAAATGAAAATTAGGGGCTGGGATTGTGGCTCAGCGGTAGAGCGCTCGACTCGCACGTGCGCGCCCGGTTCGATCCTCAGCACCACATAAACATAAATGCATTGCATTGTGTACAACTAAAGCAAATAAATAAATATTAAAAAAAAAGAAATGCAAATTAAAAGCACAAAGAGATAAAACATCTAGAACAGCTGAAACAAAAAACAGTGACAACACAAATGCTGGGAAGATTGTGGAGAAACTGGATCTCTCTATATTGCTGGTGGGAACCTAAAATGGTATAACTACTCTTAAAACAGTTTGGTAATGTCTGGTTAAACATATACTTAGTGATACCCTTCCTGAGTACTTACCTTCAAAAAACTGAAAATTATATTCATTCAAAAGTGAATGAATATTACAGCAATTCTATTAGTAATCACCCAAAACTGGAACTACCCAAATATCCTTCAGTGGGCAGATGGATATACAAATTGTGGTATATCTACACCATGGAATACTACTCAGTAATAAAAAGAAAATGAACTATAGAAACACTCTAACATGAATGAATTTCAAATGCTTTATGGTAAATGAAAGAACCAGAAAAACTACATACTGTGTGTTTCTATTTATATAATGTTCTGGAAAAGGCAAAGCTATAGGGATAGAATATAAATCAGTATTTACCTGGGGATGCAGATAGGAGGAAGGGTTGACTACAAAGGGATACAGGGGAATATTTCAGGGTGATGGAGCTCTCCTGTACCTCAGTTGTGGTGGTGGTTACAAGACTGTACACGTTCAAGGTGAATGTGAGGCTCTTCCCTGAAATGGAGCTGCCAAGGAGAAGAACAAATTTCAGGGGTTTGAAGTCAATGGTTCTTTTTTTTTTTTTTTTTTTTTTTTTTTTTTTAATATTTACTTGTTTTAGTTGTACACAGTGCCTTTATTTTTACGTGGTGCTGAGGATTGAACCCAGGCTGCGCACGTACTAGGCAAGCGCTCTACCGCTGAGCCACAACCCCAGCTCTCAATGGTTCTTTTGTAGACATGTAAAGTTTGAGAAGCCTATGAGACACCTAAGCAGAAATGGAATGTGTGACCTCAGAGTTCAGAAGTCAGAAGTGGACGTGGAACTTGCAAGTCATTAGCTTTTTGGTGGTAGGCACTGTGGACTGAATCCAGGGGTACTCTACACTGAGCTTCATCCCCAGCCCTTATTATTTGTTATTCCAACACAGGGCCTTGCTAAATTACCCAGAATCACCTGGAACCTGAGGTCCTCCTGCCTCAACCTCCCAGGTCGCTGGGATTACAGGCTGTATCACCATGCCTGACTGCAAGTCATCAGCATTTTTATGGTATTTTTATATCATATCCACACCACCAACAACCACCAGACCAATGTTACCTGTTATTTCTGTACAGGGCATTGTTGGCATAGACTACCAAATGCATTTTCTTCATTAGTGTTGATGCAAGTAGGAGTCAGACAGAAATTATTTCCTAGGTTTTACTCAGATTTAGTCTAGATGTATCCAGTCAAAGGTAAATGCCTGTAAACAGAACCCTGACCTTTCATCTGTCTGTTTTGTAAGCATCAAGTTACAGTTCAAAACAGAGTTAAATGCCTTGAAAATTTGAACTACTGCAAGCTACAAAAGAATGCCAGATTCGATCAGTCTTATAAAAGTGATTTATTGTCCATATGCATGTGTGCATATAATAAATAAGCACTTTCAGCAAATTGAAAACATATTTTAAATGTATGGAAATTAGCAGACATAAAAACGAACAATAGAGAAATAACATACTAGATTTTGTGGCTTCATTGAAGTTAAAAAAATGAAAGAAAGGAAGAGAAATTGCTTAAACAAATCTGTTCTATGTAAATAAAAAGTTAAAAGGAAAAGTCAGCTCTAATTTACTCTATGTTTGCACTTTTACAGTCAAAAGCATTTTATTTTTTGTTTTGTCCTGGAATTGGTTCCCTTATATAACACATGTCAAAATAGCTGGAAAAATGTGATTAACTATTGCCAGCTGAAATTCTTGTCCCATAAGAAAACTCCCTTCTGGCTTCTTATTTTCTTTCTTTCTTTTTTCATAGTTTGGGCACTGTGAACTAGTGGTTGGAGCTCAGGCAGGCAGTATGGCTTTGCAGAAAAAAGAATGCCAGGGTTGGACTGTCTAACTTTGCCCCTACCATTAATTTACTAAGTCCTGCCAGAGCCCCTTAAAGACTCTTTGTGGTCTCACTCAGGGTGTGGTCAGCAGGAATTTTGCCATGGGCTAGGTTCCCGCAGGAACCCAATCTTGCTAAAGTATAATTTGTGTGGTTAAGAAAGAAGGAAAGGTGAACCAAAGTACTTTTGTGTGTGTGTGTGTGTGTGTGTGTGTGTGTGTGTGCGCGTGTGCACGCGTGCTCATGTTGGGGATTGAGCCCAGGAGTGCTTTACCACTGAGCTATATCCCCAATCCTTGTTTTATTTTTCATTTTGAGACAGGATCTTGCTAAATTGACAAGGCTGGGCTTGAACTTGCAATCCTGCCTCACTCAGCTTTCAGAGTCACTGGGATTACAGACTTGCGCGCCCACCATATCTGACCCAGAGTACTTTCATAGACTGAAGTACAACAGTAACATCTTTGTTTTAGTTAACTCATCAACAAAAATAAGGATGGTATTACACATTCAAAAGTCTACCTTAGCTAGGTGTAGGGGCATGATCCTGTAGTCCTAGCTACTTACAAGATAGAAATGGAGGCTCATTCAAGTCCAGCCTAGGTAACATTGCAAGACCCCATCTCTTAAAAGAAAAAGAAAAAAAAAATGCCTACTTTATAGAATAAATTTTAAACAACCACGTAAACAAATTATTATCTTACGTCCACTAATATCCTGTTTTAGGCATCTAGTACCTCTTGGTCTCCCAGGAAGCTATAATGAAGCTCATAAACTTGTTAGAAAGTTCCTTTGGTAGAAGACCCCATAGTGAGAAAAATATCCAAAATGGATACCATAGCTTTAGCCACAGAGGTACTCAGAAAAGTTTTTTAAACTGAGTTCCTTAGGTGACTAGAAAATGCTACTAAGGCATGTTTGCAAAACAATTATAGGAATAAGTGAAAACTCTAAGAGCCCGTTAGTTTTTTTTTTTTATGGTGCTAAATTAATCTCAAGATTTTGACATTCTCATCTTCCTATTCCTCAGACCTGTCTCTTCTAGCTCATACTACATTCCCTTTCTCAACTGGACACAGTGGCATACACCTATAATTCCAGTAACTCAGGAGGCTGAGGCAGGAGGATCACAAGTTTGAGGCCAGTCTCAGCAACTCAGTGAGACCCTCAGCAACTTAGCAACACCTTGCCTCAAAATAAAAAAGGGCTGTGGATATAGCTCAGTGGCAAAGTGTCCCTGGGTTCAATACCCAATGAATAAATAAATAAATAAATAAATAAATAAATAAATAAATAAATGGATTGTTTTTCTCCATATTCAATTAGTCAATTGATCAAGGGTGCAGATGCAGCTGAGTGGTTGAATGTATTAGAGCACTTGACTAACATGTGTGAGGCTCTGGGTTCAGTCCCCAGTACTCAAAATAAATAAACACCTTTATAGAATATTTATGACATACTTGGCCCCAGATTAGGCACCAGAGAGGATCCAGAAGATATGAGATGCATGATCCTTCTACTCCAAATGTTTATAATCTGTTTAGGAAAAGTTTAAGGTTCAAAACAGCATCAAACAGGGGTTAGGATTGTAGTTCAGTGTTAGAATATGTGTTTAGCATGCATGAAGTCCTGAATTCAATGTCTAGCACCAAAAAAAAAAAAAAAAAAAAAAAAAAAAGCAGTAAGCAACAACATACTATGTAAGCACTGAATCTATACTTTACATTGTCAGAACCTGAGCAGGGAGGTCTGGGAAGATTGAAGTGCTTAGGAAAAGCTTTATGACTCTCACCTTTCTCCCAGGGAAGAAAGTAGGCCTGGAAATTTGGAGCCTGGAGGACAATGCCATTTCTGACTGAGCAGGCAATCTACAATTATGTAACCAAGTTCAAAGAGACAAGTAGATTTCTCAAAGTGAGGTGTCAAGATAGTCTAGAATTCTGCTAGAATTCCCATATGGTAACCACTAGACACACATGGCTATTCAAATATAAATTCATTTAAATTACATAAAATCAAATTTTCAGTCTTTCTGTCTCATTCAATAGTTATATGTGTGGTGGTACCTTACTGGATAGTGCAGATATAAAACATTTCCACTGTTAACAGAAAGTACCATTGAATGGTGCAGGTCTACAACTATGGAAGTGTGGAACAAGAGGCAGGAAGGAAGCCGGGCACGGTGGCGCACGCCTATAATACCAGCACTTGGGAGGCTGAGGGAGGAGGATCACCAGTTCAAAGCCAGCCTTAGCAATGGCAAGGCACTTAGCAACTCAGTGAGACGCTGTCTCTAATAAAATACAAAAAAAGTGCTGGGGATGTGGCCCAGTGGTCGAGTGCCCCTGAGTTCAATCCCCAGTACAAAAAAAAAAAAAAAAAAAAGAGGCAGAAAGGCATAGTTTGAAAGAATTCCCAAGCATAATGGAGTGCTACTATAGTTGATTTCCATGTTTTCGGTGGCCATGAGTTATTCAGAATCTAAAGGGCATTTAATTAATTTCATAAACATACATTGAGACCTAGTATTATAAGGCCAGGTTACATGAGAGACACAAAACTGAATAAAACAGGTTTCTGCCTTAATGAACTTAACACCAAAAAGGGAATTAAGACTGGTTGTGTTAGTCATCTGTTCATTACTATAACAAATACCAAGATAATCAGCTTATAAAGAGAAAAGGCTTATTTTGGCCCACAGTTTTGGAGGTTTAGTCCATGATCAGTTAGCCCTTTTGCTTTGGATCTGTGGCAAGACAGCAGTACATCATGATAGGGGTTTATGGCAGAGCAAAACCATTTACTTCATGGTGAGGCAGGGAGCAAAGGAAAAGAGGAAGAGCCCAGAGTCCCATAATCCCCTTAGAGGACACACTCCAAATTACCTAAAGACCTCCCGCTAGTCCCCACCTCTTAAAAGTTCCACCATCTCCCAATAGCATTCTAGTGTATATACCTTTAATGTATGGGTCTTTGGAGGACAGTCTCCATCCAAACCTGTGCACAAATAACCATGGTAGAAAATGAAAAATGATAAACATCTGAAGAGGGGTACAACAAAAACATGTGGGAATGGTTCAATTTGAAGGTTTTAAGAACGCATCTTAGGTAAGCATGATCTGAGCTGAAATTTGAAGAAAGCATTTGGGGTGTGGTGGAAAAATGTCTGCAGACCAACAGTCTAGAGATGATCTCTAGTTCAATTATGTCCTCACTAACTGTGATTTCAGGTAAGTCAAACTCCAGTCCTCAGTTTCTTTATCAGTTGGATAAGAGGAACAAAGAAGCAAAAACTTTCAGATGGAAAGACCAGTAAAAGCAAAAACACAGTGACAGATGTGCATGAGAAATGGAATAGTCTAATACTGAAGTGTGGACATAAAACAACTCTCCTATAACTTGTACCTGAGCATTACATAATTCAGGACAACCAAACAACAAACCTGTATACACAAAAATGAAAAGCCACCATCATAAAAACAGAAGCTAGATTAGGGCAGTGTCTTGATCAGTTAGGTCAAATATAAGAAGCAAGGCAGGCAGAATGGGAGCAATTGTCTTTGCATTTTAATATGGCTTTTAAGTGGAGCCAAAGAATAACTATTTCATTCCCCTCTGGGAAAAGGCTGCCATTTATAGAAAATATGAGTGAGAGTCACACCTTAGGAAATAATAAATAAAGTTGCAAGACATTTCTGAGGAGGAAGAAAAGCAAGTCAGAGTCTAAAGTTGAGAAATCACCATCCAGCAGAACGTTAAAAGGTAAAGTTGACATGGAAAAAGTAAAGCCAAGAACATGGTAGTTAAAATAAAATGTTGATCATATGTGGAATGTAGTCCCTTGTTAAGAAGCAGACAGAAAATAGTGCATAAGTGAAATACCAGCTCAGCAGGTTCATAGATCTTTATCTCTTGAGTGAATGTGAATATACATAGAGAAATATTTGCGTTTTGCAGCTGTACCAAACCATCTGTCAGTAGTTCCATTATCATTTTCTCATATCTGTATTTTTATATCCACACTGAAACATTTGGGTAAGTAAAAATATATGCTCAGTGTGTTCAAATATACTAAAGTATTTAGTTAATGGTTAGAATTTAAAGTTCCTAGAAATTGTTTTTCTAACCTCACAGGTCCCAACTGGCTAAAGCCCATTTCTTGGTCTCTCCCTCTTCTAAAATCCTGAAAATAAGGTCTAACATAGGCCAATGAAAGGGATATAGCTATTATAGTAGAGATATTATGTGATCACCTACCCATCCAAGTTTTTTAAAATAGACTGAAGTGCTACTCCTTCCAAGATTCATAGAATTTGTTTTAAAAATAAATGTGAATTGTGTACTAAGTATATGGCTAAGCTCCATGCCCATATTTGTGCAGGATCCCTTAAATCAAACTGCTGTCACTTTCCTAAGCTGATCTATTACTGCAGATGACTGCCATTACCATATGAAATTAACCAGGTTAGTTGTTAGGTACCATGAAAGTAAGTAGAACTAGCTTTTACAAAATCCTTGATTTATCTGCATGTTCATTTTTCTCCTGCTTTGTTTTTTCTTCCTGAAACTTGAACTCCAGGAGATAGATAGAGGTTAACATCTAGTCAGGATCAATTTTAACAAAAGACTGTAAGAACTCATATGTCAGAGCTATGGGTGAAGCTCTGTGGTAGAGAACTTTCCCAGCATGTGGAAAGCCAAGCAGGAAAGGAAAGAAGGAAGAAAGAAGGGGAGGAGGGAGGGAATAAAGAAAGAGGGCCAGTGGAGGAAAAAGAAAGGCAGTGGCACATGCCTGTAATCCCAGCAGCTCGGGAGGCTGGGGCAGGAGGATTGCAAGTTCAAGCCAGCTTCAGCAACTTAATGAAGTTCTAAGCAACTTAGCGAGACCCTGTCTCAAAATTAAAAAAATAAAGGGGGGGGGTCTGTGATGTGACTCAGAGGTTAAGCACCCCTGGGTTTAATCTCTAGTACAAAAGAAAAAAGAAAATGAAAGGATACAGATCTAGAGGAAAGATGATGTGAAGACATACAGGGAGAACGTGGCATGAAGATAGGATTCATTTACAAACCAAGGAACACCTGAGATTACCAGAAGGCTTGAGGGAAACAGAATAATTCTTTCCCTAGCACATGGAGTGGGAACTTGACCCAATCTATAATCTTGATTTCAGACTCTGGCCTCCAGCACAGTGAGGAAATAAATTTTGGTTGCTTTAAGCCACCTAGTTTGTGGGTACTTTGTTATGATAGCAATAGCAAACTAATATGCTTTCCTTCTTTACTCTTTAGTAATCTATTGTCTTTCTACTTTCTGTGTTGAAAAATTAACTTCTTTTCAATCTTGTTTCTCTTTTCTCTTATTTTCTTTCTTTGTGTGTGTGTGTGTGTGTGTGTGTGTGTGTGTGTACTGGGAATTGAGCCCAGGATTGCTCTACCACTGAACTACATCACCAGCCCATTTTATTTTTTATTTTGAGACAGGGTCTCACTAAATTGCCCAAGCAGACCTCAAATTCTGATCCTTCTGCCTCAGCCTCCTGAGAAGCTGGGATTATAGGTCTGTGCTACCACGATGGCTTAGATTTTTATTTTGACAAGAGTTTTCACTTCCAACATATCTAGTTATTCTCTTTGCTATCTATTCATTCTGATTTTATTTCTGTTGACCTTTTTAAAAACATATTGTCTTGCTTTGATTAATGAAAGTTATTGCTTCATATATCTCTTTGCACATACTAAACATATTTAAACCTTTTCTGATCGTTCCATAAACTTATTTCCAACAGGAATAAATTCATGCTCTTATCTTTCTTTTCTTGAATTTCTTAGCACTGGATTTTGGTGAAGGAGCTCAATTAACAGACTTGTGTTTCCTGTCTCTCTTTCTCATCTTCCGGTGTCCTTCCCGCTCCCCTCCCAGTTATTTTGTGATTGCTTTTGTCTTCTGCACTTGGCTCTGAAGTTCCAGTTCAGACTCAGATCTACTCATGGTGCTTCCAAGATCCAGCCCACAGTGACACTGAGGACAGCACAGACCCCGGCACCAGGCCAGGGAGTGCAGTTCTTCCTTTCCTAGTCACAAGCTTGCCTGTGTCCTCCTTCTCCCCTCAGCCCACAGTCTGCTAAAAACTGTAGCTCCAGGCAGGAATAACTTCTATTTCTGCCTCCTTTCATGAGTAGGAGGAGCCTGCCCTGCCTCTGGCTTCAAGCAGGGCGTCTGGCTTCAGTCTCCCATCTCGGCATGGAACTCTTTTATTTTCATTTATTCTGGAAGAGCCAAAATTCTAGCTAGTATCTCCTGGTTCCAGACCCAGAGCTCCATAAGCTATGGCTTCCGCTCAGCTCACAGCTTTGTACTTCTGTCCCAATTCTAGGATACAGAAGTGTTTATTTAAATTTTAAGCTTGATAACTTTATTTATCATTGCTTCATGTTTGGATTAGAGATGTGTCAAGGAACAAACTTTTGGGGCTGTCTGGACTAGGTTTGCCTTCTGACTTCTTAAGTCAATTGGCAATGAAATGCATTTAGTTCCATCTTTAGTTCATTTTTAGGAGACAGCAGGATTTAGAATATTCTTTAATTAATAAATAAACTATTCTTTAATAAATAAACTATTATTCTTTAACCAAGAATAATAGTTCTTGGGCTGGGAATGTAGTTCAGTGGTAGAAAGCTTGTCTAGCATGTTTGAAACCCTGGGTTCCATTCTCAGTACTAGAAAAAAAGAAAAAAAGGAAGAAGAACAAGAATAGTTCTTTAAATATTTTCCTGTTAATGCCTGCTTATCTAATAATTAGCTTATCAAATGACCTAATTCAGTTGTCATGGTATCGAAAAATATCAAACTTCATACATTCCAGTTCATTTTCTTATCTACATTTTTGTAGAATAGTAAGCTTGCTTTCTTTTTTCTCTTTCTTCTTTTCTCTTTTCTTTTCTTTTTTCTTTTTTGATAAAAAGAAAGATGGGGAAAATGTCATCTCTTAGCCCTGGAATTCTGGAATTTTCTAATGATTATTTTTACCAAGTAAATAAGCCCAGGAGTAAATGAAATGTGGTTTACTGCTTATGCTTCCTGGAATTTCTTGAAGCCAACGCAGAATTATAGCATCTCAGAGTTGGAAGACATTCTTCATATGACCACATTGATTTTTTTTTCCCCTGTGGGTCTGCATCAAATTTGTGAGCTGGTGACTAAAAGGCTAAGACTTTAGAGAGTCCTGTGGCAAAGGTAAAAGCCCACTTCAAAGAAAGTTCAGGCACCCCACTGGTTGCTTTGAAGTGAATCCATTTCCATGAAAAATGTTTTGAAAACTTTCTGACGGGAACAGACAGAATAGAGAAGGCCATTTCCCCCTCCTCTTTATTACAAATGGAATCATATTTCCAGTGGCATGCTGGTACATGTTTAACAAAGAGCTCTCAAAGAGAAAGAAAGAAAGAAAAAGAAAACTATGAAAGTGTTTGCCAACTTCCATGGTGTAAATACTCCCACTGTGTCTGATTTCAGGCTATTAACATGTCATCACTACATGCAGAATTGGGAAGAGATGCCCCACATTGGTTTTCTGGATGGGTGAGAGTCAGAATACAGATACCCTCAGACCTCAAGGTAACCTCTCAGAAGGATTCAGCATAGTGGAGAGTTACTGAAACACTCTCCTCTTGGTCTTCATGTCACTATGCCTTCCTCTTATGCTGGGGGTGATGCCAGGCTCACTGTCAGGCTCTTCTTTCCTCCTCTGCCTGGACAGATTAGACACACTCTGCAACTCCCCCTGGAGCCTCGATCTTCTTTCCCTGGGGTGAACTCATCCAGTCCTGTAGCTTTAAATATCATCAAAGTGCTGTTAACGCCTGTGTATTTATCTCCAGTCCAGACCCTTTTTCTGAGCTCCAGACTTGTATAGCCAACTGCCTACTCAGATATCTCCGCAGCAACTCAAATTTAACTTGTCCAAAACTGGAGTCTTGTTCCTCCTCCTCCCATCTTCCTTATCTAAATAAATGAAACTGCTGCATGTTCATTTGCTGAAGCCACAAACTTATATGCCATCTTTGCAAACTCCCTCTCCTGTAACAGACAGCCATTACCAAATACTACAGACTTCCACTTTTCAAGTATTTCTTAAGTCTGTCCATATGTTTCCGTCTGCACACCCATGTCAACTCGTGTATGGACTACTGCAACTACATCTGAACTCATGGGCCTCTTCCTACACCCTTCTCCAGTCCCTCCCTTTTGACCTTCCCACTGTGACCCAAAGGTCTTTGAAACATGCTTAAAGCCTTCATTGTCTTCCCATTGTATTTATTTATTTACTAATTTCTTTATTTTTTAGTACTGAGGATTGAACTCAGGAGCACTCAACCACTGTATTTTATTTAAAGACAAGGTTTCACTGAGTTGTTTAGGGCCTCGCTAAATTGCTGAGGCTGGCTTTGAATTCAGGATCCTCCTGCCTTAGCCTCCCCAGCTATTTACTTATTTATTACCATCCTAAGAATCAAACCCAGGGCCTTGTGCATCTTAGGTAAGTGCTCTACCACTGAGCTATACTCCCAGATTCCACTGCATTTAACTGAAAATAAAACATCCCACTAAGGCCTATAAGCACCTGCATCATGAGATTTCAGATTAATTCTTTAACTTCATCCTCTGCCATTCTTCTCCTCATTTACTGCGCTCCAGCCACATGAGTTGTTTTATAAACTTCCTTGTCTCACATGTGCACTGAAATGCAGCATCCCCATCCCACCCCACCAGCTTCCACCTAAAATTCACCTTTCTGACCATCCTGCTGGACTTGATGCATCACTTTTTCAGAAAGGCCTTTCTTGGTCTCCCAATCAAAACCCAGTCCCCTCTTATGGTCTTCTATGGTATTCCATTCACCTTGTAGTGCTTAATATGGCTTGTAATTCTAGGTGTTGAACTGTTTGCTTATTTCTTGTCTGTCTTCCCCAGTCGACTATAAGCTCCATGAATGCAAGGGCCATATCTGTTATGCTCATTGTATACCAAATCCAAAGTAAGTGCTCAATGAATATTTGTTGAATGATAAAATGAATGAATAAGTGAAACATCAGATTTTCAGATAAATATTTTTAGATTATACATTTGGGGCATGGACACGTATAAAGGGGACATTGGAGTGGCCATTGGCATTGAAACCTTTAAGATACTGTGATTGGAAGAAGTTCCATACTAAAAAACTCATAGTCCCTTTGATGATAAGATTCTTTTTTAAAAAAAAAATTAAAATATTTATTTGTTTTAGTTGTACACAATGCCTTTATTCTTACATGGTGCTGAGGATCAAACCCAGGCCGCACACGTGCTAGGTGAGCGCTTTTCCGCTAAGCCACAACCCCAGCCCCCATGATAGGATTCTTATAGCAATAAAAAGTTTGAATTAATTTAGGGCTGGGGTTGTGGCCCAGCGGTAGAGTGCTTGCCTAGCATATGCGAGGCCCTGGATTTGATCCTCAGCACCACATAAAAACAAATAAAATGAAGGCATTGTGTCCAACTACAACTAAAAAATAAACATTAAAAAAAAATTGAATTAATTTATCCCTAAAAAACAAAGCAAGGGCTGGGGATATAGCTCAGTTGATAGAATGCTTGCCTCGAATGCACAAGGCCCTGGGTTCAATCCCCATGCACCACAAATAGAAAGAAAGAAAAAAAAGAGAAGAGGAAGAAAAGAAAAAAAAAAAAAAAAAAACAAGGCCAAGTGCAGTGGCAAACACCTGTAATCCCAGCAGCTCAGGAGGCTGGTAGGAGGATTGTGAGTTCAAAGCCAGCCTCAGCAATTAGCAAGGCCCTAACCAACTCAGTGAGACCCTGTCTCTAAATGAAATTAAAAAAAAAAAAAAAAAAAAAAAAAAAAAAAAGGCCTGGGGATATGGCTTAGTAGTAAAGCACCCCTGGATTCAATCCCTGGTACCAAAAACAATAACAAAACAAAACAAAAAACAAAAAAAGGAAAAGGCTAAACTTCCCCAAGTATGATTAACATTCAAAACAAATGATCAAGTAATGCTACAACCAAGTAGATTTATTTTATGAAGTAAGCACTGAAGGAAAAGTCTAGCATGGAGGTTAGACCACACGCCCTGAAGTTCGAGTTGATTCTGACATTTAACTAGTGTGGAAAATTGAACAAATCTCATAGCATCTCCTTTACTTCCTCTTTAAAGCAGAAACACTTTCATCTACTTCTTAAGAGTTTTTATGAGATGTGTCAAAAATACATACTAGGCTGGGCACAGAGGCCCACTCCCATAATCCCAGCTGCTCAGGAGGATGGGAGGATCTGAATTTGAGCCCAGTGTGGGCAACATAGCAAGACTCTATCTCAAAAAAAAAAAAAAAAAAAAAAAAAGGAAAAAATTCCATCACAAAATTCACTATGTTTAATTTATTTAATTTCGCTGAGTTCCAGTACTTTCATTTGTAAAACAAATGAAACATGACTTCTTTTAAGACCCATCTGGTGCAGATTCTGTTTTATTCTACATAGAGTCTCACTTGGTATCCATGGGAGATGGCTTCTAGGAAGCCCACAGCTACCCAAATCTTTCAAGGTCAAGTCCCTTACATATTATTTACATATCACCTATACTTTAAATCATCTCCAGATTACTCCTAATAATTAATACAATGTAACTGCTATGTAAATAGTTATTATGTTGTATTGTGGAGAATAATGACAAGAAAATGTGTCTGTTCATATTCAGCACAGATGAAATGTTCTTTACCAATATTTTCAATTTGCAATTGGTTAAATCCAGGGATGTAGAACCCACAAATATGGAGAGCCAACTCTAGTGTTTATTTTCTCTGAGCCGTCCCTACTCAGCTGCTGTGAGGATGAAGGGCACTACACTGTGAGGGCCCTCTATGGTGCACCTCAGCAGGAACAGGTTGTATTTGTTCACTGTTTTGCAAGGAAACTGTCTGTTAGGTTGCCCTCACCTAGTACACTTGAGTTTTTTTTTTTTTTTAATATTTTTATTTATTTGCTTTAGTTGTACACAATGGGTTTTATTTAATCATTTTATTTGTATGTGGTGCTGAGGATCGAACCCGGGTCGCCCACGCGCGCTAGGCAAGTGCTCTACCGCTGAGCCACAATCCCAGCCCTACACTTGAGTTTTAGAAGCAACTCTAAAATGTGTTTTGAAAGTAAATAACGATTTTTTTTTTAAACAGGGTTTGAACTCAGGAGTGCTTAACCACTGAGACACATCCCCAGCCTTTTTATTTTTTATTTTGTGATAGGGTCTCCCTAAGTTGCTCAGGGCCTTGCTAATTTGCTAAGGCTGCCTTTGAACTCCTGCCTCAGCCTCCTGAGCCACTGGGATTATAGGCATGAGCTTCTACACCTGGCTCATTTTTGTTTCTGTTTGCATTTTTCTTGTGACATAAGATGTGAAGTGTCTTTTCAAATACTTATTTGTCATCTGTGTATCTTCTTTGATCTATGAAGGTTTTTGACCCATTTTTGGTTGGGGTTGTTCATTTTCTTATTTTAAAAATAATTCAGTGGCTCAATTTAATGATTTTTAATATATTCTCAGTGTTTTGTATCCATCACTATGGTTAGTTTTAGAACATTTTTATTGTCTCCAAAACTCATACCCACTAAAATTCTTTGCTCCCTCTAGTGCTAGGAAGTCATTAATCTACTTTCTGCTTCTGTGAATTTGCCTATCCTGGGCATTTCATGTAGATGGAATCATTTGATGCATGGCCCCTCATTACTGGCTTCTTCCACTTTTCAAGGATTATCCTTATTGTCGCATAGCATCCGTTGTGTGGGTATACCACATTATTTTATTTATTCATTCGTCTAAGTGATTTTTAAATACAGCTTTATCCAATCTGCTGATTTTAGCTCACCTTCAAACTTCACTTCAGAAAGAAACTCCAGTTACCAATTCCTAAGATTGGGGTTGGGGTGGGGTGGGGGGTTCAGTGTAAATTGGGCAATTGGGCTGCTTCTCAGCTTCCCAACCTTTGCCATATGCTTTGACATTCACAGGTCTTCTAAATCAATTATCATTTGAGCCAAGACTTTCTAGCACCCAGAGTTTTGTTTTTATTTTCTTCTCTCCTATTCTTTGTCCTTATAGTTTATACCACCCTCACCCCAAAATCTCATTCTTTACACTTTAGAAAAAATTGAAAGGAAATAAAGGCTAGTACACTCAGTCAACTGTCATCTTTAACCAAAATTCCTAAGATCAATCTTTAATAATACAAGAAGAAATGGTTTTAATCTAGTTTCATGAAACCAACAGAAATAGTATAAAATGGGTGCACCAACACTATCAGAAAAGCTATAAACAGTTAACTTAGACAAATGTATTCAGACAAGAAGCTATAAATAATATACAGTGCAGGTCTGTTTTTGTTTTAGACTAGTATGACCAATGGAAATCTCTGCCCTGGTCCCTCCTGCTCCTTTCATTGTTCAGTGTCTTCTGTAGATCCTTTTCTGTGTCCTATACTGTCCCATATCCCAGACTCTCCTCTACCAACAAGTCCTCTTCCTGGTATTGGGCAAAATTTTAGACCAATTGCAGAGAATTCTGTCTCTTAAGTCCCCCGAGGCTCTTTTAAGTAGACTCTACAGTACATGTTCCAGTTTTAGCTATGTTCATTCCCAGTGTCCTCCTCAATGTCCTACTGACTGCTGACACCTAGAGATCCACTTAATTCCAAGACCCCATAAAAATGACTTTCAGTATTTGCCCTTTTCTGGGCAACAGTTTTTTCAGATGCAGCAGCTACCGTGTAATAACGCAGCTTATCCATACTACCTGGTTTCCTTAAAGAGACCGACTTCCAGTTTCTGTGTATGCTGCCTGAAAACAGAGTTCTCCACGGTGTAATAATCATGGATTCTGTTATTTCCTGGTTCTTGTTACATTGTTAAGAATGTGACTTTGATATATGACATGAGACATAGTCCCTATGCTGTATTTGTATGTGTTATTTGTTTAACATATATGGAACTTAACGGAATATTACCCTGTTCAATCTTTTAAAAAAATTTTTTTTTTGTTTTCAATGGACCTTTATTTTATTTATTTATATGTGGTGCTGAGAATTGAGCCCAGTGCCTCATACATGCTAGGCAATCACTCTACCACTGAGTCACAACCCCAGCCTGTTCAATCTTAATTATGCTATAAATTAGAATAATTCATGCTCAGACAATTTTAAGTTATAACTCTTCCCTAGCAGGTGACAATTATTTAATTAAAGTGTTCCCTATGTAGTTCCACTGCCTTTCTGACTCCCAGCTTGAAATCACACCTCATGCCTGTGGATCTTTGAGACATCTTTGGACCTCACTGTTTAAAAAAACAAAAAAACAAAAAAACAAACTTTGCTTTGTGGACCAGGTTTACATGGAAATTCCAAGTTTCTAGTCCAGATTCTTCTTCCAACTTGCTGTGTGGCCTTCCACGAGTCATTTCCTACTCGCTCAGTCATTTCTTCATTTCAGCATGGAGGGAGTGCCTTTTAACTTCTCAAGGGCATTGTAATAAAGGGGAGAGCAGTAGTCAAAAGAAAAGGAACCGAAAATATCAAGATCCCCAACCTGTGATAAGGAAAGAACCAAAACAGTACCAGTAAGCCCAGCATGTACATATCCCAAACCAAAAGCTTATTTTGTTATGAAAAAAAAAAAAAAAAAAAAAGGAACAATGTCTGATTTTAACATTCACACATTCCAAACCATAGTCTTCCAAGTCCTTCTCCTGCAGCCAAGCCTGATGGTAGAAGCCAGGTCTAAAGGAAAGTTTCCAGAAAGCACATTTTGGCAAAGGATGGCTTTAAACCTACAGAGAATACAGTTCAGGGCTTTTTATTTTTAATATTATTATTTTTTATTTTATAGAACACTTTCATTCCTTTTTGCCACAGATTTCATGGACTATGTTTATTTTTCCTTTTCAGGTCATAGTATATGGATTTTTTGCAGTCAGATATGAGGAACAGACCCATTTCTTGAGGGTTCTTTCTTTCTTATAAAATTCTTTCAACTTGTAGGAGGAGCCAAAGACTAAGGTTATATTTTAAGAGAATCATTCTTCCAATGTGCTCATTAAATTACTTCAGAGAAAGAATGAGGGATGAAAGTCCACCTCCAAACTGCTTGCAGAAGAGATTAACACGTGCCAAGTGAAAGAAATGATTATTAACTATAGTCCCTGGACAAATGGCCTATGTGGCCTGCAGTCTGGCACCGAGGGATGGCAGTGGGCCCTGAGTCTGTTTGGGATCGTTTGTAAACCAAAAAACAACCACTGCAAGTGTACTGGTTTTAGAGGAATGTCTACAAAAATTGCCCTCCTTCTCTTCACAACATGTCATTACAGAAAAATAGAAGCCCGTACATTCCAGTCTGATTTCCATGTAACTTTGCAAGCCTGTGAATTTTGCCATGAGGTAAGGGGCTGATTCAGAGCTCCAGAATCCTTTTGGTGCCACAGACACTATTTTAAAATGGATATTCCTTTGGGTTTCTCTGTGTTATTCAGCTAGGGTCATGGAATAAATGGGGCTCTGTCTGACTGAGAACTTCCAGTCCTGGTAAACAAGAACCGGGATGCCTGGTGGCCAAAGTCACTGCCTTGTGTTTTAAAGGTTAGGAGTTCAAATCTTGTGGGTTTGTGTAAGCTGCCTGTCACGGCCAGCCACGGCGCCGCCACGGGAGGAAAATTCTCGGAGGCAGAGTATAGCTTTTCTTCTTTTACTTCTACTTTCTTAGAGCTTAGAGAGGGAAAGAAAGATTTTTTAGAGAGAAAGATTAGAGCTTAGCTTAGAGAAAGATTAGAGCTTCTTTCTTCTCTCTTCTTTCTTCCTTCTTCTTTCTTCTGTCTTCTGTCTTCCTCAGGAGCCTCGGCCTAACTCTGACCAGTCATTACTTCTTCTATCTGGTTTCTCTTCTGTAACCGCTCTGCCTATGTTCTGGCCGCTCTGATTCTTCTGACCGACCGAGTGGCTGCCCGACTGACCGAATGAATTCGTTCTCCTAACTCGGACCGCTTTCACCCGGTTATATACCTTCAGGTTTGCGGGTGCCTACAGGTGCGTCACATACATATCAGGTGGAACCCATGGCTTCCAGCTAGCTACAACAGCCCTTCCTAATTAGGGCTCCTTCATATTCCTTCCCTTTAGTTTAAAAAGGTGCTTTAATTCTATTTTCTCTATTTTATTTTCTCTATTTTCTTTTATTTTCTTGTCCCTACCTAGCTTTTCACCTTTTATTTTTGAAAGGGTGGATATTTGAGCCCTTTTTGAGAAGGTGCTGTGGCTTTAAGGAAGCCTAATGCTGAGGAGCAGCTAACGCACCTAGTTAAGCACAATTGCATAAGCGGCTTTGACTTTTTTTTTTTTTTTTTTTCTCCTCTTCTTTATTTTTCTTTATGGCTTTCTTGCCAAAGCTCAATGGCTTTTTTTTTTTTTTTCTGCATGGTTTTTTACCATGCTATTTAATTCTCTATTTTCTTTTAAGCTCATGGCTTTTTTCTTTATACTAAAGCTCAAGGCTTTTTCTCTATATTTTTTATGGCTTTTGGCTGGCTACTCGGCTTCGGCTTTTGGCCGGCTACTCTGCTTCAGCTTAATTCTTAACTGGCTTCAACTGAGTCAGAGGCTATGCTCTCTTGTTTCTACTCTTTTTGCTGGTCTCAACTGAGTCTGGCTTCTTCATTTTTTATGGCTTTTGGCCGGCTCGGCTTTTCGCCGGTTACTCTGCTTCAGCTTAATTCTCCGTTCTCCTAACTCGGACCGCTTTCACCCGGTTATATACCTTCAGGTTTGCGGGTGCCTACAGGTGCGTCACATACATATCAGGTGGAACCCATGGCTTCCAGCTAGCTACAACAGCCCTTCCTAATTAGGGCTCCTTCAGGTTTGTTCATGTGTTCAAGTGTACACGTAGCTTGGTTGAAGAAACAATATCACTGCACACTGGAATCTGGTCTATCCATAGCTAAGTTCTGGCTACAATTAATTAAACAAATACTTCCTAGGAATTCTTTACCTTGTAGATCCTGGACAAAGGGCCAATATTCCATAAAGCACAGGAAAGCTTTATTTTCCACACTTCCTGGCCCGTACTTGTATAGGAACTTGAATTCCACCACCAAGACACAGAGTCTATGCTTGCCACATTCTTTAAATTTTGATATACATGTGGCCACAGGCCTCTTTTCCCCTGTTCCTTCTCTTTTCTTCTGATTTTCTAGGGAGATAATAATTTACAGATTGAAAGGTACGTTCCTTAAATTGATAACCCATTGAAAATAGGCCCCGCTGAAAGAAAATGTAACCTGAATTTTTAAGGCATGTAATTTCAGTGGTCCAGTCTTCATAATACCTTGTTTTCCTATGGCATTTTACTGTTTGTAAAGAACTTTACATATGTGGTCTCCTTTTATAAGTATAGCCATTGGGTAAGGTAAATATGAAGCCCATTTTACAGATAAGAAAAATGAGACCCAGGGAGAGGGAGGGATGGGGAAAGGTTGGTCAACAGGTTCTAAGTTACAGTTAGGGGAAAAAAATGTTCTAGTGTGCTACTGCACAGTAAGATGACTGTAGATAACCACAATGTACTGTATATTTCAAAAAAGCAAGAGGAAAGGATATTAAATGTTTTCAGCTCAAAGAAATGATAAAAACTCGTGGAGGGAGATATGTTTACCCTGATTTGAACATTATATAATGTGTACAGGTATTGAAACATCATATGGTACCTCAGAAGTGTATATACATTTTTAATGTGTAATTTAAAAATTTCTAAATAAATAAAAATAAAATTTAAAGAAAGAAAAGAAAAATGAGACCCATAGAAATTAAGAAACTTTCTAAAAATGGCTAGGGGTACAGCTCATTGGTAAAGCATTTACCTAGCATAAGGGAGGCCCTGGCTTTGGTCTCTCGCACTCTCAAAATCATAGATCCAGTTAGTATCAGAACAACCAGCACCTGAACTCAGGCCTCCAAAACTTCACAAGTTTTCATCACTATAGTAGAATTGTTTCCAATAGCAAAAAATTGCCATAGAATCAAACTGATCTTTTAGATTTTGTTGTGTGTCCTACTTTATTGAGCTGTGCTTGGTAATGCCACTGTCATCTTGGAAAGAAAACAATACTGGATGGAGCTCCCGTAGATGCTGAAGTGCCAAGAACAGGGCAGTTTCATTATCTGTGACCCTACTTCCCACTCTATACCCATAAATAAAGGGAAGTAACTAAACCTTTGTGCCCTCTTGCACCAAGGATGCCTGAAATTAGAAATATCCCAGTATTGTGACCTGAAGTTGCCTCCACAGGAAGTTCTGCTTTTTAAATTAAAACTTCAGTCATTTTCTTTCCAGTTACTCTTATTACCAATGGGGCTCTGGACAAATAATTCCCAGGAAAGCTGTCCATGTATATGTGAGATGAAGACAATCATGATGCCTGCTCCTGACCTACCTGACAAAAGTGTTGGGAAAAGCAGTAAGATAATGTCTGTCATGTGTTTTGAATGCCTAGAAAGAAAGACAGGGTTCACAAGCAAGGGTGTAATTATATTGAGTCACCAATGATATCATCGTCTATAGTTTACATATGTGGTTGTTGCCTAAGATACAGCTGAATATAATTTGACCATCAAGTTTGATGCTTTAAGGACATGATGATATTACAATAAATTAGCAGAAAATCCCACATTGGGGAAGGAAGGTATCCTTTTCTTTTAAATTCCTGTATGACTGAAATTTATTTTGGTCTATCTTTTCCAGCTGGTCTTGCAATTAGGACCACCTCCAAGGTTCACAAAGCACTCCTTCCATTTCTACATCAGTCAGGTGATTTCCCCTCTAGCTTGGTCTGGATGCTGTTGGTGGGAGAGTGACCTGCAGAGTAGAGGAGAGAGGATGTGTTCAACTCTGCTGAGGGTCACCAAAATTTAGAAGCCCAAAAGGATGATTTTTTTCTTTCTTTTTTATGGTATGGAGATTGAACCCAGGACCTCATGCATGCTAGGCAAGTGCTCAACCACTGAGCTACATCCCCCAGTGGAGGCTTTCTATGACCAAGCATCTAGAAAACCCAACTCTGTTAGATCTGTTCCCCAAGAGCAATGTCTTATCCTTTGCCTAACAGGGCCAGACCAGATGACCTTTTCCTAACCACCATTTTCACTTGTTTAAAAGAATAATTCTAAAAACTAAAACCAGGGCTGTATTTGTAGCTCAGTGGTGGAGCGTTTGCCTAGCATGTGTAAGGCACTGGGTTCGATCCTCAGCACCACATAAAAATAAATAAATAAAACAAAGGTATTGTGTTCATCTACAACCAAAAGTTTTTTAAAAAATTAAGAAAAAACTAAACTAAAACCTTGGTTCTTAACCTATGAAGAACCTTTTAGTATGAAAGGCACTACATGAGACAATTTAGTGAGGCCCTGTTTTAACTGGGGATACAAAAGTTAAAACACTATTTCTCAAAAAAAAAAAAAAAATGGCTGTCCTTGGAGGAGATAAGCAAGTACTCAGATAGGACTACCACCCAGCACAGTATCTGACACGACACACAGTAGGACTGTAAGTGTACTTGCTGAATGAATGGGCAGTACTGTGCTGCAAGGTAGTAAGAACCACAAGAAAAGCACAAGGTGTGAGGAAAGAGGTAAGAGGGCATCTAATCAAGAATAGCAAGGGAGCCAGACGCATTGATGCATACCTGTAATCCCAGTGACTGGGCAGGCTGAGGCAGGAGGATTTCAAGTTCAAAGCCAGCCTCGGCAACTTAGCAAGGCCCTTCTCAAAGATAAAAAGTAAAAAGAGCTGGGCATGTTGCTCAGTGGTTAAGCACCTTTGGGTTCAATCCCTGGTACAAAAAAAAAAAAAGCAATAGAATAGGTGAGTGTGGTCAAGCATGCCTGGAATCCCATCTACTCAGGCAGCTGAGGCCAGAGAATTGCAAGTTAGAGGCCTGGACAATTTAGTGAGGCCCTGTCTCAAAATAAAGTTTTTGGAAAGGGCTGGGGATGTCACTCAGTAGAGTACCCCTGGGTTCAATTTCCAGTACTGGGGAGGGGGTGACAATAGAAGGAAGGAGATGGCGAGAAAAACCATGCGCAGTGCTGCACATAGGCCAGCATGGGAAAGTATGCAGCTGATGATGCCAAGAACATGGTGTGTCAGGCTTTATATTCTATAGTTCACTTTTTTAAAAAAAAATGCCAGTCACAGCTCACTAAAGTTCTCAACCCACCATGTGAAAAAGAATGTTCCTTTCTACATGTCTGTTTGCCTTGCAATTGAGAACTAAACAACAGAATTTGGATATTTGCTGAGGAGTTCTTAAATTTCTGTTTCCATTCCATTTTAATGTTATTCTTTACAGAGTCACAACCAACAATCTGTATTAGTTTTCAATGGCTTCTATAACAAATTGCCACAAACTGGATGGCCAGAAATAAATATATTCTCTCAAGGTTCTGGAAGCCAGAAGTCTGAAGTCAATATTATTGGGCTGAAATCAAGGTGTCAGAAGGGCCACACTCCTCCTGAGGCTAGAGAGGAGAATCCGTTCTTTGACTCTTTTTACAGCTTCTGGTGACACTGGCAATCCTTGGTTTGTGATGATACTGCTGCAGTCAGTTTCCCTAGTCACTTTGTCTGTTAAATGTCCCTCTGCCTCCCTCTTATAAGGATAAATGTGATTGCATTTAGGGGCCACCTGAATGATTCAGGATAATCTCCCATCTCCAGATCTACAATGTAATCCTATCTGCAGAGACCTTTTTTTGCCATGGAAGGTAACATTCACAGGTTTCAGGGATATTGTTGGGGCAGAAGAGACATTATTCAGCCCGCCACATTATCTATATCTGAATCACTGAACGTCCAGTACAAACCTCTTGAATATTATGTTAGTTTTTTGTGTTGCTGTAACAGAACATCACAGACTGGGCAATTTGTAGGAAGAAGGAAAGAGAGAAAGAAGAGGAAAAAGAAGGAAGAAAGAAAGAAAGAGGGAGGAGAGAAAGAAAAAGAAAGGAAAGGAATGGTAAGAAAAGAATTCACTTAGCTCACAGTCTGGAGGCGGGGCAGTCCAAGATGCAAGGACAGCGTCTGGTTAGGGTTTTCTTTATTCCATGGCTGAAGGCAGAAGCACAAGAAGGCAAGTGAACAAGAGATAGCCAAACTCACTTTCCTAACCTCATGATGTCTAACTCACTCCTGTGGTAATGACATCAGTTCATTCACAAGGGCAGAGCCCTCATGATTTAATTGCCTCTTATTAGGGCCCACTTTTCAACACTATCACAGTGAGGATTATGTTTCCACCACATAAACTTTGGGAGACATATTCAAATACAGCAAATATTTCAGCGGAGTTCCTCTCTACATTAGAAAGGCAGAATAACTCCTCTCCTTTTGTTTTAGGGGAGAAGAAAAATGGGCGAAACTTTTCCTGAGCCTCTGTTATTTGTCAAATGATGAGCACACATCTTTATAACAAGATTGTGGGAAACTATTGTCACCATTTTACAGATGACGAAAGTGAGGCTCAGAGAGGCCAAGTGACTTGTCCAAGGCCTTCCAGCAACTAAGTAGTGAAGACAGAATTTGAACATGGATCTTTCTGATTTCAAAGGAAATGCCCTTTCCACTACACCAACAGTCCTCAAATTTTAGGAACGTGCCAACACATTGAAAGGAAAATTTTTTTCCACAGACCCCAGTTTGAGAAGCAACTGACTTGCTGGGAACTATGATGCAAGTCAATAGCTGGGGAGACTGAAGCAGGAGGATTGCAACTTAGTAAGGCCTGTCTCAAAAAAAAAAGGCTGGATGTAGCTCAGTGGTAAAGCACCCCTGGATTCAATCTTCGGGAAGGGAAGAAAGGGAGGGAGGGAGGAAGGAAGGGTAAAGGAAGGACAAACAGTTGACTTAACGAACTAAGTTTTATTCTATAAAAGCACACTTTCTTATTTTTGTGTACCAGGAATTGAACCCAGGGGCCTTTAACCACTGAGCCTCATCCCCAGCCCTTCTTTGTTTTTTATTTACAGACAGCAGCCTCCAGAGCCGCTGGGATTACCTGCGTGAGCCACTGCATCCAGCTAAAAGCATACATTTTAAAATGCTCCAAGTTGTCCCCAAATCCTGGTCACTGAGAGGCCTCAGCTACAGCTATAAGACACCATGGCACTCATTATTCTTGAGAACTCTGTTTCAAAGGATTAATTGGAGGACCTGGGATGGCTGCATTTCAACCATGCCACTCAGCTGCTTAGGAAGGACTTCAATGACACAAAGCGTTTGCCAGTAAGATTTTAACACCACCAATGTGTTAATATTATAGAGGTGAGTTAATTATTCCCACCACAGAGATGCTTAAACTTCAGTTGGATTAAAGTAAATGACTGTGGTTTTTTCTGAGCTTAATCTGAATGCAAGTTTACCTGGATGTTTTACAAAAGCTGTGCAGATGGAAAATATTACCCACCTTCTGGCACATGTAACCACCCATACCAACAGTAATATTAAAGACTAATTGCTTGGGGCTGGGGTTGTGGCTCAGCGGTAAAGCACTCGCCTAGCACGAGCGCGGCCCGGGTTCGATCCTCAGCACCATGTAAAAATAAATAAAGGCATTGTGTACATCTAAATAAAGAAATATTTAATAAAAAAAAAAAAAGACTAATTGCTTATCAAGCAATTATTTGATTACAATTACTAGGTGCCAAGTACTAAACACTTCACATGAATTAATGTATGTAATACTCATGAAAATCACTGTACCTGGTTGAAGTTATGTTCTTGTTGTCCCTTTATCAAATGATAAAACTGAGGCCTAGAAAGTTTAGGGGCATTCTTTGGATCTGGAATGTCCCCCAAAGACTCATTTGTTAAAGGCTTGGTCACCAGCCTGCGGTGTTATCTGGAAGCAGTGGAACCTTTCAGAAGTGGGGTCTAGTTGGAGGAAGTCAGGTGGTTAGAGGTGTTCCCTTGAAGGGGATATTGAGGCCCTGGCCCTCTTTTTGCTTCCTGGCTGACATGAGGTGAGCAGCCTCCTCTTATAACTGTTCAACACTCCAGCTATGATGTACTGCCTCACCACAGGCCCCAAAACAGCAGAGCAAACTGACCATGAACGAAACCCCTGAAATTGTAAGACAAAATAAACCTTTTATCTTCATAGGTTGATTATCTCAGATATTTTGTCACACTGACAGAAAACGGACTAACACAATTAGGTAATTTCTTCGAAGTCACACAGCTTGTAAATAGTGTAGCCGTAGCCAGGCACAGTGACAAGTACCTGTAGTTCCAGCTGTTTGGGAGGCTGAGGCAGGAAGACTGCTTGAACTCAGGAGTTTGAGGCCAGCCTGGGTCACAGAGCAAAATCCCATCTCAAAACAACAACAAAACAATGATAAGGTATACAGCTATGACAGACACAGGTGGATTATAGGCAATACTACTGAATGCTCTCCTTGTCACATACTGTTAAATAAAAACCAAGTTCCAGAAAAGTTTTATTATTATTCTTTTTTAAGTGTAGAGCTAGGATTAAACCCGAGCCTGAGACCTGGAGCTTTACACAAAGCATCAGCCTTGTTCCTGCTTCCTCCATATTTGTTATTCAGTCACCCAGGGACATAGCCAAGATGAAATGACACTATCCCTGCATTGGATACTAGAAACTACAATCTACTTTACCTACCACCCATTCCCAACAGTTTCACAGCAGAGAGAAAAATGGACCACCCCTTCCACCCCACACTGCAGCCACTGTAATCCCTCAGCCTACTATTGTGATCTTTTTCCTTCAAAGAATCCCTTGGGAAAATGCTGAGGTTACAGGAGAGGCACCATATTGCTTTTCTCAACCCTCCTAGGAATGAATGGGCCTCTAGTTCCAAGAGATCCCTTGAATCCTTCATTATTTCTTCAGTTTTCACAACTCAGATATTCTTGTGTGCTGATCCTTAAACTTTGTCTATTTAGAAATTCAGTTCTTGTGGGAATTCTGATCCAGGTGACTGACTTCCTGCATATAACCATGTTGTCTAAGGTTTGCTAGCATGTGTTCCTAGGAAGAATAAGACCCCAGTGTCAAATATGCAAGGATGCATTCTACTCAAAGAAATAAACTTTGGTTTGTTTTCTTTTTTGTGTTTCTGGGAGGCATATTCCTGGGCCCTGTCTGACTGAAGAATCTAATTACCTGAGCTTAGAAACCTTTTCCCAGCCAGGCTCATTGGCACATGCCTGTAATCCTAGAGGCTGGAGAGGCTAAGATAGGAAGATCTCAAGTTCAAAGCCAACCTCAGCAAAAGAGAGCACTGAGCACTCAGTGAGACCCTGTCTCTAAATAAATACAAAATAGGGCTGGGGATGTGGTTCAGTGGTTGAGTGCCCCTGAGTTCAATCCCCAGTACCTACCAACCCCCGCCCAAAATATATATATATATTCATAGGGAAAATGCTGTGTTTTTTTTCGGGGGGGGGGAGGGGGGGTGCGTACTGGGTATTGAACTCAGGGGCACTCTACCACTAAGCCACATCCCCAGCTCTATTTTGTATTTATTTAGAGACAAGGTCTCACTGAGTTGCTTAGTGCCTTGCTTTTGCTGAGGCTGGCTTTGAACTTGTGATCCTCCTGTCTCAGCCTCCTGAGCCTCTGGGACCTGTGAATATGTTGATGATCCTTTAAAGGCCCCGGGCAACCATGAAAGCTATGCAAATATACTGACAATCAAGAGGCAACTCATTGCCAAAAATTGTAATAATGCAGAGATTACCTAAAGTTAATCGCCTGAAATTCTTTTTTTTTTTTTTTTAATATTTTTTAAGTTGTAGATGGACAGGATATCTTTATTTATTTTATTTATTTTTATGTGGTACTGAGGATTGAACCCAGTGCCTCACCCGTGTGAGGCAAGCACTCTATCACTGAGCCACAGCCACAGCACCCCTGAAGTTCTTAAATTGCACCTCATTTACTCTGAGGTGAGCATATCCATATCAGTTCCAAAATAAAGGGATTTTTCTCATATCTTAATACTGGTTTGCAGTTTACTCCTAAGACTTCAAACTCTGAAGTGGTTAACCCCACCAGTTTTCTCCTACATAGTCCAGTTTGGGGTTTGTGTCTGGCATCCCGGAATTCAGCAACAGCCATGGTAACACCAACGCTGTCCTTGAATTTCATCATTTGGACTCTGGATTCAACCTCGATGTTTGGACATTTATGAGCAGAAAGTTACATTCCCAAATAAGGAAGTCAATAAAAGATCCATGTTTACATTTTAGTCCTTTCCCATTCCCTGCACTTATACGGCCCTTCTCTGAGGTAATATCAATCTATTTAATCAGCTTCCCTAAACTGTAAGTTCTTCTGAGAAAAAAACAAAAAACAATCCTTCAAGTATTTTGTTTTCCCTCCACTTCCCTTGGTTAGCAAGCTACAGACAGTCTCACAGCTGGATGGGCATTCTTCATCTGACTCCTGATCCCTCAAGGGGAAAAAAATGGTAATTCTTATTTTATTATTGAGTATGGATTTCGCTGAGAGAGATCAGTTCTTCTGAGCAGTAGATTTTCAACCAAATGAAAATGCATTTTCCATTTGAGGAATCCAAGCTGAAAGAACACCACACAGTATGCCACTTTGGGGAGGGAGTTCACTTCTGAACATCCTTGTCTGCTTCTGCCCCTGCCTCTCCAAGATTCTCAATCCTTTATAGAATACAGTAGTTCTCTCTTATTCACAGGGAATCTTCTTCAAGACCCCCAGTGGATGCCTGAAACCACAGCACCAAATCCTACGTATACTTTTTTTACCCCTGTATATACAATGATAAAGTTTAAGTTATAAGTTAGTCACAGTAAGAGATTAACAACAATGACTCATAATAAAATAGGATAATTATAACAAAATACTATAATAAAAGCTATTTAAAATGTATGGATTGTTTTTTTTCTGGAATTTTCCATTTAATATTTCTGGGCTGCTGCAAATAACAGATGGGGGGGTGCATACCAGATGTAAATGTTATGCACCCTGGTCACTCTGGCTACCCAGGCTTTAAACATACTTTCCCTTTGGGGGAATTGTGAGAAGAGGGGAGGCAGGACCCCATTTCCTACTTTAGAAGTCAAAAAGGGCAGTTTCCCTCTTTGTTCCAGCAGTTAGAAAACCAGCATATCACCTGGGCTCAGCTGGTCAGAGACCCCACTAGGACATGATGCCTGTGGGAAGATAGAAGTCACCCGTAGCGGTCACGCTGGTATTGAGTGACAATGAGTGTTCAGGGGTGCCAGGACATGGCAGCACGATGACAAGTGTCCAGTAGGACAGCACTGGTGGCAGGATCCTAGGCACATTATCCCTGGGCTCCATCCTAGATCTTGGCTGTCTCCCTTGCTTTTATTCATTCCCATTACCCATTCTCCAGGCTTCTCACGGAGTCTGTGAGCTATAAAATACTCTTCCATTAAATTTATTTTCCACTTGAGATTTTCATTGGTTGCCATCAAGAATTCCACTGGTATACCATCCTCTCTTTCTTTAACATATGACCTGGGAACAACTTGGTGTGGCGAACTTGAGACTTGATAAATCATTTCTTTCCCTCACACTGACTCTCCCATCATGTGGCAACTGCTGTACTTTTTCTTAAATCTGCAAAGGCTATGTGCACTCCAGGAACACCCTTGGAGGACCTTAGAAGATCAGTGCCATAAGACCCCCAGCAAACCCAGGATGAATGGGAGGATGGATCTGAGAGCTTCTTAGCATGGAGCAGATACATTCACTTAAGAACAAACAAAAGGAACACAAGTGCAGAGGCACATGTGTATAATTCTAGTGACTCAGGAGGCTGAGAAAGGAGGATTGCAAGTGGAGTCAGCCTTGGCAACTTACCAAGACCCTGCTCCCCTCCCCCATAAAAAAAGAACTGGGGACATAGCTCAGTGGTAAAGGACCCCTGGGTTCAATGCCCAATACAAATAAATAAATAAAAATAAAGAGCAAATGAAAAAAGCTTTGAGTATTGATTGTTTTGAAAAAATATTTCGATTTATACCCCAAATATAGAAATAATTCATGTGCATTGTGGAAGATTTGGGGAAAAATAGAAAATAGGAAAAAACCCTTCCCTGTCATTCTCCCAATCACCAACAGTCACAATTGAGATTTCACTGTGTTTCTAATATTTTTTTCTATCTATAAAAATTTTTTCAGGGGCTAGGGATATAGCTTAGTTGGCAGAATGTTTGCCTCACATGCACAGGGCCCTGGGTTCAATCCCCAGCACCACAAACACACACACACACACACACACACACACACACACACACAAATATATATATATATTAAAAAAATCTTTTCATAATCATAATCATCCTAGTCTATTGCCAATTAAAATTCTGAGAAGAGCAGAAATATTGCCATTATATGCTTGTGTGTATGTGTATGTATATGTAAATATACATATGTATATAATAATATATATTTATATATTACATACATATATGGAAATGTACTGGAAAACATATATAAACATACACACATGTATATGCATGTATCCCCCCAGTGCTATATGTAAGGACAGTAAATTTTATATTTTGGCTAAAAGCAGCATTTTCAAAGGATCCCATTGAACACTTACTACTATAATTGTTAACACCTACTATAGACAGAAAAAGAAACTTTTCTGATCACATAAGTTTGAGATTTTGAGTTAAGGTTGAACATATTTCATTATTGCATGAATTTCAGAGCTTGTGTGTATGTGTGTTTTGCTGGGGATTGAACATGCAAGGCAAGTGCTCTTCCACTGTGACTCTCAAAGACAGCATTTCCCAAACATATTCAACTATAAAACTCCCTGGTAAAGTATTCTTCTGCTTCTCTTTCTCCTTTTTCTTTTCTTTCGTGGTACTGGGTGTTGAATCCAGGGTAATTCTACCACTGAGCTACATCCCCAGCCCTTTTTTTTTTTTTTTTTTTTGGTACCAGGGATTGAACTCAGGGGCCCTCAACCACTGGGCCACATCCCCAGCCCTATTTTGTATTTTTTGTTAGAGACAGGGTCTCACTGAGTTGCTAAGTGCCTCGCCATTGCTGAGGCTGGCTTTGAACTGGCGATCCTCCTGCCTCAGCCTCCCAAGTGCTGGGATAATATGTGTGCGCCACCGCACCCATTCTTGTTATTAATATATTATTAATATATTATTATTATTCATATATTGTTGTTATTGTGATATTTTGAGACACGGTCTTAATAATTTGCCCGGGGCTGGCCTTGAACTTGGCATCCTGCTACCTCAGCCTCCCGAGCTGCTGTAACTATAGGCATGTGCCATCATGCCTGCTAAAGCATATTTCTCAGGACTGGTGTCCTAAGGAGTGCAAACTGATCCAGAAAACTTAGAACTTCCTTTCCCTTCTTCCCAGTTCTGAAGAACCAGTTCAGAGATGTGAAGAGGAAAAGGAGAATGTATGATGCATAAAAGCAAAATTTGAAACAAAACAAAACAGAATGGGACCTCAGAAATGATTTTCATTTGCTGATATATTTATCCACAAGAACATGATTGAGGGCCTGAGGTTCATGGACAAACATCACAAATTCACACCTGAGATAACTGAGAAAACAGCAAGGCTGAATTCTAAGGGAGCAATCTTGACTTGGGAAATGTTGTTGCCTAATGGGTTTACCCCCACTTAAGTATAAAATTCATTTAACTTACTAGAATACTGCATTACCAGACTAAAAGCAATTGACTTGATGTTACCCAATATCATTTTAGTACCTTCCCTTTTCCCTGAAAAGACAATGCCAGATGGCAATTTTTAAAAATGGTACACACAATGACTAATGAAAATAAAAGAACACAAGAAGTATCATTGAAGGTGAGGACAATTTCCTCACTGAAACAAAGCACTTCCAGAAGAAATCCTTATTTTTGCCTGTGTTAGTCACAGGTTTCTGTAAGGAAAAAAAAAAACAAAAACCCGAGATAAGCCCACTTAAGAAGAGAAAGGCTTATTTTGGCTCACAGTTTCAGAGGTTTCAGTCGTCCATGATTGATTGGCTCCATCACATTTAGGCCTAGGATGAGGCAGCACATCATGGTAGGAGCATGCACCAGAGGAGACTGATCACTTTGTGGCAGCTGGGAAATGAAAAAGGAAGAGGTCAGAGTCCCAATTTCCCCTTTCAGGGCATACCCCCAATGATCTTACTTCCTTCCTTTAGACCCCCACCTCCTAAAAGTGCTACCACAGGCTGGGGACCAAGTGTTTAACACATAGGCCTTCTGGGGACATTTCAGATCCAGACTATCGCATTGCCCCATCACTTTCCCAACTGACCTAGTATCTGATGAATCTCCAATTAGAGTCTGTCTCAGAATCTGTGAATTCAGCCACAGAACAAATATAAAAGCATGACTTCTTCCATTAAACCAAGTCTGAATGCCAAACTGCAATTTTAACATGCAGAAATCGAGGGAAAGAAGAAGTTAAAAAAAAAAAAAAAGAAAAGAAAAAGAAAGAAACCTGAAATGGGTCAGGCTCTTTTTATTCACCTTCTTGGGATCAGCTCTGTGCACTTACTTTGGGTCAAAATCCAGCCACAGCTGAGCACAGTGGCACACGCCTGTAATCCCAGTAACTCGGGAGATTGAGGCAGGAGGATCTCAAATCTGAGGCCACTTCAACAACTTCGTGAAATCCTGTCTTAAGATAAACCATGAAAAGGGTTGGAAAGCTAGGGTTGTGGTTCAGTGGTAGAGCACTTGCCTAGCATGTATGAGGCACTGGGTTTGATTCTCAGCACCACATATAAATGAATGAATAAAATAAAGGTCCATCAACATCTAAAAAAAATTTTTTTTTAAAAAGGGCTGGAGGTATGGCTCAATGGCATAGCATCCCTGGGTTCTATCCCCATTACTGGGGGGAAAAAAATCCACAAAACTCCTAAACCTGTTGTCTGTCTATTGTGGAATACACTAGGAATACATTAGGAAAGTCTGGGAAATACCAGAGTTCAAAGGTACCTTCTTTCTGTGAAGGAGTCTAAAAGACATTCTAGGGCAACTTCCTAATGTTTCAGTTGAAACTTTCTTGGTGCTTCTGTTAGGTGAACTGCTCAGCTGCCTCCCATTATTGAGCTGCACAGTAACCCTTGAGAGGGAAACGGAACCTGAGAATGTCAAAGCTGGAGGGGACCTGAATGGTCATCTCCTCTAGCCCAACCCCCTCTGTTTACAGATCTGAAAACAGGGAGCCTGAAACCCACCCAGGATCCTGAGAGTGAATGTGCTTCCCTCCCTTCTTCTATTTTTGTGCAATTTTCCCATGGCATCCCGCCAGAGCATCTACACCAGTAATGTCTAGAGGATTTATGAGGCCAAGCGATCCTTTGGGTTTTTACACAGA
Organism: Tamias sibiricus; assembly: GCA_025594165.1. Lineage (NCBI taxonomy): Eukaryota > Metazoa > Chordata > Mammalia > Rodentia > Sciuridae > Tamias > Tamias sibiricus. The sequence goes on from CM046669.1 coordinate 59,643,326, forward strand.
CCTAAACAGGAAACCCACACAAGGAAATGCCCTTTCTGTTTGCAGGCCGAATTCCCAGGATGCTTTCACCAGAGTGCCCTGGCTGGAACAGAACAAAGGCTTGGCACAACAAATGCCCTTAGATCTGAAGGCAGATGTGCCCACTCTACCCCTCCTTGTACCCTCCCCAGTGCAGGAGGCCTTCTGCTAATTTAATGAGAAAAATACTTTCTTTTCTCAGACCTCAGCTTAACTTTCTCCATTGCTCTAGATGCTGGATGGGGTTAGATAAGAGACACCCATGCTGTGGATCTCCAGGTAGGCGTGGATCTCCAGGTAGGCGTGGATCTCCAGGTTAAGTTTCAGGGTGTTACTTCTCACCTGTACTAAGTCAGTTAGCCTCGACAAGCCTTCTGGTTTCATTAGCCAGGCATCCCACCCACACCTCTCCTATTCTTTCTCCACATTTCACTTATTTTATACCCCAGAGGATGCCTGAGGGCTGGAAAAAGATGTGTTTGGGGGCCAGGCATGTATCTCAGTGATAAAGCACTTGCCTAGTATGCACGAGACTCTGGGGTTGTCTAGCACTGCAAAAAAAAAAAAAAAAAAAAAAAAAAAAAAAAAAAAAGCCTTTCCCAGCCAAGGGGTAGCCAGATGTCACCAGCTCCCTCTCTGCCACCATTGCACACTGTGATGGGCACTCGCCTGGACCCAGGCATCTCACCTTTGCTGCAACACCCAGGGTCCTGGCAAATCTCCTTCCCCATTGAATTAGTCCATCTACTGGTGTCCAACTATTCTAGCCCATGAGGGTGTTTTAAATCTTTTCGGCTTGCTATGAAAGATATGAAACTTAAAAAAGGGACTGTTGCTCAGGGCTGGACAGGAAGGAAGCTTGCTTTCCTGGCTCGAGGCACAGAACTGCATTGCAGGTGACCCTTCGCCCCTCTCCTCAAGGCGTCCCCTCCAGCTCACACCAAAAATAGTCTGTCCTCCTTGGTTGGCCCCCACCTCCCTGGGGAAAGAAGACACAGGCTTCTAATGAGCCAACAGTATTGTCAGGGCTTGACTGTCTTTCAGGAATTACCAGATGTTGGGAAGAGGATAATGTGTCATTTCCTTTAACAGTCTGGGCATCTGTGCATTTCCTTTTGAGCCAGCTATTTAGGAGAATGTGATACAGTGACAGTGAAGGTACTAGGGGCCTCCTCAAACCCTTTGAATTTTGAATTTCAACCCCTCATTAAAAAAGGAATTTTTCTTTTTCTTACATTTTTCTTGGGGTTCTGGGGATTGAACTCAGCACCTTGAGCATGCTATGCAAGTGCTCTACTACTGAGTAGACCCCATGAAAATATTTCTGTCCTCTGGATGTATGGGTGATACCCAGACAGAATAGACAGTGGTTAAAAGATAGAACTTTGGGGACAAGATAAGTACAACAAAGGAAAAGAAATATTGTTTATTCATTTCCCCGCATCAGTGGTTCTCAGTAGCAAAGTAACACAGGCAACATTACCCAGGAACTTGCTCTACCACCCCAGCCCTGCTGAAGCTGAAACTCTTAAGGATGAGGCCCAGCAAACTTTTTTGACAAGCCTTCCAGAGAGTATTGATATATTCAAGTCTGAGAATCACTGGCCCAGATACAAGTTCCATAGGGGTTCTCAGAAAGCCACAGAAGCTTTAGCTACTTTGCAGAGGTGAGAGTAAGGGATGGTACCTGTGGATGAGGCTATTCTGACATGAGAAAGATCTGAGGAAAAAAAGTGAATTGACAGCACATAAAAGAATTAAAAATTCAGTTAGAGCTGTATCTCTGCTCATACTGCATTAACTTGTAGCACTTCTAGAATATGGCTTAATGATAAAAGAGTATATTCACAGCATATTTTTCAGCTAAAATAAAATGTACAATGTGGCCCAATAATCTAAAACGTATGTGCATATAAGTAGATATATAGAAAAAAATGTTAGAAGATTGTCCCTGGGTGATGGGTTATAGATATTTTTTGGTGAGAGGGGTTGCTGGCTCATGCTAAGCATGTACTCTACCTCTGAGCTATACCTGCAGTCCCTGGATTATAAATATTTTTTTGTTTTTATATTTTGGACACAAGATCTTACTATTATTGCCCAGGATGACCCTGAACTCCTGGACTCAAACAATCCTCCTGCCTCAGTCTTTCAAATAGCTACATAATTTTCATTTCATCTTTTATGGTGACCCCGCCCCATTTTTACATAACAAATAGGTGTTTTTTGTTTATTTTGGTATGGGGATTGAACTCAGGAGTACTCGACCACTGGGCCACTGGGCCAGCCCCCCCACCCCCAGCCTTTTTAAATATTTATTTATTTTAGTTGTACACAATGCCTTTTTATTTTTAGGTGGTGCTGAGGCTGGAACCGGGCTGCGCACGTGCTAGGCGAGCGCTCTACCGCTGAGCCACAACCCCAGCCCCATCCCCAGCCCTTTTTTGTATTATATTAGAGACAGGGTTTCACGGAGTTGCTAAGTGCCTCGCTATTGCTGAGGCTGGCTTTGAACTCGTGATCCTCCTGCCTCAGCCTCCCAAGTGCTGGGATTACAGGCTTGAGCCACCGCGTCCGGCAATAAATAGGTGTTTTTAATAACAAAACAAAACAAAAATTTAAATGAAGAGAAAAGCTTGTTGGGTCAAATAGTCATTTAAACAAATTTGTATAGCCGCCTCCAGAAACTACTTCTCTTAAGAATTTATGTCGCACAGATAATTAGCACCACCTGTTACATTTGTGCTAAAACGGGCATGCGGAAGGTTGCATTCGGAATGTATAAAGAGATTGTTAAACTCATCAGCTCCAGTTGAAACCGGCACAGCAGGAGGAGCTGCAGAAAAATGTGAGCTGGAGCCCACCCTGGGGTCCCACGCCCAACTTGGGGCGGTGCCTCCACAGCCTGAATCTGGATTGCTGGGTGTTCTCAGAAACCGCAGGGACCCGTGTCCCCAATGGAAAGCTTTGTTCAGGAGCCCCTTGACTTTAACACCCTGATTTCCTAATAGGGATATGCCCCAGGCAAAAACAAAACAAAACAAAAACACTGAACAAGCCCTCAAAAGCCCTGAAAGGAAGAAAGGACAATGGAACGTGATGTAAGGGTCGCTGAACAGCCAGTGACTCAGCGCTTCTGCGCCATCAACACCAGCTGCAGCCCGTGGTGGTGGCTGTGGTGGCTCACAGAACAACAGAATGGACACACACGCGCGCGCGCGCGCGCGCGCGCACACACACACGCACACACAGAAAATCTCTCACTGTCTGGAGAGTGGCAAAAAAATTGTTGACTCAGACGGTGCTGCAAAGAGGACACAGAATGAAAGATGTCTGAAGCTGCAAGGAACCTGGCAGAAAGTGTGGAATTGTGTAAGAATGTGGAACCTTAATTCAAGTTTATATCTGTCAATATCTTTTATCAAGATCCCCAAAGAGCTGGCTGCTTCCCACCGGCCCAAATTCTCCAAACTGAAACTAGCATCTGCCTACAGGCATATCTCTGTCTCATACTAAGTCCTCTGGAAATATCATAGGTTGAAATTTTGGTTAGTGTGGTTGATTTCATTATGGGCGTCTTAAGACTCTGGGGAGAAATTCCCACCCTTTGTGAGTCATGGGAGGAGCTGGGAGAAGATGTTGCACAGAGTACAAATGAGAGTGGGAATCTATCCCACAGGCAATTACTCTGTCTGCACATGTATCATTTTATGAAAAGATGCATTTGTAAATTCAACCCTTACCTCAATCCAGGAGCCTGTTGAAGCAACCTCTACCATGGAGTCTGTTGGGCTTGCCCCACATCTCCCAGATGCCTCTGCTCCCATCAGGCCCAAGGCAAGGAACCCTGCAGATTACATTGGTCCTGTAGGGTCTGCTGTTCACCATCAACCATCAGATCTGCTCCTTAGACCAGTACTGCTCACGAAATGTGTTTTTTTAAAAAAGCAAGTTTATTTACTTATTTATTCATTTTGTGATATTGGAAATTGAACCCAGGAGCCCTCTCCCACTAAGCTACATCCCCAGTCCCCTTTTAAATTTTTCATTTTGAGACAGGGTCTCACTAAATTGCCTAGGCTGGCCTGGAACTCGCAACCCTCCTGCCTCAGCCTCCTGAGTTGCTGGGGTTATAGGCATGCACCACTGTGCCCAGCTAAGCAACTTTATTTTATCCACCCACTGCTCCTTCAAAATTTATTCCAGCAGGAAAACTCTTTCCCACCATTAAATAAAAATTCCAAGGAACACAGAATTTTTCTGCTCACTCTGAAGTATTAGTTCATTGCCTCGGCATTTATTTTTTGTTTGTGGTGTTGGGGATCAAACCTAGGACCTTGTATGCACACTAGGCGAGCACTTTACCACTGAGCTACATCCCCAGGCCTGTATAGGCATTTAAAATCACAAAACACTCTCTTTTCAGAAATTAGATGACTAGGCCACATATCTAGTATATCAACATAGTAATATTCATTCTAAGGTGAGATTTCCTAGTACTTCCATGCCTAGTCAGTAATGAAGGAGCACAGATTTGGAAGCAGCACAGTTCATATCAGCCTCTTCCTGTTATAATCTTCTCATCCATCTCAATTCCCAGAGGCACCTTGGATCAAATTGAAAATATCCCACTGGTTTGAGAATATCTAGCTGGGCGCAGTGGCGCAGGCCTGTAATCCCAGCACTTGGGAGGCTGAGGCAGGAGGATAGTGAGTTCAAAGCCAGACTCAGCAATGGCGAGGCACTTAGCAACCCAGTGAAACACTGTCTCTAATAAAATACAAAAAAGGGCTGGGGATGTGGCCCAATGGTCGAGTGCCACTGAGTTCAATCCCCAGTACCAAAAAAAAAAAAAAGAGAGAGAGAGAGAGAGAGAGAGAGAGAGAGAGAGAGAGAATATCTCATAGGCAATTCAGTAGGACCCTGTCTTAATTTTTTTTTTTTTTTTTTTTTTGGTACCGGGGATTGAACTCAGGGGCACTTGACCACTGAGCCACATCCCCAGCCCTTTTTTGTATTTTATTAGAGACAGGGTCTCACTGAGTTACTAAGTGCCTCGCCATTGCTGAGGCTGGCTTTGAACTCGCGATCCTCCTGTCTCAGCCTCCCAAAGTGCTGGGATTACAGGCGTGCGCCACTGCGCCCGGCCTCCTGTCTTAAATTTTTAAAAAAATAATAAAAATGGGCTGGGGATGTAGCTCAGTAGCAAAGCACTCCTGAATTCAACCTCCATTGTCCTCACTGCACAAAAACATGAGAGAGAGAGAGAGAGAGAGAGAGAGAGAGAGAACGGGAACCTCTCCCGGCCTGCTCTCTGTGCCATGAAGCCTACATTTGCTGATCCCTGCTCTCTTTGAGTGCAGTCCTTTCCTAAAGGCAGTCCTATTTCTCTTCCTCCATTTCCCTGCTCTGCCAAGGCTGCTGTAGCTTTCTCTGGAGTTCCCTCAGATGCAGGTCCCAGAGTACTCACATCATGGAAACAAGCAAATGCTACTAGTTAGTGCTTTCTTCTCCCCCTTTCTACTCAAAGCTGGTTACTCACATTTACTAACCTATGACCGCATGAAGAGGCACCTCCCAGTTATAGCTATGATGAAGAGGGGAGTTTTTATTTCACTTAAGAATCTCCCTGGAGTGGCCAGCAAGAGTGTGCTATAGGGACGCAGAACAGATTTCTCAGGGCCTGAGGAAGCACCTTTTTTTCTGAGAAAAGTAATTTCCTAACAGATGTGGGAGAGGAGCAGGTCTGTGCTCCTTAGAGAGGGGACATGGCATGATCCACAGCATCAGGACTGCCCCATTGTCAGACTTAGAGAAATTTCAGCTCTCATTGGTCTTTTTCAGGGCCTGGGAGCAGGGAAGGTGAGCTAGGCTGAGCAGCAGGGCTCTCCAGCCCCACAAGCAGTGTGACTTCCATGGCCCATGGCTGTGCTCAACCCTCTGGTCACTGAAAGCAGCAGAATCTATGATGGTGAAAGACACTCCATGGGAAGGAAACAGAGGGGGCTTTAGTAGCCACCTGGGTCTTGCTATCTATCTCCAGCAGACATGCAATGTAGGTTTTTGCTCATCTAGCTTGGCAACTTTCCTACCACTGTGGGAATGTGCCACTCTAGTAGGATGAGGCCAGGGTTTGCAAGAGCCCTCAGACTTTGGGTGTGGAGGGCCAGTTCCTGACTGGGACAATTCTGATAGTCCCTGAAGAGGGTAGGGTAAAGCCAGTGATTAAATAGTGAAATGCCCTGGGACAATGGCCCTGTGAATGAGTGGTTGGTAATGAAAGTTCCTAAAGGAACGATGACTGTGCTGCAGGGTGAGGCCAGAGCCCTGTATAGGTGTAAGAAATTGCCCCAGCAAGTCTATGACCTATGAGCTCCAGTTGAGATCAATCTATCACCCTGATTCTGAAGACAGGGAAACTTATTCATCAAATCCACTCATTTTCTCTATTTCTTCAAGGTTTTCTTTCTTCTTTTATCTTTACTGAAACTGGGTCTAAGTGGATTTGTTTCTATTTCTACCAGCCATGTAAAGCCCCATTAATTTTAGACTCTTTCAATTATGTTAGAAATTAAGCTAAACGTGCCATTCCTAAAAATGTCTAAGTACCTATGCACATTCCTTTTGACCTGATTTTCTTGTGCCCTCTCAGGAAAACAAAATCCTGATAATGACACCTTATGACTCGCTACAGAAGACAAGAAGACACATCAAAGAGCAGCTGACCCTTGAAACTGGGGAGGGACAGGAACTGAAAAGGGCTATTTCTTTCTTTCCCAGGTCACAAATTATGTGGGAGAAAAGATGCCAAACACTAGCCTTGCTTTTTAAAATGTCAGTTTATGAAGGGAAAATTAAATACTAATTAAAAGAAATGCATTTGATTGAATGTTGGATAAACAGTAGCTCTATTAGGAAATAGTAATGAATTATATATTTTAACATCCAAATTTAGAAAAGGAATGAAGCCAAAAGCTATGCTAAGAAGTCTCAGAACAATATTCCTCAATCCCATCCAAGCATTCTTAGACTTAAATGATATTTATCCCAGATCTGGAGGTAAAACAAAGCATCCTGAAATCTAAACTAAATCTGGGGTTGAGGGTGTAGCTCAGGGGTAGAGAGTTTCCCAGCATGCATGAGGCCGGTGATTCAGTCCCCAGTATTGTGAAGAAAGAAAAAGTTCTGTTTGCGGTATTCACTCCATCTGACTTGTCATGGAGTCTTAAGGTATAGGTCCCAATTCAAAATCTACCTTGCTGGGGCTGATAAGGACCTTATGATTCTATTAGACCAACATAGACCTCTCTGAGCTTATTTAAAACCGGTGAAGAGACAGTGCCTCTGCCCCCAGATTGTTATACCTATTACTATACTACCATCTAATGGCGAGATACATTAAAACACAGATGTAATCTAGTCCAGGGATCACTGACTACCCTTGCTTTTTTTTTTTTTTCCTCATGGTGAATACTTACACAGACAACTCCAACTTACAAGTTTTTAATTTCATGATTACATGAAAGCAACATGCATTCAGTAGAGATCATACTTTCCCTGGGCTAGCAATGTGATATATATATATATATATATATATATGTATATATATATATATATATATATATATATATTTGTATTGGGAATTAAACCCAGGGGTACTTTACCACTGAGCTACATCCCCAGCTTAAAAAAAACAAAAAAAAACCAAAAAAAACCCCAAAACTTTAGTTGCCTATGGACATGATAACTTTTTGATTTTTTTAAATTTATTTTATCAAACTCAGTGCCTCAAACATGCTAGGCAAATACTCTACCACTAAGCTACAACCGCAGCCCCATGCCCAGCCCTTTTTAATTTTTATTTTGAGACAGAGTCTCGCTAAGTTGCTTAGGGCCTTGAACTTGCGATCCTCCTACCTCAGCCTCCCAAGTCGCTGGGATTACAGGTGTGTGCCACTGTGCCTGGCTTAAGATATTTTCAACTACCAATAGATTGGTCAGGAATACCCCATTATAAGTCAGGAACTTCTGTAATATATCTGTGTTTCCAGGTAAATCACCAAATTTTCTCCATAATTCATAGTTCATAGATCTATGGTTTCTGTTAGGGAAAAAGTAATAAAGTCCCTAATTGACCATCTGAAAAAAACTTGTGTGACATAAAGGAGGACAGAAAAATTTCTAAAACACTCCCAAAGTATGCAATGTAAGAGAAAACAATCGTTTGAAAGTAGATAATGTTTAAACTTTCCCATATATGAGAATTTAATAACAATGGAAAGATTAACACAGTACAGCATGTGCATAATGCATTATCATCTTACAGAAAGTATAAAAAACTTAAACCATAACCTTATACAGAGACAACTGGCTGCTCTAGAATTAAAGTCCCATAGCAAAAATCAACTTTTATTGTTATATAAAAAAGAGAGCAGATTACCAACTCTTTGACTTCTGCTCCTGCTAGTTAAGATTTTAGATTACTACTATTTATTTTGGGATTTTCCTCTCAGTGCTAAATGTTGCAAGCAAGGATTGTTTGGGGAAATTTACTGAGCAATGAAAGCAAAACAAAACAGAAAATGCTCCATCTACCCCAAGCTCTCCCTTTTCAATAAACATACAGGTCCCACATATCAGGGATTTTCCATTTCCTGAGTAGTTCCATTCATGTCACCAATAACTTCAACTGTAAATCATATCTGAAGGCAGTCAGAACCCGGAGAACTCCTGGAACACAGTCTTCTGGCCCCAGTGTGTTGAGTCTTACTGCAGAACCCCCTGGGAGTGGTCCTCCATGGGCTGGGAGGGAGGCAGGGACATATGACAACCAGATGCTCAACCAGCTTGAGAAAGAAGAACTGCCATGGCAACAGCAAGCAAGATGGGCAGGCAGGTAGAGTTAGCACACTCCGAAACATGGCTCTGAACAGCAGTTACACCGAGAAATTTTGAGACACATATAATTTAATCTTATTGTAATCTTTTTAAAAAAAATATTTATTTATTTGCTTTAGTTGTACACAATGCATTGTACACAATGCAGTTTTACGTGCTGATGATCTAACTGGGCCGTGCATGTGCTAGGCGAGCGCTCTGCTGCTGAGCCACAACCCCAGCCCCTCTTATTGTAATCTTAAAAATAATGTAGACTAGTTGGTTGTAGTGGTCTATGCCTATAGTACCAGCTACTCAGGAGGCTGAGGCAGGAGGATCACTTGCATCCAGGAGTTTGGGGCCAGCCTAGATATATCATAATGAGGAAAAAAATCTAAAGATGCAAATTTATACTTGATTTCTAATCAGGGGAGAAGGTAGGGGTCCATATGAGATCAGAGAACATACCTTCTGGGTTGACATATACACAGATATGCCCCTTCCCAAAGAGTACCTCTCCAACCCCCAACTACTGCAGCACAGAATAATAGAAATTGGATGCCACTCCTGTAAGCATATGTAAAGTACATAACTGTACAAAGCTACCGATTTATTCCTCTTTTGACCTTTATTTTCACATCGGCACACAGATGAGATAGACCCACCAAACATACCTTTTTTTTTTTTTTTTTTTTTTTTTTTTTTGACACAATACCTTTAATTTTTTTTTTTTTTTTTTTTTTTTTTTTTTTTTTTTTTTTTGTGGTACCAGGGATTGAACTCAGGGGCACTCGACCACTGGGTCACATCCCCAGCCCTTTTTTGTATTTTATTTAGAGACAGGGTCTCACTGAGTTGTTAAGTGCCTCACTATTGCTGAGGCTGGCTTTGAACTCGCGATCCTCCTGCCTCAGCCTCCCAAAGTGCTGGGATTACAGGCATGCGCCACTGCGCCCGGCTACCCTTAATTTTTATTTATTATTTTTACGTAGTGCTGAGGATTAAACCCAGTGCCTTATACATGTTAGGCAAGTGCCTCAGACATACCTTCTTAATCAGTGGTTCTTTTTTTCTTTTTTTAAATATTTTTCTTTTTAGTTGTAGATGGACACAGTAACTTTATTTTCTTTATTTATTTTTCTATGGTGCTGAGGATTGAACCCAGTGCCTCACATGTGCTAGGTGATAGCTCTGCCACTGAGCCACAACCTCAGCCCTAATCAGTGGTTCTTAACGTGTTGTTCCCAACCAGCAACATGAGCATTAGGAACTTGTTGGAAATGCAAAGTCTTAGGCCTTATCCAATTCTACTGAATCAGAAACTGGGGGGCAAGGGGACTGGGGGTCCACAAACCTCTGGGTGATTTGACTATGCACATAAATTTGAGAACTGCTGTTCTAAGTGAAAACACTGAAGAGCAGTGGTTTATTGGTTAACAGATGGCAAATGAGGGTGGGACCAAGTCCAGTTAAAATTTGAAGCTCTGGAATCAATACTTTCATCCCATGTCCTCAGCTCCCACAAGTGTCAAGCAATGTGTCATCTTGGTCCAGACCACCCCAGTGGACTGTCTACCTCAAAAGCCTGGTTATTTGCTCTGGGAACTGGAATGTAGCCACTGGAGCAAAGCTAGTAACCCACACTGGAGTTACGTAGGGAGGTCTCTCTGGGGACCCTGTATCTCTTTATTTTGTTTTCTAATCTTTAGTGTCGGTAGTTCACTTCCTAGTCCAGCAAGAATGGTTGGCAAGCCTCCACAGTTAGGTGGGAGAAACAGTGCCCTGGAACACTGAGATCTGGTGGTGCACAAAGGAAACAGTGTGGCCCTGCTAACAGCTTGGGAGTCGAGATAGCACAAAATCACCAGCAAAACCCCAGGAAAGAAGGCAAAAAGCAATTCATTTTAGGGTTGTTCTTTTCTGATAAATATAAAAGTTATAGAAAAGCCTAAATAATACCATAACTAAAACCCATATTCCCACCAGTTAGCATTAATAACTGTTAGCACAACGTCAAATTAAAAAGCAGTTCTTCAAAGCTGTGAAAAGACAGCATTTAGCAATGCTCTGGGGAGAGGGTAGAACAAAAAGAGAGTCATTAGAATAGGGAGAAACAAGGAAAGTATTTCTGAAATATTTTTTAACAAAGAATGTCCTCCTTCTTTTATCAGAAAACATTTCGAATATGAGGTTTCCACATAGCTACTAATAATAGCTTGCAAATTTGCCTAGCTGGAGGCTAGAGAGTTGGAATTTACAAATAATGAAGAGAAGAAAAATAGCTAGAGAGGAAGCCAGCTCTTTTCATTGGGAATGAACACAACATGTTTTGGGACAGCCCCCTTGACCCCCATGAGACCAGAAAAGAAATCAGGCTGGTCCAAAAGAAATCAGTCTATAGATCATGAAAGGGTAAGGTTTTCCCATCACTGTTTATGAAGATGAAGCCAAAGGCTGGAACACCTAGAAGAGGAAACCATCACCAAGGGCGTTCCCTTACTGGCTGACCTTGGACTACTGCTTGATGTTAGCCACCAAAGCAGAGAGGAAGTAGAAACATGTGCTGAAGTAAGGTTCAGGAGCCACCAGCACTTGTTCCAAGGGTGGGGGGAAGGACAGAGGTGTCCAGCCTAGAGGGCTCCCAGAGAATACAAAGCCATATGGTGCCAGGCTGGCCGAGGAGCAGGCAGGAGGCCTGTGTCTTTGCTCAAGTCCAACCAGTTTTGCAGGCTCTGGTCCAACCAGTTTTGTAGCCACCAGTAGGGCCCCTAAGGCAACATCCAGAACCTCTGAAATGATCACCTGCAGCATTTTCTGTTCTTTGATAAACTCAATCCATCACTAAAGGAAAAAAATGAATAACACTCCCATCCCTCTTAACCCTACAAGAAAACCTCATTCTTGCATAGACAAACACATTTCCCCTGCAGGCAGGACAAGGAAGTGGAGAGCTTTTGTTTTTGTTTTCTGCACAAGAAAACCAGAGGAAGGAAAACCTACACTAGCTATTGACTGGGTACCTCTTTTTTTGTGTGTACATATGGATAAATCTAATATACTCACTGGAGAATTTTTAAAAGTTAAGTGTGCAGCTCAGCTGGGCAGTGTTAGCTAACTTCTGCACCCCTCTCCCAGCCCAGGTGCACAGCTGTGTTGTGACAGCATATCAGATCTTCAGCAACCATTGCTCCTCATTCAGAGAAATGCCAACACAGTCACAGTCTTTATGAGGATCAAGTGCACTGACCCTGTGGCAGTGCTTCTTCCCAGATCCTTCAGAACATCCATCAATGCAATGGGAACCTGGCAGCCAGAACAAACTACTGAGGATGCCTGCGGAAGCCAAAAAGCTTTTAACCAGAAGCTTTAAAAGCCAAAAACAAGAAATGGATCTTTCACCTGGTTTCCTATGGGGAAAAAATATTGAGTGGGGTGGAGGGTAGAGTGGGGTGGGGGAGAGTGTAAAATACACATGCATGTAGCTGTGTGTATTCTTGCCTCAATTAGAAATTCATTCATTCAACCAATTGATGTTTTTGACACTTACCATGTGCAAAGCTCTGTGCCAGATTCTGTTAACAAACATGAGCAAGGCATAATCCCTGACTTCCAAGAGCTCACAAACTGAAGGAGAAAAATCACACATCAAAACTAAAAAAATTGTACTTTAAGTTCTGTGATAAAGGCTCATTCATCTATTCAACAAAGATTTATTGTGCACGATGTGCCAGCCTCAAGTATGAACAAATAATTTTGAGAGCACAGAGGCCAAATACAATGACCATTCCTCTTTCAATCAGGAAAGATGAGGCTGGGGTTGTAGCTCAGTGGTAGAGCAATTGCCTAGTGGGTGTAAGGTCCTAGGTTCAATGCCCAGCACCTCAAAAACAAACAACCCTCCCTTCAAAGCAGGAAAGATGTGATAAAAAGAATTTCCAGGGGCTGGGGCTGTAGCTCAGTGGCAGAGCACCTGCCTAGCATACGTAAGGCACTGGGTTTGATCCTCAGCAGCACCACATAAAAATAAATAAATAAAGTAAAATTATTCTGTTCATCTACAACAACAAGAACAACAAAAAAGAATTTCCACATATGTGCTCTTTAAAGATAGGGTCCATACTGTGTGTGTGTGTGTGTGTGTGTGTGTGTGTGTGTGTAGTGTAATAGGGATTGAATTCAGTAGTACTTTGCCACTGAGCTCCATCCCCAGCCCTTTTTTGTATTTTACTTTGAGACAGGGTCTTGCTAAATCTCCAAGGCCTGGAACTTGTGATCCTCTTGCCTTAGCCTCCTGAGTCACTGGGATCACAGTTGTACACCACCATCCTTTTATATATCCATCATACCTCATGTATGCTGGAAAATATTTAGTAAATATTGCTTGCTCAACCAGGCATAGTGGCACATGCTTGGGGTCCCAGCTACTCAGGAGCAGGAGGATCACTTGAGCCCAGGAGTTTGAGGGCAGCCTGGGCAACACAGTGAGGCTCTCTCTTGAGAATAATAATATGTTTTGTACATATGTAATTTGCTAAAGAATGGGTTAATAAACAAAAAGAAAAACTTTTAAATGAAGCAAAATAAATAAAACAAATTTACATTTTAAAAGAGTGGGGCTTTCTATCCCATTATTCATTAGGCAATTTCAATCTAATCTTTCTTTGCCATTCACTGAATTCAATGAACACTTACTGACCATGTACAGTACACTGAAAGCAGAGGCTGCAAATCCAAGAAGCTCTCAGGGAGTTCAGAGCTCAGTGAAGGAAAGAGGTGTGAAGCTAAATTCAATCTCAAAGGATGGATGGGAATAAAATTAAGTGGTGTGTATCAGAAGGACAGTGTTCTAGCCAGAGAGGACAACTTGAGAACAACATAGAGGGGAGATGCTGCCGGAGAACACAGGACCTCCAAGCGGTTCACCGTCTAGAGCTCTGCACTCTGAAAAACTCCATCTTGACAGAGTTTTTTGGAGTCTGGCGAGCTTTCCTGAGCTAACCAAAATTTTAGAGGATGGTGTATCAACTAGAATGCCAATTCCTTAAGCAGTTACTTTGCCTGGTGGGCCAGATGTGTCTATGGGCATTGCAATCTGGATGTACACAGAAGAATGCTGAGTGAGCATGAAATGGGAACAAGTTGCAAAGTTAATGACCTTGTCATCAACTTATGATAGCTGGCTGTATCTCTCTCTGTTGCCATCTCTCTCCCTCCACGAAAAGCCAACCTTCGAGGAATCTGCACTTCTCTGTACTTCCTCAGCCCACACGCTCCTCATCCAGCTGCAATCAGAAATCTACCTCCCCTCTGCCCTGAAGCTGCTGTCTGTGGCACAAATGGCTTTTAAAAAAGTGGGGGGGGGGGGTAGGAAAATACTCACAACATAAAGTCTGCCATTATAACTATGTTTTTTTAAATCATAATTTTTTGTAGTACAGTCCAAGAGCACCAAGTACCTTTACATTGTTGTGCAACCATCACCACCATCCATCTCCGGCATTCTTTTCATCTTGTAAAACTGAAACTCAATCTGTGCCCATTAAATAATAACTCCATTTTCCCCTCCTCCCTGGCAGCTGCCATTCTGCTTTTCATCTCCACTGCTCTAGGTACCTCATGTAAGTGACAGTGTGTCTTTTTATGACTGGCTTATTTTATTTAACATACCATCTTCAAGTTTCACTCATGTAGGATGTAGGATGTATCAAACTTTCCTTTCTTTTGATGGCTAAATAATATTCCATTCTGTGTACCACATTGTTTATCTATTTGTCCATTGATGGGCATTTGGGTTTCTTCTACCTTTTGGCTATTGTGAATAATATACTGCTATGAACATGGGGGTGTAATATCCCTTTAAGACCCTGCTTCCAATTATTTGGGGTATAAACCCAGGAATGGAATTCCTGGATCAAATGATAATTCAATTAAAAATGTTTTTTGAGGAACCACCATGCTGTTTCCTAGGCTGTACCATTTTACCTTCCCATAAAAGTGCACAGGGTTCTGCTTTTTCTACATCCTCTCCAGCACACGTTATTTTCAATTTGTCTTATCCATTGCTTCTGATCAGGGAACTCACTTCTGATTGAGGAACTCACTTCACAGCTAAACACCTGGATTTCACTGTGTCACCATGTTTCTGCCATCCTGAAGCAATTAAAATGACTTCCTGTGTGTGTGTGTGTGTGTGTGTGTGTGTGTGTGTGTGATAGAGAGAGAGAGAGAGAGAGAGAGAGAGCGCAAGCACACACGCGCCTGACTGGTGGTTGAACCCAGGGTTGCTTTACTACTGAGTCACATATCCCGGCCCTTTTTATTTTTTTTTTTTTTTTATTTTTTTTTTTTTTTTTGTGGTACCAGGGATTGAACTCAGGGGCACTCGACCACTGGGCCACATCCCTGGCCCTTTTTGTATTTTATTTAGAGACAGGGTCTCACTGAGTTGCTAAGTGCCTCGCCATTGCTGAGGCTGGCTTTGAACTCGCGATCCTCCTGCCTCAGCCTCCCAAAGTGCTGGGATTACAGGTGTGCGCCACCGCGCCCGGCCCTTTTTATTTTTTGAGACAAGGTCTCACTAAGTTGCTTAGAGCCTTGCTAAGTTGCTGAGGCTGTCCTTGAACTTGCAATCCTCCTGCCTCAGTCTCCTGAGTCATTGGGATTACAGGTACCCAACATCTCTCAGTATTACTAACACCTATGAGGTCAATAAAAACTATAGCCACCCAATCTAGGCAAGACTACAAATGGCCCAGAACCTTCAGCAATGAAGGTGTGTCACCCCACCAGGTAAGGAACTATATGCAGATGAGGTACTTTGCTGAAGGCAAAGGGGATACAGGAAGAATAGCAGAAGAAAGAAGTTATAAACACCAGCCATGACCACATGCCCAGTTACAGAACCGAGAACTAAAATTGTCATGATTATTTTTTGCTTATTTTGTTCTGAATATGTGTGTGCATATATACATACATTAAGCACATCTTTGTTTTCTTCCCTCTTTTATTCCCTTAGCAAGTACCTTAAGATGTGTTGACTTTATATCAGTATTTAAATATGGTTAATTTTACATCATAATATTTATCTGGAGAAGAGAAAACACCACTCAAGGACTCTACCTCCTCTTCTGGGGAAGGGATTAGAACATTCTCAGTTGTACACAACATATTGGGTGTAATTATGGTTTTGCTATTATCTTTATTTGGAGGTTAAGCATGGTAGGAGATGAAATGCATACAGGTGCCAAAATAGCAAGGGGAGGACTAATGTTTAAATTTCTGTGTCAATTTGACTGAGGTAAGAGATTCCCAGATAGTTGATAAAACATAATTTTGGGGCGAGCCCATAAGAGATTCTGGAAGAGATAAGTGGATGAGTAGACAGATTAAAGGAGATCCACCTTACCAATGTAGGCGGACATCATTGCTTGAGGTCCCAAATAGAAAAAAAAAAAAAAAAAAGTAGAAGGAGGGCAAATTTATTTCCTCTGTTTGAGGTGAGACACTCATATTCACCTGTTCTTAGACAATAGCATTCCTGGCTCTTTAGCCTTTGGACTTGGACTGGGGCTTACTCTATGGCTCTTGTGGTTCTCAGACCTTTGGATTAGGACCTCACAGATGGCAGGTCATGGGACTTCTTGGCCTCCATAATGACATCAGCCAGTTCCTATTTTATATACACCCTGCAGATTCTGTTGCCCTGGAGAACCTTGACAAAAATAACAGGTTGAGGAATATGTCAGGCAATGAAGAAAACAAGCAAAGATGCAGGTCTAAGAAACAGAAAGGCACTGCAGGTTATTCAAAGAACTGCAGGTTATTCAAGGTGATTGGATCATATGAGGTTCAAGGCAAGGAGTAGTCAAGACAAGGCTGGGTCACATTTACCAATAGATTCAAAGGAGAGACACTATGAGGCAGTCCTGGCCAGGGTACCCAAGTATTACACAAGACAGTTAGAGCCAGGCACCGTGGCACATGCTTGTAATCCCAGCAGCTAGGAAGGCAAGGCAGGAAGATTTTAAGCTCAAAGCCAACCCCAGCAACTTAGTGAATCCCTAAGCAACTTAGTGAGACCCTGTCTCAAAATAAAAAATAAAAAAAAGGTCTGGGGATATAGCTCAGTGGTTAAGTGCCTCTGGGTTCAATCCCAAGTACCAAAAAAAGAAAACAAAGCAAAACCAGTTAGAGATGACCTATGAACAACAGAGTTCAAAATTAAGGAGTAAATGACCAACAACAGGTAAATGTGTTATCCTCCCAAAGTATGTGTGTTTGGATTAGCTGATGGACTGGGCCACTGTTATAGCTCGGATCTGAACTGTGTCCCAAATGCCCATGTATTAAAGGGTTAGTCTCCAATCTGTGGTGTTGTTTAAAAGTAGTGGTACCTTGAGAGGTAGGGCCTGCGTTAGATCCCTTGGGTGTGCTCTAAGGGGAACTGTGGTACCTCAGGCCCTTCTTCTATTTCTTTTTGCTTCCTGGCTGCCATGAGGTGAATATGCCCCCTGTGCCTTGTGTTCCTGCCATGAAGTACTGTACCCAAAGAAACAGAACCAAAAGACCATGGACTGAAACCTCTAAAACTCTGAGCCAAAACAAACCTTTTCTCTTTTAAGATGATTATCTCAACTATTTTGTTATGGTAACACAGAGCTGACAAACACAGTTATTCATTGTAGATCTTCACCAATGTTTGTTGAATTGAACTAATTGCATTAAAATTAAAAATAAAATTACTAACATTAATAAAATATATAATATATACTAAATTATACTGAATATTAATAAATCCATGGCATGAAATTATGGCACTTCAGGTGTCAGTCAGAGGTCAAGGACATGGGAGGTCAGTGTATCTCAGTTCCTGAAATTGGGACCCACCAGTTCTTTCTACTATGGAAGACGAAGCCAGAACATGTTACAGGCAGAAGCAAGAAGCCTGGGGAAAACAGAAGAGATCAAGAGGTCAGTATTCAGCAGAGGCAAGGGCTAGTGGAGATAGGGATGCTTGCAATATGTCCTACAGAATAAAACCAGTCACCCAGGGAGATAAAGAAGCCCTGCAGGGGCTTTCACATCATGGCCACAGATCTTTACACTAGTGTACAGAAGCCAGGACCCAATACCACATGACATGGTTCTGGATTCTGATTTTGTTACTCCTGGTAATACACCCCCCTAAAGTGACTCTCAGTTTACTGTGTCCATCACCAAATCTTTGCTCTGTATACTTGTCATCTGGTTCCACACTCCTCACCCTGCCACCTGGCCCTCGTCTTTCTCTTTTCTCACCCAGAGTTATATTTGCTTGATAAATCTGTCTTTTACTTATATCCTTTTGCCACTGGCCTGGATCCTGTCTTCCCTCAGAGGCCAAAGCCATCTCCCCCGGCTTCTAACCCTCTTCTAGGTCTATACCCACCTTCTGACCTTGGGTGAGGTATTCCTGGGCTCTTCCCCACTTCCCCCTGACCTACCTGAGAAGGGCTCACTTAGTTTATCTCGCTCTTTGAGGTTCAGGCTGGAGCAACGGAAGGAAGAAATCCTGCAGGCCGGCCCTGTCAGCTTCGCCAGAGTGCTCCACCTAAGGCCAGCACTGTGACGACTGAAGCCGCCGCAAAACCGCGCAGCCAAAAATAAAGAGGCCCCAGCCACAAAATTACTGAGTCAATAATGGTCCCCATGAAAAATTCCCTGGTTAAGTCACACCCTCCACAGAGACAGCTCAGAAAGGCTGGGGAGAGAGCTCTTTTCTGGGAACTCAGAATATGGGGAAAACTTCCAGAGGGACTCAGTCACTGGCTTGCAGGCAGCGAGGTTCAGACCTCCGGAAAGTGACTGACTAGTTTTCATGTGCTGCCACCTCCTGGGGACATCTAAGAGCTGCAGACAAAAAAGAGTATTCATTCACCCAGGTGCTCCAAGATGGGAGACTCAAAAAAAAAAAAAAAAAAAAAAAAAAAAAAAAAGTCCCAGACTATAATGAGGCTGCAGTTGGGGGTGACCCTCAGAGGTCATTTGATGCAACTGTGAAGTATACAATGCAAGCCAGAAGACTGGGAATATTTCATCTCCAATCCATTACCAGGTCCTCAATTCCAAATCCAAAATACCTCTTAGAGCCAGGCATGATCGTGCATGCCTGTAATTCCAGTGACTGAGGATGCTGAGACAGAAGGATCAGAGTTAGAGGCCCTTCTAGGGCAATTTAGTGATACCCTGTCTCAAAAAATAAAAAAGGGCTGGAGATGGAGAACAGTGGTCAAGCACCCTGGGTTCAATCCCAGTACCAAACTAAACACTTCTTAGATTCCATCCACTCCCTTTGCTTCCATTTCTCTTTAAAATTGAAGCCAGACTCTTTTAGGCAGTTAGTATAGATGGGTAAATCAAGTCAGGTCGAACCAAGAAAGACAATTTTGAGTGAGTCTAGGAAGTTGGAGACTTGTTGGCCTGAGGAATTGGAATGTTAATTGCTTCAGAGCCCTTCCTCCACCCTTATCAAAACCCTGCCCCAACCTTTTGCTTTGAAGTTGTTGATGTGTCCTGGGCTGCTCCATCCTGCCCTTCTCCCATCAGCCCACCTTTTGGCCATCCCACCGGACCTGGTCACGTACACCGAAGGGGAAGAGAGCAGGAAAATAAAGGAAGCCCTGGGACATATAAAAAAAGGCAGACCTGCCACACTTCTGGGGACACCTGGGGACACCGGAATACCAGCAATGGGCCCCCTTCTCCCTCCCGGGAGAAGTCTATATTACCCCTTTTAAATAAACCCTGCTTTAGATGCTTACCTTGGCGTGCTTCTCTAATGTTCAAACTTCAACATTTTGGGGAGCAGAACTCGTCACCGGTAAATGGCAGTATCAAAATGGCTGCTCTTAGGATTAACAACAAGCTCTCCCCCACAGCCCTGGGCCTGCAGGTCCAGCTGCTCCTTCCTCATTCAGTGCCCGTTCTAACACTTGTGCGTGCACTCTGTCTCTCTCTGTCTCTGTCTCTGTCTCTCATCAGCTCATAGATCTATCCATTCTCACACAAGCCTTCAAGACATTGCTTCTTCCTAGTTCTTCCTGCCAAGCACAATCTTACCTCCCCTCTCCACCATTTCATTCCATTTACCCTTCAGATAGAAGAAGCTCAACCATTACTTCATTAGAGAGAGCTTCTCTGGCCTGAAGAAAACAGATCCTCTTCCATTTGCTCTAACATTTCTCATGCTTTTCCCTCGTGGCTACCATTGCAGTTTAAAGACATAAGTGTGCATTCATTCAGTTAATGTTTTCCCCCGCCCAGCTGTAAACACATTATCACTAGTATCTAGTATAGAATCTGACATATAGAAAATGCTGAATAATTATTTTGGGGACCTGAGCAGACCTGTGAACCTCTGACATGCAAGAAGAGAGCAATCTGTTTTGCTCATTGAGTATAGAAGTACATTCTACTGCAGTAGAACAGGACCAGGATTTCCCCCAGACTCTTGATAGGATGTTTTTACCAAGATGGGTTTCTCCTCCAAGCTTCCTGGACTATGTCACCAGAAATCCAACATCTTCTGCAACTATCCTTCATCCCCAGGATGAGTCGTTTTCAGGAAAAGGGGAAACTAAATTTGCTGAATGGAGCAGAGCTGGGAAAGGCAGTAGAGAGAGACCATTGAAGTCACGAGGCCACTGGACTGGTGACTTATAAAATCTTGGTGGAGATGGGGGTGAAGTTCAGTGGTAGAACACTTGTCTTACATGCATAAAGCCCTGAATTTCATCCCCAGCATCACAAAAATTAATTAAATAAAATCTTGAAGCCTCCAGGTACTTTCTCCAGGTTTCAGAGTAGATGAAGAAAGACACAAACCTGAGTGTTGGATTCATTCATTCAGTAAACTTCATTGAGTCTTTGTCCTCCAAGAGGTTATGCCTGCCCTTGGTTCCCCCAGGGGACCTTGGAGGCTCTTCTGGGAAGCTTTTCATGGACTCAGGCACTGACCAGCTTCCAGAGTCAATGAAACTAGATGTGAAAACAGCTAGAGTTAAAACTCTATGATATGGAGCAGGCTAGGCAGGGGAGTGTGGGAGAGTTCCTGCATGGTCTCTACGGTGGTGATAAGGGTTGATAGAACATGCAACCAGAGAGGTACTTGCAGTGGCCATTTAATTTTTTAATTGCCCAGCATCCATTTACCCTTTATTGGAAATTGTCGCTGCCTACAGCAATTGCTGCTTGCAGCAACGATACCGCGGAAGAAAACTCGGAGGCAGACTGGAAATGAAAAAGTTCTTTTATTCTTCTTTCTTCTAACTTCTCTCTCCGGCTCCAACAACCTCTCCAACTCCAACCCCAACTCCAACCAACCTCTAACTAACCTCACCTGGTTAAATACATTTTGCCTTAACAAGGACAAGTGCTTACAGCTCAAGCTTGCAGGTGCGTCACACAGTGTTCACGGGCATAAAAAGATTCTTAGATAAATGCATGAATATCAGGTGAAAATATTTGAACACCTTTATGGCTCTCAGCTAACCGCCATCTTAGCTATCCTCAATTAGGGCTCTTACAGGAAATAACACCTTAATTTTTGCTTTTGGAGTTAATCCTTTCTCCCCAAACATTCTTGGTGGGATAATAAACCAAGGAAATTCTCACAGCCAAGAGATAGGCATATGATCCAGGGTGGGGCATTTAAATAAATTCTCTTCTGAGACTGAATTTTTTTTTTTTTTTTTTTTTTTTTGTACCAGGGATTGAACGCAGAGGTGCTTAACCACTGAGCCACATCCCCAGCCCTTTTTGTATTTTATTTGAGACAGGGTCTCACTAAGTTGCTGAGGCTGGCTTTGAACTTGTGATTCTTCTGCCTCAGCCTCCTTCTGCCTCAGAGCTGCTGAAGTTACAGGTGTGTGCCACTGCACCTAGCTGTTTTTGTTTGTTTGTTTGTTTTGCTGCTGGGGTTCAAACCCAGGGCTTCGCACATCCTATGCAAATACTTTCCCACTGAGCCACATCCCCATCCACCTGAGACTGACTCTCAAACAGAACAATGAATCATCAGAAATGAACACTTGGGGAAAAAAAAAAAAGAAATGAACACTTGGAAGACATCCACCTCCTCAGTAACTTGCAGATAAAACACTTGACCAGTTTCTATTGGTTCCTCTCCCATTTCAAGAAGATCCAACCTCCTCTCAACTCTGTGAGCTATATGCCTGATAGCCCTTCAACCAATACTTCTTTTGTCCAGTTAGCTGAAGCTGGGTTTTGTTGCTTACAAATAAAGAATCATGATAAATTATCATCTGGTTCATAACTCCTGTTTGATCAACTACAGATGGTGGACAATAGTACAAAGACTTGAATAGTAGTTGCCCGAAGAGGAGGTGGCTGGAAGCACCTAAAATGTAGTCCATAATAGCCTTTATGGGCAAAACAGGTAAGCACTTGTTGGTGAGGGGAAGGGAGATGGCTATAAAAACTGAATGCACAATCTTGCTGAAAATCTCTCCTGCCACTAAGAGTGAGCCAGGAGTTTATAAACAAGGAAGTCAGAGATGAAGCTCAAAACATTCATATTCCAGGGACACCTAGGTTTGGAGAATGTGCAAAAATCTCCAGACTGCTCCAGGCACAGATGTCTAAGATGGTACTACAACACAGAATGTGTTATTGCTGCCAGAGTCGGAAAGAAATAGGCACTGAGAAGGCCCCCTCTTCTTCTAGAGAAGTCATGCATCCTCAAAAGCATAAGGCTGGGCTGGGTCAAGTAAGCTGGCAGAGCAGAGGTGGTAGGCACCTGACAGTTCTGGGGACAGGAGTCTTAAGTATAACAATAAGTATGAATCAGGGCTGGGGATACAGCTCAGCAGTAGAGCACTTGCCTAGTATGTGCAAAGCTCTGGGCTCCATCCCCAGCAATCCCCCTTCAAATACACACACATAAAGTTTGAGTTCTTGAGGAGATGCCACTCCCTTCATAAGGAGCTGGGGCAGCAGGTAACAACATTAAGTAAGCTTTATTGAGTCCCTGTCCTCCAAGAGATCATGCCTGCCCTTGGTCCCCAGGTGCAGCTAGTTGGGAAAGAGTCTATAGTCACACCCCTTCCACAGAGGATAAGCGTTGTCCATGTCCATCAGCCCTGGGTCATGTTGAAAGCCTGCTCTGACAGAACAGGGCTTGTGCCACAACCTCCCTGGGTCCTGAGTCCAAAAATGCTTTGATAAAGGCAGAACCCTACATTTTCTTCTATCCTTTGTTGCCCTCAGAGCTCCAGCAGACTCACTGTGGCCATAGCCTAGTGACAGGGACAGGAATAGGCATTTGGCACCAGGTTCATGCTGTTCTCTGTCATCAGCAGGGTTGGGGAGCAGGAGTTGGGGGTTGTGCTGCAGGGGCCCTGAGAAGGTATGCTTTAGAGATTTTAGCACACCCTAGCAACAGAATCCAATTCTAGCTATTTAGACTGGAAAACAAATGCCCTGAGAAGATTTGGGGTCACACACACACACACACAAACACACACACATACACA
This sequence comes from Tamias sibiricus, assembly GCA_025594165.1. NCBI lineage: Eukaryota > Metazoa > Chordata > Mammalia > Rodentia > Sciuridae > Tamias > Tamias sibiricus. Next base: position 59,666,752 of record CM046669.1, read on the forward strand.
CACACACACACACACACACACATCCCAAGATGAGGTCACACATAGGATTGCTAAAGACTGAAAAATCAGACCTGAAGAAAACAAAGACACTGTAGGATGGGTTTGGTAAGAACACCACTGCTGATATATTGATACTGCCCACTCTGGACAGTGGACATCTGGTCATCATGCTGTCACTTATAACACTGGAGGTAGAGTGTTGTTATAATTCTGTCACAAGCAGAAGGACCCTCTTGACTCTTCGTTTCACTAACTCCCAATTGTGACTCTGGTGTCGTGCTTCTGATTGAGTCTAAAAAATAGGGGGAAGAAAGTCCAGTAGAAACCTCTTCCACCTTTATTTACTCCTTTTTTTTTTTTTTTTTTTTTTTTTTTTTGGTGCTGGGGATCGAACCCAGGGCCTTGTGCACGTAAGGCAAGCCCAGCCCCCCTTCATTTACTCTTATTCTTTAACTTTTTTGTTTTCTTTCTTTGGTACTAGGGGTTGAACCCAAGGGTGCTTTACCACTGAGCTAAATTCCCAATCCTTTTCATTTTGATTTTGAGACAGGGTCTCACTAACTTGCTGAGGGTCTTGCTAAACTTCCCAGGCTTGCTTCAAACTTGTGATTCTCCTGCCCCAGCCTCCTGACTACTGGGATTAGTGGTAATTTTTCTTTATCATCAGAATTTTCTTTTTAAGAGATGGAGTTTTACAGCTAGGAACAGTGGCACATGCAGGTAATTCCAGCAACTCGGAAGGCTGAAGCAGGAGGATTGAAGTGCAAGGCTAGCTTCAGCAACTTTGTGAAATCCTAAGCAACTTAGCAAGACCCTGTCTCAAAATAAAAAATAAAAAGGACTGGGGATGTAGCTCAATGTAAAGTGCCTCTGGGTTCAATCCCCAGGATAGAGGAAGAAGAAGGAGAAGAAGAAGAAGGAGAAGGAAAAGGAGAAGAAGAAAAGAGAGAGAAAGAGAGATGTAGTCTTGCTATGTTGCTCAGGCTGGCCTCACATGATCCTCCTGCCTCTTCTTCTCAAGTATTTGGACTGCAGGTAAGCAACACCCCACCTGGCTTTCCACTTTTTTAAAAATCCTTAGTGCTAGGAATTGAACCCAAGGCCTCATGCATGTTAGGCAAGTGTTATACCACTTAGCTTCACCCACAGCCCACCATGTGTATTTTTGAAAAAAGAAATCTTAACTACCACCCTATAAAGAAGCCATGGTGTTCTGCCCTGATCCCCAATCCAGTTGCTATCACAGTTGGCAGCTACACATCATAGCTGCTCAGCTTTTCCCTCCCTTCTCAGAAGAATCATCCTGGGCCAACAAGAGCTGCCTTGCTGGGAAGTCACAGAAGTTATAAATCCTCCCCACTCCACAAGGAGGACAGAACATCTCCGGCCAATGTCTGACAGGTAAAGGGTGAGGTGCAAAAGACCATCCTTTGCCTCAGTGCAGGTTGTATTCCAGAGCCCACCCCTGACAGTCTTCCCTAAGACCACACCCTGGCTTGATGCTCCCTTTCCCCATAACTACCTGGCTTCCCTTCCTCCCTTACAGCTTTGCCCAACAGCCCCTCAATACATCACAAGCAGCCACCACCCTGTCTCAGGCTCCTGTTCTAGAGAACCAGCCTCAGGCACACCAGTGCTTTGTGAGCATGATAATCCTCTCACCTCTCCCAGTGCCGGCCGTACAGTCGGATGTGTCTTGTCTTCTGCTTCTTGGGCTGGCAGAGGAACCCGAGGATGAGTGTCAGGAAAACAGGTAACCAATAACGGTGCAAATGAATGCAGTGTGATAAGCCCTGTGAAGGAAAGGTACTTGCCACAGCTGTGTAAGGGCAACTGACCTAATTAGGAAGTCAGAGAAGGCTTCCCTGAGGAAGTAATGTTGAGCCAGGGTTTTAAAAAAAGAGTGAAAATATGAAGTGGAGGGGCTGGAGTTACAGGTCAGTGGTAGAGTGCTTGCCTAGAACGTGTGAGGCACTGGGTTTGATCCTTAGCACCACATAAAAAATAAATAAAGTAAATGCATTGTGTCCATATACAACTAAAGAAATATTTTAAAAAACATATAAGGTGGAGAGAGAGAAGAGCATTCAAAGTAAAGAGATCACATACAGGAGGGAAAATGGAAAATATAAGAGACCCATATGTTATGCTTATTTGTTTTTCTTTTTTCTTCATTTTTTTCTTTTTTCTTTTTGAAAGGGTATCAAACCCAGGGGTGCTTTACCACTAAGCTTCATCCATAGTCCTTTTCATATTTTATTTTGAGACAGGGTCTTGCTAAGTTGCTGAGGCTGACCTTGAACTTATGATCCTTCTGCCTCAGTCTCCCAAATGGCTGGGATTACAGACATGTGACACTGTGCCCAGCTGGCCAGTGTGATAGGAGCAGAGAAATGACAGACTGGCAGCACAAACTGAAGCTGCAGGGATGCTGGGGACCAATGCAGGCTAATGTGCATGTGTGTGTGCGTTGGTAAGATGAAACCCAGAGCCTTGTGTATGCTAGGCAAGCACTCCTCTCCTAAGCTATATACCTCCAGCCCTGACTTGACTTTTTTAAGAAATATGATCTGTATGCTAAAACAAAAGGAAATATGGAAAAGTTTTATTCCTCTAAGAGACCAGTAAAATGACATGATTAATTTACACATTGAAAAATGTTTCTGGTTGCAATGTGGAAACAGATTTAAAAGGGGATCATGAAATAAGCCTATGAAGGGGCTGTTACAAAGCCCAGGGGAAAAAGAAGAGACCTTGGCTGGGTCAAGGAGAGGTGATAGGGGAGAAGGGTGGCAGTAGAGAGAGGTAAGCAATGTTAGGGGTAACATTGACAAGACTTGGATTTTTATGGGCAGAGAAGCAAGGAGAGAGGGTTGTCAAGGATGACATCTGAGTTTCTGAGTTCTCTGGTTCTCATAACTAAGAGCAATCATAAGGAATGCTGGGAGACACACCAGCAGTCTCGGCCACAGACCTCTAGGTTCCTCTGGGGCAAAGACTGTTTTTCATTTGTGTCCCACTCTACTGTACAGTTATCTATACAATATCACTAAGAAAATGAAAAATTTAAAGGGGAATGGCCCAAAGAGGGAGTTATGCTAATAAGTTGGGGTTCTGTCTAACATGTTTGCATTATTTACCAACCAATTGTCTTGGATAATAAATCATTTCCCTTCATGATTGGTTTGGTCTATTTGGTTTGCAACAGGGTGAGATGGTGGAGAAGTAAGGAGGGAAGGAGAAGGCAGAGCTGTGGGATGAGAAAAATGGAGAGGAGAGGAAGGAGTGGAATCTCGGGGAGAAGAGGATGGTGGTGTCACTCCTGTGTTTGGAGCATATCTCCCTTCTTCCAGTCCTCATTGATCCTCTTCTTGATCCCATCTGTCTTACACAAAAATTCTGAATCTTAACTCTGAAATACTCAAATGCCATTTATCATCTGGAGGAAATCATTTTCTTTAATCTGAAAGAGTCTGTTATGGTTTGGATGTGTGATGTCCCCCAAACACTCATGTATGAGACAATGCAAAAATGTTCAGAGGTGGAATGATTTATTATGAGAGTTTAACCTAATCAGTGGATTAATTCACTGATCTGGATTAACTGGTTGATAACTACAAGCAGGTGGGTGCGACTGGAGAAAGTAAGTCACAGAGGCATCATGCCTTTGGCTTTATGTTTTGTCCCTGGAGCAGAGCTCTCTTTGCTTCCTGATCACCAGGTTCCTCCACCTTGCCCTTCTGCCATGATGTTCTGCATCACTTCAGGCCCAAAGCTATGGAGTTGGCTATTTATGGACCGAACCTATTAAACTGTGAGCCAAAATAAACTTTTCCTCCTCTGTTTTGTTCTTGTCAGGTACATTGGTCACAGTAATGCAAAAACCAGCTAAAACAGAGTCCTATATAGAAAAAGAAATATCCTTAGCCTCTTCAAATGGTGCTGGGAAAACGGGAAATCCATATGCAACAAAATGAAATTAAACCCTATCTCTCACAGTACACAAAACTTAACGCAAAGTGGATCAGGGACCTAGGAATTAGACCAGAGACCCTAATCGAGAAAAAAGAAGTATGCCAAATCTTCATCATGTTGGATTAGGCCCTGACTTCCTTAACAAGACTCCTAAAGCTCAAGAAATAAAATCAAGAATCAATAAATGGGATGGATTCAAACAAACAAAAAAGTGTCTTCTCAGCAAAAGAAACAATCATTGAGGTGAAGAGAGAGGCTACAGTTTGGGAGCAAATTTTTACCACACATACATCAGATAGAGCACTAATCTCCAGGATTTATAAAGAACTCAAAAAACTTAATACAAAAAAAAAAAACAAAAAACCAACCAATCAATAAATGGCCTAAGGAACTGAATAGACACTTCTCAGAAGAAGATATACAAGTGATCAACAAATATATGAAAAAATGTTCTTCAACATCTTTAGTAATTAGAGAAATGTAAATCAAAACTACTCTAAGATTTCATCTCATCCAAGTCAGAATGGCAGTTATCAAGAATACAAGCAATAATAATTGTTGGTGAGGATATGGGGAAAGGGTACATTCATACATTGTTGGTGGCACTTAAAATTGGTACAACCACTTTGGAAAGCAGTGGGGAGATGTAGCTGAATTCACAATAGCTAAACTGTGGACCCAACCTAGATGCCCATCAATAGAAGAATGGATAAAGAAAATGTGGTATATATACACATTGGAATATTACTCAGCATTAAAAGAGAATAAAATTATGACATTTGCAGTTAAATGGACGGAGTTGGAGAATATCATGCTAGGCGAAGTAAGCCAATCCCCAAAATCTAAAGGTTGAGGGCTGGGGTTGTGGCTCAGCGGCAGAGCGCTCGCCTCACACGTGCGTGGCCCGGGTTCGATCCTCAGCACCACGCAAACATAAATGCATTGCATTGTGTACAACTGAAGTAAATAAATAAATACTTTTTAAAAAATCTAAAGGTTGAACTAGTGGATGCTGATTAGTGGATGCTGATCCATGATGGGGGTGGGGCATGGGAAGAATGGAGGAACTTTGGAGTGGGCAAAGGGGAGGGTGGAGAGGTGTCATCGGGGTAGGAAAGATGTTGGAATGAGATGGACATCATTACCCTAGGTGAAGGGAAAGCGAGAGAAGGGTAAGCTAGAAATGAAAGACGAGACCAGGCAGAGATACACAGGAGAGTTAATTTGTCAGAGCTGACAAATAAAGGCCATCTCTCTATATCAGAGAGAAGCAAAACAGGCTTGAGTTCGAGGACTTTTATGGGGCAGGTTCAGGAATCAGAGCCGGGTGGGTCCTAAGGTGGTTAGGGGTTAGGTTGATATGAGGGAGTGGAAAGCCTTTCTCAGAAATGTCATTGGGCGGGAGAGTGAAACTTTTTCCTTAAAATGGCAGTTGTCACATAAGATGGCCGTCCACATGCTAAGCAAGAAGCTTATACTAGGTAAATGTATAATTGCATGAATGGGGTGTTTCTGCGTTGTGTACAACCAGAGAATTGAAATGTTGCTCTCCATTTGTGTACGGTGAATTGAAATGCACTCTGCTGTTACATACAAATAAAAAAATAATAAATTAAAAAAAGAAAAAGAAATATTCTTATAAGTCTAGTAATTCAACTACCCTGATTAGACCATCACAGGAAGGCAAGGGTCAACCATAAGTAACCAGTGTGACCATTAATTGGATATTTTTCTTAGTTTTTGGTGAATTTATAAGATCCCCAACTTGATCCTATTAACATAAGTTCAGTATTTTCCTTCAGATTTTCTAAGAACCCTCCACCTAGCTATTCTACTACAGCAGCTACCAGGCCTTGAAGACCCTACTATCTCTAGTCCATCCTCTTAAGAGATACCAGAGTGATCTGATCAAGTCATACCCTTGCTTAAAACCTTCAAGGGCTTCCATTGCTCTGAGGACAAAGAGCAAATTTCTAAACACACCTTAGAAGTCACTGTGAGGTGGGCTGGGCTCATCTTTCCAACCTATGGCCAGTCCTCCTCCATTTGTGCACTGCCAACCAGTCTCCTTTCATTTCCTCAACCACACTGAGATTTTGGATGCCTGGGGTCTCTGTAATCGCTATCTCCTTGCCTTTGTAATTCCTTCCTCCATTCTTTGACTCATCATTTAGATCCCAATCTCTGGAGTAGACTTTATGGGTTCTCCAAAATGTATCTGTTGCTGAAAACTTGGTCCTTGTCCCTAATGCCAATCCAATAACAAGGACACGGTTTTGAGAAAAAAGAAAAAGAAGGTTTATTGCTTTGCCAGCAAAGGAGAAACATAAGGACTCCTGTCCCAAAGGCTGTAAGTCTGCCCATTAGCAGGAACAGGGGCTTTCATAGAGGTGATTCAGAGAAAATGAGATTAGGGAGGAAAGATCAGGAAAGAGAAGGTTGGGGAAAAGAAAAAAATGTAAGTTTCAAAGCCATAAGGGATACAGTCAAAGCATCAAGTGAACCCCTGGTACAACTCTCCTACGATATGACCAACTCTACCTATTAGATATGGAAAATGACAAACCCCAAAAGTAGTGAGACCCTGGGAAAGGAGAGTGAGAAAGAAAGCCATACATTGAGAGCATTGATCCTTTTCCAGTACAGTTCTTTCCAGGTGATAAAACAAACCCTGAGAAGGAGGTGTCCATCAAACCTGGAAGGGCAGTCTCTGAGAAGGGGCTGAAGCATTAACCCTTCTGCAAACAAATCCTCCCAGGTACCAAGAACTGACCCCAGGCCCTCCATCAGGTCCAGTACAATAAATTCCAGAAACTGACCACTGACCATAGACTCCCTCCCATTTTGCCCTGTAAAACAAACCCTAAATCCCTAAGCACTAAACCTGTCTCCTTCAAGGATTGACAAACAAACTGCAAATTCCTGGGTGCCCAAAGAAAATTGATATGCTCACTAGACCACCTCTCAGAAAAACCTATATAATCCCAGGCCCTTTCTTTGTTCAGGGGTTCATTTTCCATCAGGAAAGTGAGCCCCACCACAGCATCATTTCGTCCCTGCATCCCCTGCTCCTGTGTGAAACTTCGTTCCTGAATAAAGCACTGAGCTGATTTGTGAAGTTTGCATTCATCCAGGTCTTTTTGCGCTAACACTACCACCTTTATTATTGCTAGCACCCAGGCCATCCAAAGGGGAAAGGGGACTTATTAAGCTTTCTTGTTCTCCCTCAGCTCACATTAGCAATCAGATCAGTTGGCTGGACTCCTTTTCCACTCAGGAAAGACCCCCCCTCCATCCTGGGGTCTTTAGTGTTCTTAAATGCCTGTAGACCTCAGTTGGGACTGTCCCAATTCATGAAAATAAAATTCCTCAAGGTTTTTTGTTTGCTTTCATGGTGCTGGTAATCAAACCCAGGGCCTTTTGCATGCCAGCCAAGTGCTCTGCCACTGAGCTACCTCCCCAGCCTGTCCCCTTCCTTGTTGAGGGTTCATACTGCTACTATACGGCAGCTGCAAAGGTAAGTACTTCCAATACAGGTCTGTTTCTCATTCGGCATAGTGCTCCTAATTCTAAAGCAATTTTTTTTTCTTTCTTCAATTTCTAGTTACCACTCTTACCAAAAGTAACGTGTAAGGACTTGATTTTAATGTTAGATGATTCTGCAAATGCCTAAGTGGAGTGGGGAGAAAATTTGGCAGGGGTTTGAACAGAACATAATGATGGTGACTTTGAAGATCTCTTGCTCACTTTCTTTTCTTAATATTTATTTATTTGTTTTAGTTGTACACAATGCCTTTATTCTTACTTAGTGCTGAGGATCAAACCAGGCTGTGCACATGCTAGGCAAGCGCTCTACTGCTGAGCCAAAATCACAGCCCTTGTTAACTTTCTTGAGAACATCTTTAAGAGAAAACCAAACTCCAACCTTTCCTCTTGATAAAAGAATCTGTAATGTGCTGTATTGTTATGTATTTTTCAATAGTTTCTGTATTTCTATCAATGGAATTTGTTATGGTTTGAATCTGGAATGTCCCATGAAAGCTCATGTGTTGAAAGAATGGTCCCCAATGCAACAAATGTTCAGAGATGGGATTTTTAGGCAATGATTAGATTGTGAGGGCTCTGACCTCATTTGAGGCTCTGACCTCTATCAAATGAACTACTGGGCTAAATGGACTACTGGGAGGCGGGATATAGTTGAAGGAAGTAGGTCACTGGAGGCATGCCTCTGGAAGCGTTTGTCTTATTTCCCTTCTTCCATGTATGCTCAATCTCTCTGCTTCCTGGCTACCATGAGCTTGAAAGGTGAAAAATGCAAACGCTTATGTAAACATAAGTCTTTCCCAAAACTGTCCTCAGTTTTTTGAAAAAAACTACCCTTCCCCTAGCGGTCAGACTGATCCAAAACTTATTCTTGTTCCTTATTTTGTCTAGCTTGCAAAACCGGGTGGCTGATCACCCTTCCCCTAGCAGTCAGGCTGACCCAGAACTCAAAAGTAATGCTTTGTACGTGACTTTATATGTTAACCAATCAAAAGAGCGCTATGAAGCCCCCCTTAACTTGCATGTATTTCATTATAAAAACCCTGCTAAATTTGGGCTCGGGGCCTCTTAGCATCACCGGGTTACCGAGTGCGCGGAGGACCAAGCTCGAGCTTGCTAATAAATGACTCTTTGTTATTTACATTGACCAAGGACTCTGGTGGTCTTCTTGGGGGTCCCAAGCCGCGGGGCACAACAAGCTGAGTAGCTTCCTTCTTCCATTCCCTTTAGCCATGATGAATCCATGAACTGAATTCTCTGAAACCATGAGCCAAAATAAATCATTCTTTCTCTGTGTTGTTCGTTTTTTGTTTTTTGTTTTTTTTTTTTTTTTGTTCTTCTTTTTTTGGTACTGGTGATTGAACCTGGGGATGCTTTACCACTGAGCTACATCCCCAGTCCTTTCTATTTTTTATTTTGAAATAGGATATACATTGCTTAGGGCCTCATTAATTTGCTAATGCTGGACTCAAACTGTCTATCCTCCTGCCTCAGCTTCCTGAGTGGCTGGGATTATAAGCGTGTACCACTGAGCCTGGCTTCTACGTTGTTCTCCTCAGGTATTTTGGTCACAGAGATGCAAAGTGGATTGATACAGAATTTGTTTAATTTTAATTCCCAGTTTATAATTTTAAAGCTGCCTACATTTCCACTATAGACTTTTAGGGAAAAATCTTTGAATATACATCTCCAGCATTTTGTATAAGTTCTTTCATTATGTCCTTTTCTTTCAGAACTGACACATACTAAATCTGTTTATAGCCAACAAGTTTTTGAGAACAAATATTAGCTATCTCCAGTATGTGTAATAAGTTTCATCCTTTTTTAAATCGCTTTTACACCAAAATTGGCCTTCAAATAGTTTATAGCCATTTAAAAAACAATAAATAAATGGGACATGGTGGTGCACACCTGTAATTCCAGTGAATTAGGAGGCTGAGACAGAAGAATCTGTCTCAACAATTTAGCAAAACCCTCAGCAATTTAGCAAAACCCTCAGTAATTTAGCAAGGCCCTGTCTCAAAATAAAAAATAAAAAGGGCTGGAGATGTGGCTCAGTGGTAGAGTGCCCCTGGGTTCAATCCCTAATACTGCTAAATAAATAAAAGTACTTGAGGTACCCAAGCTCTTTCACTTGCAGATGCTCACTCAGATTAACTCTGATCATACCCATGAAAATAAAGTCAGAAACTTTAGCCCACAGCCCAACCTTATGATAACCCAGGGACAGCCAAAGAGCTGCCTTATCCTAATGTATAGTTTTTGTTTAGGTTCTGGAAATGGAACCGAGGGCCTCACACATGCTAGGCAAATGCTTTACTACTGTACTACGTCCCCAGTCTTTTAATATAATTTTGAAGAAATTTCAGTGGGTCTATATTCCATGCAGTCCAATGATCCTAATTATGTTATAATTGCTTCTTCTTTTTTTAAAAAAAATATTTATTTATTTGCTTTAGTTGTACACAATGCGTTTATTTTTTACGTGGTGCTGAGGATCGAACCCAGGCTGCCCACTTGCTAGGCAAGCACTCTACCGCTAAGCCACAATCCCAGCCCTGCTTCTTTTTTTAAAAAAAATATTTTGATCAGAGCAAGAGGTAGGCATCCACCTGCCTGCAGGAAGGAGAGATCCAGCCACCAGTTTGCCTGGCCTGCAGGGCCCAGAGTAGCAGCTCCCTGCTGCTGCACGCAGGGCCCATCCTGAAGATAAGCCCCCTCCACTCTTCCACTGTGCCATTCTGCAAAGGGCCAAAGGTGCAGCCTTGACTCCACTAACAGGATTGCTGACTGGATATGATCCTGGTCAATTGGCTTAATCTGGAAGGGAAATAAGAAGGGCTTCCAAGGGTCCATTTGGCTTGAGACTTATTCCTGGTTTCAACATTTTTGTTTGTTTGTTTGTTTTGTTGTTTCTTGGGGGGGTTGTTTGTTAGTTTCTGGGTTTTTTTTTTTTTGTTGTTGTTGTTGTTGTTTTGTTTTGATTGACAGTGTGTTTGCTTCTGCTCCTCTTTGCTTTCTTTCTTTTCTTCCTTCTCACTTTAGTATTTTTTCTCCTTCCTTCATCTTCCCTATTTACACCCTGCCATTGCATACTCAACAAAGGCAAAAACAAGTTATATGCAGAAATTGGGATTTTTTGAATGAGTACAATTGAAATATATAGCAAAGTGGTGTTATATATAGTGTATTCTCTATTTTCTAGACTCACTCTCTCTCATACTAATTTCTACTCCTTGGTCACTTTTTTTTCTTTTTCTTCCTTTTTTTTTTTTTTTTTCTTTTCTTTTTCTCCATCTTTCTTTATTTCTTCTCTCAACCGCTGCATAAATTAGGTTTATATATAAATTGGTCTTTCCACCTAATCATTCACTATTTCTTCTCTCATCTGCTGATACTAAACCACTTCCATAGAACTCTCTTTTCATACTTTCTAAGAAAGAACAAGTCAGTTCACTCACTTCCCTCTTACTAAACATGTCACCTCTGTGTCCATTACTTGAATCTATAAAGCCCCATTAGAAGCTTACAGACTAAATTGGAAACAATATCTAGGTTAACTAAATCTGTACATTGTGATCAAACTGGGATTCTCTGAATAGAAAGTGTCTGATTTTAAAGTGTAAAGGAAATATAAGGGGATCTGATAGCATTGTACTACAGGAGCAACGTAAGGTTCTAAGGTAAAATCAAAATAGTCAAGGTCCCATAGTGCAAGAATAGACGTACAAGCAAGATGAAGAAACAAGGAAGGAAACTGACACAAACAAATCAATATACCTCCTCAGTAGATTCCATGGCATGCACAGTTGGTGAAATGACAGAGATGGAATTTAGAAATTACATTTGCCAAATGCTTGCAGAACTTAAGAATGAACTCAAAAATGAGATGAGAGAGCAAGTACAGATGGCGAAAGATCATTTTGACAAAGAACTCCATAAACAAATACAGGAAGTAAAAGATTACTTCAATAGGGAGATAGAGGCTCTAAAGAGAAACCAAACAGAAATTCCAGAAATGAAAGAAGCAATAAACCAAAATAAAAGCTCAATCGAAAGTATTACCAACAGAATAGATCACTTGGAAGAAAGAACCTCAGACAATGAGGACAAAATATATACCCTAGAGAAAAATCTAGATTACACAGCAAAAATGGTAAGAAACCAAGAACAGAACATCCAAGAATTATGGGACAACATAAAAAGACCAAACATAAGAGTGATTGGGGTAGAGGAGGGGGCAGAGTTTCAAGCCAAAGAATGAATAATTTATTTAATGAAATAATTACAGAAATTTTTCCAAACTTGAGGAATGAATGGGAAAACCAAGTTCAAGAGGCTTACCGAACACCAAACATACAAAATCACAACAGATCCACACCAAGACACATTATAATGAAAATTCCTAATATACTGAGCAAGGAGAGAATATTAAAAGCCACAAGAGAAAGGAAGCAGATTACATATAGGGGGAAACCAATCAGACTATGTTCAGACTTTTCTACCCAGACTGTAAAAGCAAGAAGATCCTGGAATAGCATATTTCAAGTTCTGAAAGAAAAGGGATGTCAACCAAGAATCTTATATCCAGCAAAATTGAGCTTTAGATTCAAAGATGAAATAAAAACCTTCCATGACAAGCAAAAGTTAAAAGATTTCGCAGCTTGAAAGCCAGCACTTCTGAACATCCTGGGCAAAATTTTTCATGAAGAAGAAGAGAAAAATAACAATGAAAATCAACAAAGGGAGATATTAAACTAAGGGAAATACCAACCAGAAGAGAAACCAAATCAAGCTAAAGATCATAATACAAATAAAAATGGATGGGAATAAAATCACATTTCAATAATAACCCTGAATATTAATGGCCTAAACTCACCATTCAAAAGACACAGATTATCTGAATGGATTAAAAGAAATGACCCAACAATTTGCTGTCTCCAAGAAACACACCTCATAGAAAAAGACATAAATAGACTGAAGGTGAAAGGCTGGGAAAAGACTTATCACTCACATGGCCTGTGGAAGCAAGCAGGGGTTTCCATTCTCATTTCAAATAAGGTAGACTGCAAGCCAAAACTAATCAAAAGGGACAAAGATGGATATTTCTTACTACTTAAGGGAACCATTCATCAACAGGATATAACAATCATAAATCTATATGCCCCAAATAATGGAGCTCCTACATTCATCAAACAAACTCTTCTCAAATTCAAGAGTAAAATTGAGGGCTGGGGTTGTGGCTCAGCGGCAGAGCGCTCGCCTCGCACGTGCGTGGCCCGGGTTCAATCCTCAGCACCACATAAACATAAATGATTGCATTGTGTACAACTAAAGTAAATAAATAAATATTTAAAAAAAAAAGAGTAAAATTGACCACAACACAGTTATTCTAGGGGATTTCAACACACCTCTCTCACCAATAGATAGATCATCCAAACAAAAGCTAAACAAAAAAAACTTAGGCCTCCTTAAAACAATTAATAACTTAGACTTAACGGACATATATAGAATATTTCATCCCGCAGTAAAAGAATACACTTTTTTCTCAGCAGCACATGGCTCCTTCTCCAAAATAGACCATATATTATGTCACAAGGCAACTCTCAGCAAATATAAAAAATTAGAGATACCACCCTGCATGCTATCGGACCATAAAGGGATGAAATTGGAAATCAATGACAAAACAAGGAATAAGAAAAACTACTCCATCAACTGGAAGCTAAACAGCATGCTACTGAATGAACAAGGGGTTGAAGAAGACATCAAAGAGGAGATTTAAAAATTCCTAGAGGTAAATGAGAACACAGATACATCGTATAGAAATCTCTGGGACACTATGAAGGCAGTAGTAAGAGGAAAATTCATTGCACTGAGTTCATTCCTTAAAAGGAAAAAAAACCAACAAATAAATGACTTAACATCATACCTCAAAGCACTAGAAAAAGAAGAACAGATCAACACCAAGAGCAGCAGAAGACAGGAAATAATTAAAATCAGAGCAGAAATTAATGAAATTGAGACTAAGGAAACAATTCAAAGAATTGACAAAACTAAAAGTTGGTTCTTTGAAAAAATAAACAAAATTGACAGACCCTTAGCGATGCTAACGAAAAGAAGAGAAAAAACTCAAATTACTAACATTCGTGATGAAAAAGGGAATATCACAACAAACACCTCAGATATACAGACTGTATATATATATATATATATATATATATATATATATATATATCTGTATATATATAATTAGAAATTACTTTGAAAACTTGTACTCTAATAAATAGAAAATACTGAATGCATTGACAGATTTCTAGAGTCATATGATTTGCCTAAACTGGATATGGAGGCTATACACAATTTAAACAGATCAATTACAAGTGAAGAAATAGAAGATGTCATCAAAAAGCTACCAACAAGGAAAAGTCCAGGACCTGATGGGTTTACAGCTGAGTTCTACAAGACGTTCAAAGAAGAATTAATACCAATGCTCTTCAAACTATTTCAAGAAATAGAAAAAGAGGGAGCTCTTCCAGACTCTTTCTATGAGGCCAATATTACATTAATTCCAAAGCCAGGCAAAGATGCATCCAAAAAAGAAAACTTCAGGCCAATATCTTTAATGAACATAGATGCAAAAATCCTCAACAAAATTCTGGCAAATCGGATACAAAAACATATCAAAAAGATAGTGCACCACGATCAAGTGGGGTTTATTCCAGGGATGCAAGGCTGGTTCAACATTCGGAAATCAATAAACATAATACATCACATCAATAGACTTAAAGATAAAAATCATATGATTGTCTCAATAGATGCAGAAAAAGCATTTGACAAAATACAGCACCCCTTTATGTTCAAAACACTAGAAAAACTAGAAATATCAGGAACATATCTCAACATTATAAAAGCTATTTATACAAGGCCCAGAGCTAACATTATCTTAAATGGAGAAAAATTGAAAGCATTTCCTCTAAAAACTGGAACAAGACAGGGATGCCCCCTTTCACCACTGCTATTTAACATAGTACTGGAAACTCTGGCCAGAGCAATTAGACAGACGAAAGAAATTAAAGGGATCCAGATAGGAAAAGAAGAGCTCAAATTAGCACTATTTGCTGATGACATGATAATATACCCAGAAGACCCAAAAAACTCTACCAGAAAACTTTTACAACTAGTAAATGAATTCGGCAAAGTAGCAGGATACAAAATCAATACCCATAAGTCAAAGGCATTTTTATACATCAGTGACAAAGCCTCTGAAAGGGAAATGATGAAAACGACCCCATTTACAATAGCATCAAAAAAAATAAAATACCTGGGAATCAACTTAACAAAAGAGGTGAAAGACCTCTATAAAGAAAATTATAGAACACTAAAGAAAGAAATCATAGAAGAACTCAGAAGATGGAAAGACCTACCTTGCTCTTGGATAGGTAGAGTCAATATTGTCAAAATGTCCATACTACCAAAGGCATTATACAGATTTAATGCAATTCCAATCAAAATTCCAATGTCATTTTTCAAAGAAATAGAAAAAGCAATCATGAAATTCATCTGGAAAAATAAGAGACCCAGAATAGCCAAAGCAATCCTGAGCAAGAAAAGTGAAGCAGGGGGCATCACCATACCGGACTTTAAATTATACTATAGAGCAATAGTAACTAAAACAGCATGGTATTGGCACCAAAACAGACGGGTGGACCAATGGTACAGAATTGAGGACACAGAGACTAATACATATAATTTCAGATATCTTATATTAGACAAAGGTGCAAAAAATGTACAGTGGAGAAAGGATAGCCTCTTCAACAAATGGTGCTGGGAAAACTGGAAATCCATATGCAACAAAATGAAATTAAACTTGTATCTCTCACCATGCACAAAACTCAATTCAAAATGGATCAAAGACCTAGGAATTAGATCTGAGACAATACACCTAATAGAAAAAGTAAGCTACAATTTCCAACATGTCGGATTAGGCCCCAAGTTCCTTAATAAGAATCCTGTAGCACAAGAACTATTACCAAGAATTAATGAATGGGATAGATTTAAGCTAAAAAGCTTCTTCTCAGCAAAAGAAACAATCAGTGAGGTGAATAGAGAGCCAACTAATTGGGAACAAAATATTTAATACATGCACATAAGATAGAGCACTAATTTCTAGAATATATAAAGAACTCAAAAAACTTTACACCAAAAAAGAAAATAACCCAATCAATAAATGGACTAAGGAACTGAAAAGACACTTCTCAGATGTAGTTCAGTGCTGAGTGCCCCTGAATCCAATCCCTGGTACCAAAATAGAGAGAGAGAGAGAGAGAGAGAGAGAGAGAGAGAGAGAGAGAGAGAGAGAGATTGGTTCCTGCTAAACCTGTGAAGGCCAGATATGTATCAAGCTGAGATTGCAAGAACAATTTTTAGATAAAGCAAAGAAATGAAATGACTACATATATCTCAGACTATTACTGCTGATAAATATTATTCTTCCCCTCCATGCAAGCTTGTACTGGAGATTGAGCTCAGGGGTGGTTTACCATTAAGCCACATTCCCAGTCTTCCTTTTTTTTTTTTTTTTTTTTTTTTAGCAGTGTTGAGGATCAAACCTAGGGCATCATGCCTGTTAGGCAAGAGCTCTACCACTGAGCCATATCTCCAGCCTCCCAGACCCCCAGCCATTCTTTTTTTGTGTGTATGGTACTGGGAATTGAATCCAGAGCCTTGTGCATGTGAGGCAAGCACTTTACCATTTTGAGATTGAGTCTTGCTAAATAGCTAAATTGTCAAGGCTGACTCTGAACTTGCAATCCTCCTGCCTCAGCCTCCTGAGACTCTGAGAGGTGTGTGCCACCCTGCCCAATGGTAAATATTATTCTTGTGATCAAATTTTTATTTTATTATTTATTTATTTTTGGTACCAGGGATTGAACCTAGGTGGCCACTGAGTCTCATCCCCAGCCCTTTTTAATAATTTTATTTAGAGACAGGGTTTGCTAAATTGCTTAGGGCCTCACTAAGTTTCTGAGACTGGCTTTGAACTTGCAATCCTCCTGCCTCAACTCCCAAGCCACTGGGATTATAGGCATGCATCACCACACCCAGCATGCAATCAAACTTTTAATGTGTAATTTTGGTTATACTTTCCAAGCAGTATCTGATGTCTGGACACTTAATAGTAATTCAATAAATGTTTTTTGAATGAATGAGTTACTGATTTTATGTTACTGATTATGTTGCTTGCAAGTTTTAATTAGAGGTGGGCCAATGCACAAAGAAGGGACAAGGTGTTAGATGAGATGGGCAGGCTTAAAGGTCGCCAAAAGTTCACCCTGTTCCACAGGCAGAGGGCCAAAAGGTTGCTCTGGTCTCTGGGCAGGATGTTTCATCATCCCCAGGCAGGAGCCAATAGGCTTCAAGGCTGCCCTCACCCAATGGGCAGGAGCCAATAGGCTTTCAGGTCATCAAAAGTTCACCCCGTTCCACAGGCAGAGGGTCAAAAGTTCCCTCTGCTGTCTGGCAGGATGTTTCATCATCCCCCGGCAGGAGCCAATAGGCTTCAAGGCTGCCCTCACACCACGAGCAGGAGCCAATAGGCTTAAAGTTTGCTCTGGTACCCCCCCCCACATCAGTAATCCCTATATAAACTCCCGTCCATTCGAAGTTTGGGTGCCAGTGAGCCAGACGCGGAGGAGAGCCAGCGAGACGGAGAGCCAGCGAGACGGAGAGCCAGCGAGACGAAGAGCCAATGAGAAGAGCAAGGCGATGAGAGAGCCAGAGAACAACGAGAAGAGAGACGGCGGAGACATAGAAGAGGTAGCCACTGCACACTTACCCACCGTCTCCAGCCCCACGGCAGCTGCCCTAGCCAATAGCTCCAGAGACTGCAGCCGGCATGATCAGACTCCCACTTTCCGTTCAGAGCTTGCAGACTTATTGAGCTTGCACTCTTCCTGAGCTTGCACACTTCCCTTTCCCTGACCCCTCTCCCCATTCCTTTTCTATCCTTAACTAGCCATAAAGGCCAGTTAATAAATCCCTTGGCTGCATGGCCATCCCCAGTGTGATTTTTGTGCGTCACAAGGGAATGTTCACAAGCAAAACACATCATTTTAGAAAACAGAGAGTCTGTTCCAGCACAGGACAAGTAAGTGAATAAAGTCCAAACTTCTGTGCCATGAAACATAGCTGTAAAACTTTTCTTAGAATTTTTTTTTTTATATACTGGGGATTGAATTCAGGGGCACTCAACCACTGAGCCACATCCTCAGCCCTGTTTTGTATTTTATTTAGAGACAGGGTCTCACTGAATTGCTTAGTGCCTCACTTTTGCTGAGGCTGGCTTTGAACTCACAATCCTCCTGTCTCAGCCTCCCAAGCTGCTGGGAATACAGACATGCATTACCATGCCTGGCTTTGCTTAGAATTTTTTAAAAAAAATTTTAAATGTATCTGTTCTAATCAGTTATATATGACAGCAGAATGCTCTTCCATTCATTGTACACAAATAGAGCACAATTTTTCACTTCTCTGGTTGTACATGAAGTAGGCTCACACCATTTGTGTAATCATATGTGTACCTAGGGTAATGATGTCCATCTCACCGTCTTTCTTATCCCCATGCCCCCTCCCCTCTGTGCCCTCCCCTTTGCCCAATCCAAAATTCCTCCACTCATCCCATGCCCCCTCCCCTCTGTGCCCTCCCCTTTGCCCAATCCAAAATTCCTCCACTCATCCCATGCCCCTCCCCATTATAGATTAGCATCCACTTATCAGAGAAAACATTGTTTGCTGAAGACCAGCTTAAGCAAAGAAGTCAAGGTCAGCCCGATCGATGCTGGAGGGGAACGTCGATGAAATGAAATAATCCACACACGAGACAGGTTGTAGAAATCCTTCTACTCTTCTGATTTTACTTTTCTCAGCATGATTTTTTATACATCCCAGCAAACACAGCAATTTACATTTCAACTATAGATTTCAATAAAGAATTCCAGTAAAGGAGGTCACATTAAGGATTTCCAGTAAGGGAGATTACATTAAAGATTTCCAGTAAGGGAGATTATAACAAAGGATTCCAGTAATTAACTATAGAAGGTTACTTTAAAGAATTTCAGGACACTCCAGGGTCAATCAGGAAAAACAAAATAGTTATCCTAAGTACCTACTATTGATCAATCTTATCTATCCTAGATTTGCTGAAGGATAAGGGAGAGTCTTTTACAGACACAAAAAGACCATTAGCTTTTCAATGAGTAATGTTACACCCTGTAGGGAGGGGCTATTTGCAAAAGCTAATCTTAGTTATCTTGCTAGTATAGCCAGCTTCTGGCTAGATTCCACAGGGCCATAGAACTGGTTTTATATTTGATAATTAAATGTATTAGAACCTGGTGGTCATACAGCAGAAAATACATCAAGAGCACAGACGAAAGCACAGACAAAGTTAATTCCTAATGGTCACATAAAAGTGGCATCTCATGAGCAAAGAGGAGCCAGGCTCAGACTTCCAGGATTGGAAGGAGCTCGGGCTCAAACTCATTTGCAGGACCAAGGAGAACTCAAATTATTGGGCTCAATCCCTGGTTAGGGAGATCTCAGACTC
The DNA here is from genome assembly GCA_025594165.1 of Tamias sibiricus. Lineage (NCBI taxonomy): Eukaryota > Metazoa > Chordata > Mammalia > Rodentia > Sciuridae > Tamias > Tamias sibiricus. The sequence goes on from CM046669.1 coordinate 59,685,875, forward strand.
ACAGCCCCGAGCTAACGGGTTGGAGGTCGAGCTCAATCCCAAATTGGGGAGATCTCAGACTCACAGCCCCAAATTAATGGGTTGAAGGTCAAGCTCAAATCCCTGGATGAGAAATACCACATTAATTGTTTTTTTGGGATTGGCTTACTTCGCTTAGCATGATATTCTCCAACTCCATCCATTTGCCTGCAAATACCATAATTTTATTCTCCTTTATTGCTGAGTAATATTCCATTGTGTATACATACACAGTTTCTTTATCCATTCATCTAATGAAGGGCATCTAGGTTGGTTCCACAGTTTGGCTATTGAATTGTGCTGCTATAAACACTGATGTGTTTGCTTAGAATTTTTAAAACACGAATATTAACAAATGCCGAAGTGACCAATAAAAAATCTATAAAACCTGTCGTGGTGGCGAAAGTTTATAATCCCAGCAATTTGGGAGATTGAGACAGGAAGATCACAAGTTTGAAGCCAGCCTTGGCAACATAATGAGATCTTGACTCACAGTAAAAAAAAAATAGGGGCTGGGGTTGTGGCTCAGCGGTAAAGTGCTCTCCTAGTATGTGTGCGGCCCAGGTTCGATCCTCAGCACCACGTAAAAACAGAAGGCATTATGTACAACTAAAACAAATAAATAAATATTTTTTAAAAAATTTAAAAAGAGGTGGGGATGTAGCTCAGTAGTAGAGTGCCCCTGGTTCCCTGGGTTCTATCCCCAATACCACCACCACCACATAGCCATAATTGAATATCTAATGCCAAGAAAATTAATTAGCTATGTAAGCCTGGGTGAATTTCTAGACTCTGTTCTGTTCCATTGATCTTTTTTCACTCCCTGTGCTGAGTATGGAACCCAGGGCCTTACTCTATGCAAGTACTCTACCACTAAGTTAGCTACATCCCTGACCCCATGATCTATCTTATAACAAATAATATCTTTTTATTGCTTTCATTAATATAGATTTACAGCAAATATTTAAATCTTATAGTATACATTTTCCAACTTATTTCATTTATCTTCAGATTTTGGTTATCATTTTCTCCTACATTTTAGTACCAGCCTGTCTGTTGAGATTCTGACAATGGATCAAGATTACAATGAATCTGTAGAATGGTTTGGGGAGAATTTACATCTTAATACTGAGTCTTCCAAGCCATAAACAAATATTTCTAATTTATTTAGGTCTCCTTTAATTTCTCTCAGCAATGTTTAGTTGTTGACTTCAGCTCATATTTTGTTAAATTTATCCAGTGGTGTGCTGGTGAATCAGCTCTTGAGGACAACAAATCAGAAAGACTTAATTCATACTGTTTGTCAATTTCTTTAATGTAAACACTTACACCTTGGTCAATTTTAAGATATCAATGTGATATCACTAAACAAGTTCAGAAAAGGTGACAGAATCAGTTGTTGGTGAGCCAGTTCCAACATACACTGGGTATATCCCTAAATAGTTTATGGGTTTGGTGCTATTTTAAATTTCTGGCATTGTAAATATTATGTTGTTGAGTGGTTGGATTTTATTCTTCCTTTCAGTTGTGTCAAAATTTGTTTTGTTGGGCAGTTACTTGCAGAACAGGTTGATCCTTTTGAGTCTTGTCAAAGATTTATTTTGTGTGTGTGTTTTTGTTCTGGGTTTTTAAACCCAGGTCCTTGCACACTCTAAGCTCTTCCAATGTGCTCTTCCATTGAGTTATGTACCAGCCTGTAGCTGCCTGCTGCTGCCACTTGCAGCTATGACGCCATGGGAGAAAATTCGGAGGCAGGATGGAAATGAAAAAGTTCTTTTATTCTTCTCGCTTCTAACTTCTCTCTCCGGCTCCAACAACCTCTCGAACTCCAACCGCTACTCCAAGCACTATCACAACTCTAACTCTAACCACACTTCAACCACAACTACAAACTCCAACCACTCTAACTCCAACCTCTCTAACTCCAATAACACTAACTCCAACCACCACCTGGTTAAATACATTTTGCTTTAACAAGGACAAGTGCTTACAGCTCGAGCTTACAGGTGCGTCACACAGTGTTTATGGGCATAAAAAGATTCTTAGATGAATGTATGAAGATCAGGTGAAACTTGAACATCTTTTATGGCTCTCAGCTAACTGCAATCTTAGCTATCTCCTTAATTAGGGCTCCTACACCAGCCCAAAGCTTTGTTCTAAGCCTTCATTCTAGTTCTTCTTCAATACTCTGCCCCACAAATTGTCTTAACTACCTCTGATTTTTTTCCTCATCAACTCAGCAAGATCTGTTGGGTTGTTTGGGCTCCTGCCTTCTTCACAATAGTTCAAAATCTGGCCTGATGGGGTGGTGCACACCTGTGATCCCAACAACTAGGGAGGCTGAGGCAGGAAGATTGCAAATTCAAGGCCAGCCTCAGCAACTTAGTAAGGCCCTAACCAACTTAGTGAGAACCTGTCTCAAAATAAAAAACAAAAAGAGCTGGAGGTTGGGCTGGGCTTGTGACTCAGTGGTAGAGCACTTGCCTAGCATGCATGAGGCACTGGGTTTGATCCCCAGCACCACATAAAAAATAAATAAAACAAAATAAAGGTATTGTGTCCATCTAAAACTAAAAATAAAATAAAAATAAACTCTGCTTAAAAAAAAAAAAGAACTGGAGATGACTGAGTGGTAAAGCACCTTTGGGTTCAATCCCCAGTACCAAACCAAACCAAATAGAAACAAACAAACAAACAACAACAACAAAAAAGTTCAAAAATTGTCTTCAGACAAAGAGCGGGGGTGACTATAAAACTTACCTTGTTTGTTTCTTTTATATCAGAGATTACATTTAACACTGACTATATGAGCAGTATCTGAATATAATTGTTTCATATATGTATCCAGTTTTTTAGTTGTTTATGCCAGAAGGACAAGTTCAATCTCAATTACCCTTTCACAGCCAGAAAAGAAGTCACTGTCTTGTTTTTCAGTCTTAGTCAATACATGCTTTATCACAAAACACCTATTGTTAAAAGATCTATTTTTCTGGAGGCTAGGGATGTAGCCCAGTGGTACAGTGCTTGTCTTGCATGCACCTGGTTTCATCCCCAGCACTGTAAAGAACAAAAAGAGAAAGGGTGGGGGCGGGGAGAGGGCACTGCTTTCTATATTAAGGGCTTTGATAGCATAGAAACCAAATTATGTGAGAAACAATGTCTAACATTTACTGCCCAGTTGTGTTAGGGCAGCAGGATAGGTTGCCAAGAGACCAAGGAAGACACCTAGAGGTGGAATATGAGATATGGGGTTTATTGAGAAATACTTCATGGGGGAAGTCCAGTGGCAATGGGCTGAACAGGTGCTTTACCAGAAGATCCAGCAGAGGACTGGACAGATATGCTCGGGAGTTTGTGTGGGTGGAGTGCCTCTGCTCCACACAGTACCTCAGTTCCTCTCCAGAAAGTAGTGCCTTCTAGCCCTCATGATGCTTTGTCCAGTGGCAGCCACCTGGGCAAGCCATTCCCTCTCCACTGTGCTCGGATCTGTACCAGTTGCCGTGGGTTGGAGTGGAGGGAGTTGGGGTTTATAGATTAGGTTATAGAAGCAGCAGCAGTTTAATTTGCTTTGTCCCATTATATGACCAACACCTCCAAAGAACTTGGCATGCATGTAAAGAAGCAGCGCTCTACAGATAACACTAACTTGCCCTAATTCCCAGCATACACGAGAAAGAGCCAGCATCCTTGAAGATAATACTTATCTGGACATTGTGGCCCAGGCTTGCTCTCATTGCTCCCTTGACTTGGCTAGGTATTTAGGAGCAGAAAGGGGCAACTCAGGGACATGGTGTTTTATTGTCCCTCTTTTCTTCAAGGATGGCATACACGGCATATACTGAGTGAAGGTAGAACTGTGAAGGTGTGTAGTAGGAGGAGATACTCAAGTTGAGTCTTTAAGTTTCTCAAATGTTAAAATGCCAAACCAGAACTCCTGATTGTTCCCCAAAAAACTGCTCCTGCAAGTTTTCCCTTCCTCAATTAATTGTAGGTCTATCCTTAAAATTGCTTAGACCATCCTGGCTCATGCCAGTAATCCCAGCTATTCCAGAGGTTGAGGCAGGAGAATCTAAAGTTCAAGGCCAGCCTTGGCAATTTAGTGAGATCCTTTCTCAAAATAAAAAAAGGGTAGCCGGGCGCGGTGGCGCAAGCCTGTAATCCTAGCACTTTGGGAGGCTGAGGCATGAGGATCACGAGTTCAAAGCCAGCCTCAGCAATGGCGAGGCACTTAGTAACTCAGTGAGACCCTGCTTCTAATAAAATACAAAAAAGGGCTGGGGATGTGGCCCAGTGGTCAAGTGCCCCTGAGTTCAATCCCCGGTACCAAAAAATAATAATAATAATAAAAAAAGGGTTGGGGTATAACTCAGTGGTAGAGTGCTTGTGTGTTAAATCCTCAGTGCAACTAAAAAAAAAAAATTTTTTTTTTCTTAGACCGAAAAGGTTGATCTTACCCTTGGTATTAGTATCCACCCCACCCCCACCACCACCTGGCTCATGGTGCTGGGGACCAAATCCAGGGCCTTGTGCAAGCTAGGCAAGTATTCTACCACTGAGCCACATCCCCAGCCCTCTTTTTCTTTTTCTTTTTTTTCTAAATATTTATTTTTTAGTTGTAGTTGGATACAATACCTTTATTTTATTTATTTATTTTTATGTGGTGCTGAGGAGCAAACCCAGGGCCTCCTGTGTGCTAGGCGAGCGCTCTACTGCTGAGCCACAACCCCAGCACTCTCAGCCCTCTTTCTCAGTTATCTCTCATTCAATCCATCAGCACATCCAGTCAGACCTACCCTTACCTTAATCTCTATCCAGAATTCAACTATGTTTTATCACCCTGCTCTGAGCCACCAGAATTTCTTGCTCAGATGGCTGTAGTGCCTCTTTAACAGGTCTCCTTGCTTCCATCTTTGTCTGCCTACAATCTGTTCTCAATCCAGCAGCCACAGTGATCTTTTAATGCTTAATGCCCTTGTTCAAACCCTCTAATAGCTCCTCCTTTGACTGAAAGTCTTTTAATGATTTACCAGGCCTCCCCTTCCCTTTCTCACTTTGGCTTACACTAGTCTCTCCCTTGCTCATTCTTCTCAGTCTACACGGGCCTCCTTCCAATTGGGTATGCTTCTGCCTCAGGGTCTTTGCCTTCACTCTTCATTTTTCTCCTAATATTTCCCCCAAAATACTCACATAACTTGCTCCTTCCCTCCTTTTCAGTCACTGCTCAACTGTCCCTTAGTAAGGCCTTCCCTGACCACCTGTGATATTGCAATTTGTAAGAAATACATATTTGGTTCCTGGCACAGAATTCCTAAAATCTTTGTAAATCCTTGAGCAATTGGGGTGCTAGGCGATTCTTTTATTCTAATATTTGGTTGGAAGAAGGTAGTGTCAGAATTGAGTTAAATTGTAGCCCCCCGTCCTTGCTGGTGTTGGACAATCGGTGTTTTAGTCTGGTTTTTCGTTTACTTAATCAACATAAAAGAAAAGGAAAGGCTTATTTTGGCTCATGGTTTCAAAGCTCTAAGTAAGTCCATGATCAATTGGCCCCATCTCTTTGGGTCTGTGGCAGCACAGTACATTGTTGCCGCCTGAAGCGATGGCCGCTTGGAGCAATGAAGCCGCAGGAAGAAGTTCAGAGGCGAACTGGAAACAAACAGGCTTTTTATTCTGATAACTTCTCTCTCTGGCTCTAACAATGACTTTAACATGTACCACACACCACCAAAAACCCACACACCAAATGGCGCCGACCCGATCAGCAATCTCGGCCCAAGTCTCTCGAGATCCTGGGCCAAGTCTCGTGAGACTACGAAAGGCGGCAATGCCCAAACATCTCTATGGCCCGTAGTCAACCACAATCTTAGCCATCTCCCCAAACAGGGCTCCTGCAGCACATCAATGGCAGGGAAGCACCATAGAGGAATTTGCTTACTTTATGGCATCCAGGAAGCAAAAAAGAGAGAGAGAGGAGGAAACAGGGTCTCGATATCTACTTCAAGGGCATGCCCTCTTATGACCAGAAAGCTTCCAACTAGGCCAAACATCTCAAAAGTTCCATCACCTCCAAAGAGCAGCACAAGCTGGGAAAACCTTAGTAATTGGTTGGTTGCTAAGTAAGTGGGAAAAGGCCCACTCACATTTTGGTAATGATCAGTGAAGTATTCTGTGTTGAGTGTGACTATAGAAGAACAATTGGGTTTTCCTCTCATGCACCAACCCATTTAAATAATAACCACCCCACCTGCTCTGGCACTCACATCATTCTTCCCCACTGAATCTTTTCTGCACAGCACTTATCCCCTCCTTGTCTGATAGATGGGCTACCCCCCCCCCCCCGGAGTTTTCCACATCCTGAGAGAAGCAACCTTGTTTCATTCTCTGGGCAGGATGTTTCTTCCCCAGACAGGATGTTTCTTCCCCGGACAATATGTTTCTTCCCCGGACAGGATGTTTTCTTTTCCCCAGGCAAGAGCCAATAGGCTTAAAGGTCGCCCTGTTCTATGGGCAAAGAGCCAATGGCATTGGGGTTGCTCTGGTGCACCTCCCACCAGAAATCCCTATATAGGGCCCTGTTTGAGAGACTCAGAATACACACACAGAGACATACAACATCAGCTCGTCGCTGCTGAGAGGAGGAAGCCACTCAGACACATCTGCTCAATGCTGTGGAGAGGAGGAAGCCACTGCAACAGCTCCAGACCCATTGCCTTCAGTCGACGGCAGCTTCCCCAGCCGGCAGCTCCAGACCCATTGCCTTCAGCCTGATGGCCGCTCCCAGCTGACAGCTCTAACCTCCAGCCAGACAGCAGCTGCTTTAGCTGATAGCTCCAGAGATCCTAGCTGGTGCGACCAAGCACCCACCTTCTGTCCAGAGCTTGCACACTCCCCTCTCCCTGACTTCCCTCTGCCACCAGAGCTTGCACACTCCCTTCTCCCTGACTACCCTCTCCCAGCACCTCTTCGACCTTCGACCAGAGCACCTCTTCTCTGGTTTTGCTACCAGCCACGAAGGCTGTTGAATAAATCTCTTGGCTGCATGGCTGTCCCCGGTGTGATGTTTTGCCCTTCATTGACTACTATACAATTTACTCCTACCACCACCATCACCACCACTAGAATGGAAACTCTACAAGTCAGGAAGTTTTGTTTGTTGTATTAAATGATGCTTAGCACCTAGACCAATGCCTAAAACAGAGTAAGCCATGGTCAGTATTTCATGAGTAAACAAATGCTGAAGTTAGTATTGGACAGATAATTAGTAACACATTTACATTTCAGGGTGAGGGGGTAGTATAGAAAAGCACTAAAGAGGGGCAGTTTCATATAATCAGGAAATGGGATATAGCTGGGAGTTATGAAGGACATATAGGAATAAGCCAAAAGGCAAGGGCAGGTATATCATTCTAAGGCATTTGAACTTCAGCCAAAAGACAGTGAGGTATCACTGAAAGGTTTTAGGCTGGGGGGAGGGGAAGTTGGGAGTAGTTACTGGAACCCGATCATATTAGTAACTTAGAAAGATCACTGTGGCAGAAGATGTCAATTCAGAGGTGATAAGGTCAGATGCAAAGAAACCAGTTGGCTCTAAACTGAATAATGTTGATGATCATCATTGACGACCTGAATGAGGTGGGTGTCCAGAGCCATTGAGAGGAAAGGAGATATATATTCAGGAAATAAAATCTTTAGGATTTGGGTAAACAAAGTGGGTGCAATATATGAGGCAAAGCAGGAGTCTAGGATGACTGACAATCCGATTTCTAGCTTGGATGACTTGAGAGATGCTGGTGCCATTCACTGGACACAGACATAAAGTAATCATGCAACCTCATTAGTCATCTTCCTGTTACTGGGTGACAATGTCCCAGGGATGATGGGGCACAGAGCCCAAGCCATTCATCTGTATTTACCTCATGTGCAAGCCCAGCTAGCGGCAGGAAATCTGACCTGAGCACCATTAGTCAGCAGCTTCCTTTTCATTATGAAAGACCCAAGCCTATAATATAAACATTGTTTCAACTTTTTTTAAAGACAGGACTTTGTGGCTTCTTGCCCCACCTTGACTACTCTATGAAGCAACCAGAGAAGGAAATTATGCTTGGGTTTCTATAAAGAGAAGTTCAGAGCTATCTATGTTTATAAAGATACAGGTCTCAGGGATCATTACTACCACCATTTGCTATGACCACCAACATTTACGCAAAGCATGCCAGATGTGGTGGTGCATGTCTGTAATCCCAGCAACTCAAGAGGCTGAGGCAGGAGGATCTCAAGTTAGAGGCCAGCTTTAGCAATTTAGCAAGACCCTCAGCCATTTAACAAAGCTCTGTCTCAAAATTTTTTAAAAATAATAATTTTAAAAAAAGAACTGGAGATGTAGCTCAGTGAATCCCCTGGGTTTAATCCCCAGTGGCCCCCAAAATTATGCAAATTGCCACATAGTGGCGCATGCCTAAATTCCAGCAGCTCAGGAGGCTAAGGCAGGAGGATAGAAAGTTCAAAGTCAACCTCGGCAATTTAATGAGGCCTTAAGCAATTTAGTGAGACTCTGTCTCTAAATAAAATATTTTAAAAATTGACTAGGGATGTATCTCAGTGGTTGAACACCCCTGGGTTTGATCCCTGGTACCAAAAGAAAAAGAAGAAGAAGAAAAAAAAGAAAGAAATAAAAGAAAAGAAAAAGGCAAATTTTACACACAGAGCTAGAAGATCTTTTCCCTTAATTGAGTGGTTTTGGGAGTTACGAAGAGGATGCTTTGTTAATCAGCTTGGTGTTGACCAGTCTGGACTCAAATCATAGTAGTCAGATCATCCTTACTACCAAGTCAAGTTGTCTGAAGGGTTTCTTCCAGGCTGGGACTGAATTGGAGCTACTGGGAAGACTGTGGGATGAGGAGGTCAGGGGTAATACTCAAGAAGCGTGGGAAGGATATTTCACCTATCAGAAGGAGCAGGCTGATGGAAGACAACTAGATCTGAAGGAAAAGGACTATAAGCAGAGGTAGCAAGAAGGAGTAAGTGAATTTAGTAGGGCGGATGGCAGTCCTCCTGGAAAGATTCCCTGAGCAACTGTAAAGTAGAGGCAGAGGCTGCCCGTGAAAATGAAGAGAGTTGTTAAAGCAACCATCTTGAACACAAGAAGCTTATATAGCAGTGGCCCTACATTTTATGGAATGGAGCTGGCAGGGAATGGCAATGATTGGGGATTTAAAAGCATACATTGCAAAGACAGGATATTGGCATTCATTCATTTTTAAAGGCTTTATTACCTGCCATGAAATAATAGGCAGCAATACAAGATTGTCACATGAATGAGTAAACAGATCATTATAGGCTGGTGCAGTTGAAGGTGACTTTAAATGACTGTATAACTTCTAATGAAGTATTATGCCTAATTAAAGGAATGGCATGCATATAATTTTTAAATCATGATGCCAAAGATGGCAACTTTGCATTAAGCATATACTTTTTGATTTTGAGTTCTATTCCATAGCTTTTAAATGACTAATCTGTTTGACAATCTGTTGACCCTACTATGAGTTTCAGTGAGTGAATCAAGTCAGAAAGCTCACCTTTATAATGAATATTTAAAAACTGAAACGTGAAATAAAAACATTTTGAGCTCAAATGATCTTCATAGGTCCTTTACTTTTGTGGATATTTGTATTGATCCTTGGGACTATTAAGAACAGAACTGAGGGCTGGGGTTGTGGCTCAGCGGTAGAGCACTTGCCTAGCACGTGCACAGCCCAGGTTCGATCCTCAGCACCACGTACAGATAAATGCATTGTGTACAACTAAAAGCAAATAAATAAATATTTAAAAAAAAAGAACAGAAATGAAAAACACATGAAATAATCAATTTTAAAAGAGGTGAAATTTATTTTGGCTTACAATTTCAGAGGTCTCAGTTCTTGGTTGCTCGGCCTATTGCTTTGGACCTGTGGTGGCACAGAATACCATGGTGGAATCCTGTGACAGGAGGCCTATTCCCCTCAGGAGAGCCGGTAAGCAAAGAGAAAGACAAGAAGGAGCTGAGATTCCACAGTCCCCTTCAGGGGTACATTCTCAATGATCTAACTTCTTTCCACTTGGTCCCACCTTTTAAAGGTTCCACCACCTCCCAATATGCACCATAGGCTGTTAATCAAAGCTTTAACATATGGACCTCTGGAGGACATTCAAGATCCATACTGCATTAATTTGTCTTGTACTTTTTACTTATGTGACAACTAGCATTTTTTTTTTTTTTTTTTTTTTTTTTTTTGGTACCGGGGATTGAACTCAGCGGCACTAGACCACTGGGCCACATCCCCAGCCCTTTTTTGTATTTTTATTAGAGACAGGGTCTCACTGAGTTGCTAAGTGCCTCGCCATTGCTGAGGCTGGCTTTGAACTCGCGATCCTCCTGACTCAGCCTCCCAAAGTGCTGGGATTACAGGCGTGCGCCACCGCGCCCGGCTGACAACTAGCATTTTGATGCTGTAAAAAACATCTTTTCTAAAACAGCAATCATAAGCACCCTGCATGAGTGCTGCAAAATGCATCTAGGTTCTTGGGAAATCTTAGGGTGGCAGCATTCTTTGCTCTCTAAATATATTAGTGTTTCAGATCCAGCTATGGTTCCCCTTTTGCTGATATGTTTACAATTTCTTTGAAGAGTAAAGAGGAAGTATTACAATATTATTATGTTTTCTTAAATAATGACATAGCAAAATATATGAAATCTGGCAGGAAAAGCAAACAATTGCAAGTAAATTTTTAATGAAACATCATGAACTTTTGTTATGATGAAAGAGACTAAAACTATTCAAAACTGGGTTCTCAATGCATTTGGGTTGGTTTCAAAGAGCCCATAATGAAATATATAATCTGACCTACTTAGAGAGATAGAGGTGAGGGTAAATTGATTATTTATTGAAGACAGTAACCTACCAAAATATCTAAACATAGTTATGAACACTGATGCACTTGCCCTAAGGCTAATGGATCAGATGCACTGGAGGAAAATACCACTTCCACTGCCTTTGGAGAAGAACTAAAAAACATTTATCACTACCTTCCTGTGTCATTGACAGAGATGTCAATGACAAAAGGGACAAGCTCAATAATTCAACTTCTAAAAAACGCCTGTTTGGGGATTCTCTGAACTAAACCAGAGATTTGTTTTCTGAAGAAAGACTATCTGATTAGCTGATGTCTGTGGAGATAAATTTCAACACATTTCAATTCTTCTTCCCCACAAGTGATGCTCAATTTCCTAAATCAATAACAAACACACTTTAAGCCAGGTACTGTGGCACATTCTTATAACTCCAGCAAGATGGGAGCCTGAGGCAGGAGGATCACAAGTTCAAGAATGGCCTCAGCAACTTAGTGAGACTTTTGGTAACTTAGCAAGACCCTGTCTTAAAAAATAAAATAAAAATAAAATAAAAAGGGCTCAGAATGTAGCTCAGTAGTAAAGTGCCCCTGAATTCAAGCCAAATTAACAAACAAACAAAACAAAACAAAACAAAACAACACACTTTTCACTTCAGAGGATTTCACCGTCCCTACATATTACTATAGCTATGTAACAAATTAACCCAAAGTGTGGTGGCTCAAAGCATAATGATCATGCATTATATTATTTATTAGTTCTCATTGATTCAGTTGTCAGAAATTCAGACCCGGTATGAATGGATGGCTGTTTTCTGACCCACATTATCAGGATTATCAACTGGAAGTCTCAAAGGTCAGGGGTTAGAATCATCTGAAAGATCATTCACTCACTTGATGTGACAGCTCCTAGCTTGATGTACTTGCTCCTAGCTAGCAGACAGCTAGGGCTACCCCAATAGCCTCACTAGACTTTCTGTGTGGTTTAGGTTTCCTCACAACATGGTGGCTGAATTCTAAGGGCAAGCATCATAATGGAGAGGGAGAAAGATATGGAGGTTAGATCCTTTTTATGACCTAATGTTCAATATCATGTATCTTATGACTTTCTACTAAATACCAATACTTGGGACTGTCACAAATCCCTGCCCTGATTCAATGGGAAGGGACATAGATCCTATCTCTCTTGAGAGAACTGTCTTAAGAAAAGCATGTAGGATAGGGTAAGTGTTAAGTCTTATCATAAGAAAAACATGTAGGATGGGATAACTAGATAGTACAGCTATCTTTAGAAAATACAAATTGGGCCGGGTGCAGTGGTGCACCCCTGTAATCCCAGCACTTGGGAGGCTGAGGCAGGAGGATCATGAGTTCAAAGCCAGCCTCAGCAATAGTGAGGCACTTAGCAACTCAGTGAGACCCTGTCTCTAATAAAAAATACAAAAAAGGGCTGGGGATGTGGCTCAGTGGTTGAGTGCCCCTGAGTTCAATCCCTGGTACCAAAAAAAAAAAAAAAAAAAAAAAAAAAAAGAAAGAAAGAAAGAAAGGAAAAAAAAAGAAAAAGAAAAAAAAAATACAATCTGCCAGAATAGGTTTCTAGAAAGGTATTAGAGATTTATCTTATAATTGCTGCATGATCCAAAATATAGTACATTTTATTAGAAATATAATCTGCTCAGGTGGAAAATTTGTAAAGAGAAAATAGTCCAATATGGTTCTACTACTCAAATTTAATCACCATTAGAAATAATTAAAGCTTTTGGGCTGGGGATATAGCTGTTGGTAGAACCCTTGCCTTACATGCACAAAGCCCTGGGGTTGATCCCCAGCACACACACACACACACACAAAATTAATTAATTAAAGCTTTCATATAGTCACATATACCATTTTCATACACACACACACACACACACACACACACACACACACATACATATATGGCTGTTGATAGACCTTTATTTTATTTATTTACATGTGGTGCTGAGAATCGAACACAGTGTCTTACACATGCCAGGCAAGTACGCTACCGCTGAGCCCCAGCCCCAGCCCCAGCCCGCACATATAACATTTTCTACTGTGGATTCTTCCATTGCCTGTTCTCCCCTTCAGTAAAAAAATTTGAAAGAATAAAAGAACACCATTATTCTCCATATAAATTCAATCAACATTAACATTTTGTAGAATTTGCTTTATCTCTTTTTTCTTACTGAACCAATAGAATGTTAATTTTATATCACAATAACCTTTCTAAAAAGCATCTCCTAAGAATAACATATATCTCCTAAGAAGAAGGATTATCCTAAATAACCACATTATCAGCTAAGAAAAATAATAGTTTCATGACATTATCTAATATCTCTTCTATTTAAAATTTCCCCAATTATCCCATGACCATAATTTTACAGTTTTTAAAATAAAAATCAGGATCCAGTTAAGCTGGGTGCAATGCCACATGTGTGTAGTCCCAGCTACTCAGTACACTGAGGCAGAAGTATTGCCTATGTTGCTTGAACAGTTTTTTGTTTGGTTTGGTTTTTTTTTTTTTTTTTTTTTTTTTTTTTGGTACTAAGAATGGAATCCAGAGGTGCTTTACCACTAAGCTACATCCTCAGCCCTTTTTTTATTTTTTATTTTGAGACAAGGTCTCACTAAAGTTGCTTAAGTTCTTGCTAAGTTGCTGAGGCTGGGTTTGAACTTGTGATCCTCCTGCTTCAGCCTCTCACATTGCTGGGATTACAGGCATGTGCCACTGCACCCTGCATGAGCACAGGAATTTGAGGACAGCCTGAGCAATATAGTGAGAACACCATCTCAAAAAAAAAAAAAAAAAAAAAAAAAAAAAAAAAAAAAAAAGAAAAAAAGAAAGAAAGAAAGAGAAAAAAACCAAGATCCAATCAAGGTTAACATTTGGCACTTGGGTGACTTTGGTTAGTTTCCTGACCTGGCTCCCCATGCCTCCGTACCTGGGTCTGTCAAATAAGGGGTTAGTGACAAGATCCTAGTCTACCCATGAAGTTGTTGTGAATTGCATATTTATTCACTCCAGTTAATACTTACTGTACACCCTCTGTGTACTGGACACTGACCAGAAGACATAGGAGTGCTCTCATGGAGCTTCATTCTTGAAGAAAAAGAAAAGGAGATGCGTTGAAAAAGTTAACAAAACTATGTAAATATAGAAGGTTGCCATTTTAGGTTAAAGGAGTGAAACAAATCTTTTTTTTTTTTTTTTTTTTTTTTTAAGTACCAAGGATTGAACTCAGGGGCATTTGACCACTGGGCCACATCCCTAGCCCTTTTTTGTATTTTATTAGAGACAGGGTCTCACTGAGTTGCTAAGTGTCTCACCATTGCTGAGGCTGGCTTTGAACTCATGATCCTCCTGCCTCAGCCTCCCAAGTGCTGGGATTACAGGCGTGCGCCACCGCGCCCAGCTGAAGCAAATCTTGGTCGGGGGGGACCCCTATACAAAAGAAAATGGATTTGGAGTCAGGCATAGTGGTGCTCACCCAGGGAAGCTGAGGCAGGAGGATCCTTGAGAGCTCAGGAGTTTGAACACTGTGGATGTATATCAGTGATAAGAATGCATACTTAGCATGCACAAGGCCCTGGGTTTAATCCTCAATACCTAGCACTTTATAACAACAACACCAACAACAATAATGGATTTGAACTGATATTAAATCAACTCTGTACTATATGGGTGTTTGCTGGGCACGGTGGCACATACCTGTAACCCCAGTGACTCTGGAGGCCGAGACAGGAGGATTGTGAGGCCAGCCCCAGCAATTTAGTGAGGTCCTAAGCAATTTAGCAAGACCCTGTCTCAAAATAAAAAAATAAAAAGGGCTGGGGATGTAGCTCAGTGGTTAAGCACTGTAAGAGCCCTAATAAGGAGATAGCTAGCTGAGAGCCATAAGAGGTGTTTCAGTATTTTCACCTGATATTCATGCATTTATCTAAGAATCTTTCTATGCCCATGAACACTATGTGACGCACCTGTAAGTTTGAGCTGTTAACACGTGTATACTTGTTAATGTAAAAAGTATTTAACCGGGTTAGGTTGATTAGAAGGGTTGGTTGGAGTTGGAGAGGTTGTTGGAGCCGGAGAGAGAAGTTAGAAGAAGCAAGAATAAAGAGCCTATTCATTTTTTCAGTCTGCTTCTGAATTCTTTCCCGCTATCGTTGCTGCAGGTGGCGATAGCTGCAGGCGGCAACAAAGCACCTTTGGGTTCAATCTCTGATACAATAAATAAATAAATAAATAAAATGAAAGTGTTTCACATGTTCAATGAAGAGATCAGCAATACTGAGCAGAATAATTTTTTTTTTTCTTTTGGCATATAAACTATTCATTAACAGAAAAGGCCTACAGACTCATTCTTTTTGGACACACCAAGGTACTGCCCTGGGCACCCACTGGCCTTGGTATGCTGACCTTGGACGCGAAGGCCCCAAAAGTGGCATAGCCTCCTCTGGGCCCTAATTCTTCAGTCACTCAGCTCCTTTTGGAGCTTGTTGTCTAGACCATTAGCCAGAACTGGGCCATATTTTCCATCCTTTACATCCTTCTGTCTGTTCAAGAACCAGTCTGGGATCTTGTACTATAGTGGATTCTACACAATGGGGGCCACATATTCAACCTCATCCTCAGTGAGTTCCCCAGCTGTTTTGATGAGGCCAATGTCTGCTTTCCTCAATACCACATGAGCATATCTTTACCCCACACCCCTAATGGCAGTGATGGCAAAGGCTCTTTTCTGCCACTCATCAATATTGTGTTGAGTACTCTCAAAATGTGCTGGAACTTCTCAGGAATCACTAGAGTCATGGCAGCAGCAGAGTAGTGGAGTGTAGGCCTCCTGTGGAAGAGTGTGGAATGATTTTGTTATTGTTGTTATTATTATTATTTTTGATGCTGAGGATTAAACTCAGAGCCTTGAGCATGCACTCTACTGCTGAGCTATACCCCAATCTAGAATGATAATTCTGGAGTTTAGAGTATATCAAAACACTGTATGAAGAGTCTCTCCTATTTCTAATTAAATAAAATTATATATATATGATTTTTGTCATATAGTATTTGATAATTTTGGCTTTCTCAGATATGAGTTTCCCCCCAAACACATGTTAGAATACAGAGATGGGGAGGCCAAGTTTTAACTGAAAAGGGTAGAAAGGTCATCTTATTTAGATTCCACATCTTTACAGATGATCTCATCAGTGATCATTTTAGAGGAATTTTCATGAATCATAACCCTATAGACACATATGGTTTCCATATGGAGAAGCCCAATTTCAAAATCCTGCATATTAGATAAGATGATAGGAACTCCACATTATCGTGATCTTTATTCATCATCTTCCAGTTCTGTGGATTTGGATTCTCTTGACTGTTTCATGAGAGCTGAAGTGTGTATAACCTTCGTGTAATAGTGATTGGCAGTGCCGAGGTCAATCTTAAAGCACTGGTACAGTGGTGGATCTTCTTCAGCAATATGAGCTGAACTTGAACAAAGCTGAAATGAATGTCACTTTGGACCCTTTCCCTGGACCAGCTGGAAGGCATTGCCTGTTCCTGTCCTTGGCTTCAAGCAGCTGGGAAATGTGGTTGGGGAGTGCATGCCAGCTCTTGGGGTTTTATGCTCCTCATTTCACAGTTTTAGTGTGTAGGATCTCAGGGAAATTCAGGACAAGCTCCTTTGTTGCTTATGGTTGGCCTCATTGGCTAGGGGGTCTGTTCAGCTGAGGACAGACTGAAGCCATTTGTTCATTCATGTGCTTGTGTTCCTATACTCAGGAGCAGTTGTTTTAAGTTGGCAAAATGGGGGACTTCAAGACTTATGATAATACAGAATGACTATCTTTTTAGGACTCTTTGGGGTCTTGGCAGAGTCCTGTGTAGAGCACCAAGGGGTGTGCGTTCCTTAACCTGAGTCTTAGGTTTCTTCGTGTTTGTTACTGAGAATATCTTGTAGGTTTTCTTAAAGATAAGCAATTGAGCCGGGCGCGGAGGCGCACGCCTGTAATCCCAGCACTTTGGGAGGCTGAGGCAGGAGGATCGCGAGTTCAAAGCCAGCCTCAGCAATGGCGAGGCACTTAGCAACTCAGTGAGACCCTGTCTCTAATAAAATACAAAAAAGGGCTGGGGATGTGGCCCAGTGGTCAAGGGCCCCTGAGTTCAATCCCCAGTACCAAAAAAAAAAAAAAAAAAAAAAAAAGATAAGCAATTGACATGTAGGGTCAACTTTATAATTCTTTTTCTTTTCTTTTTTTTTTTTTTTTTGTCATTACCCTATTTACGTTGTATTAGGCATTATAAATAATCTAGACATGATTAAAAGTATACGGAAGGACATGCATAAGTTACATTAAAATACAACACCATTTTATATAATGGTATATCCTCAGATTTTGGTAGCCGCAGGGTTCCTGGAGCCAATCCCCCATGGCTACTGAGAGACAGGAACAAGTGTATATAAAAAATTCACACTGAGCACAAACTCAACCACCCATCAGCAGGCGTGAATCAAGAGACTGCATGATAAATGTGTGGCTGAGAAGTGTGAACATGACCAATAACCACTCACAGTGCCCTGGGAACAGTCCCAGGAGGCAAGCCTGACTGCAGTTTCACAGCAAAACCCATCTGTTGTATTGTGCCCCATCTGATTGACCTTGTGTTCAGAATGGCAGTGGCAACCCTAGTGTGGGAAAGGAAGTCAGAGACATGGAGTTGGCTGTGTTTATCCAGCACAGAATGTTCTCTATTGAGAGGCAATTGTGAGTCATCAGGCTTCCCAGACCTGGATGAAACATCCCTCTAAACTATCCCCTCACCCCCTACACTCTGATTTCATATTCTCCAAGCAATCTTTTGCTTACTCAGTTTCCCATATACTTCACTATTTTAAGTGGCAGGGGTGCCTTGGATCAGGTGAGCATATAGGGATTCTAGTCAAGACAAAGATATACCCATCATTAAAAATACATAATAGGGCTGGGGTTGTGGCTCAGCGGTAGAGCACTCGCCTAGCACGTGCGTGGCCCGGGTTCGATCCTCAGCATCACATAAAAACACATTGTGTACAACTAAAAGCAAATAAATAAATATTAAAAAAATAATAAATTGGATTTCCCCCCTATATATAAACTAGGAATGTGGTTCTTCTCCCTGAGACAGATGAGCCCTAGGAGTCCTGGCATGGCCAAGTTTCCTCCAAGGCCAAGACTATTGTTTAGTGCTGTCTCCTTGAGAAAGCCAGATGCCATCTCTCTCATCTCATCTCTCCTTTCAATCTTCAAAAATAAGCACAAGTGTCGGCTGTATAAAATGTCAGGAAACGGAGGGGAAGATGGCAAAATAATAACCTATGTATGGTATGATTACACGAATGGTGTGACTCTACATCATGTACAACCAGAGAAATGAAAATTTGTGCTCAGTTTGTGTTAAAAAAATTAATTAAATTAAAAGAAGAAGAAAAAAAAAAGTCAGGAAAAAAAAATTCAAATCCAACAGGGTGAGGAAATTTTTTAGGAGACTAAAAGTGACAGAAATCAGATGGTCTAAAAATTAAGAAAACAACAGGACACATGGTTCAGAAAAGTGGCAAAAGGCAAGAACAAGCCAGGGCTTGGAAGAGAACAAAAGTAAAAACACTGTAGGAAGACAGCAGCAAATTTTCATGATGTAGATAGGAGACACTTTTTTCTTATACTGGGATTGAACCCAGGGGAGTTTTGCCACTAAGCCACATCTTTTTTTTTTTTTTTCAATTTATTTTTTATTTTGAGACAGGATCTCACTAAGTTGCTGAGGGTCTTGCTAAATTGTTGAGGCTAACCTCAAACTTGTGATTCTCCTGCCTAAACTGCTGGGATTATAGGCATGTGCCACCTTCCTCGGTGATAGGACACACTCTTGTCACAAAGTGGTAGGTGGGCTTGTCAAGAAGTAATCAGGGGGCAGAGGTTATAGCTCAGTGGTAGAGTGCTTGCCTCGTAGATGTGAGGCCCTGGGTTCCATCCTCAGCACCACATAAAAAATAAATAAACAAATAAAGATATTGTGTCCATCTACAACTGAGAAAATATTAAAAAAAAAAAAAAAAAAAAAATGCAGTAATCAGGATGGTCAATGTAAAAACCTGGGCTGAGAAGTAGGGATTTTTTTTTTTTTTAATATTCTTTTAGTTGTAGATGGACACACAGTATCTTTATTTTTATGTGGTGCTGAGGATAGAACCCAGTGCCTCACACATGGGAGGCAAGTGATTTACCACTGAGCTACAGCCCCAGGCAAAGAGTAGGGATTATTAAAGGTCAAAACACTAAAATGCGATGGCATGAGGATGATGACCTCATCAGGTGTGTAGGGTTTAGCATTTTTGTTGCTCACTCTTTTTTTTTTTTTTTTTTTTTTTGGTACTGGGGATTGAACCCAGGGCTTTTAGCCACTTAGCCACATCCCCAGCCTTTTTTATTTTTAAGACATGGTCTCACTAAGTTGCTTAGGGCCTTGCTAAATTGCTGAGGCTAGTCTTGAACTTGGGATCCTCCTGCTTCAGCTTCCTTTGATTACAGACATATACTACTGCATCCAGGTGCTCACTCTTTATTTTTATTTTTATTTTTTTGGTACCGGGGATTGAACTCAAGGGCACTCGACCACTGGGTCACAACCCCAGCCCTTTTTTGTATTTTGTTTAGAGACAGGGTCTCACTAAGTTGCTAAGTGCCTCGCAATTGCTGAGGCTGACTTTGAACTCGCAATCCTCCTGCCTCAGCCTCCCAAAGTGCTGGGATTACAGGCGTGTGCCACCGCGCACAGCCAGGTGCTCACTCTTTTAAAGGCAAGACATGAACTAAAAATAAAGAAGAAAAAGAAAGTAAGTGCTGATAACCTACCATGTTAAGGAACTATTGTATTGCTTTGGATTATTGTCATCTTTTCCTCATCTGAATCTTCACAGGGTATCCAAAGTTTGACATGACAATAGACATGAAGACTTCTCTAATTCAAACAAGTTTCAGCCAGAAACTTTTAACACCTTAGCACAGACTATATCCCAAGGAGCTGCTTTGTGAAAACTTTGAGCTGCTTTGAAGAGAATTTTGCTTTAATACAGTGCCTGGATTTCATGCTCAGAGAGTGCATCTCCATCAGGCCCAGCAGAGTTGGCTGCTTATAAATTAAAAGAGAGCTCTTGGGGCTGGGGGTGCAGCTTAGTGGTAGAAAGCTTGCCTAGCAACTGGTAGTCCCCTGGTTTAATCCCCAGAATCCCACAAAATAAAACAAGCAAAAAGCCCAACAGCTCTTATAGAATCTATTTCTAAAGAATATTAAAGGAAGATTCACCTGTTATTTTCAACAAATACCTGTTTTTTTTTCTTCTGTCTTGTTCTCCTAACTCCATGGGTAGAAGAGAAAATGCATTTATTCATTCATTTAAAAAGAAAAAAGTGAATGAACATATGTGATGTTTTCGCTGAATGTTGAGGGAAAAAGATGACAAAGACATTGTTTTGTGCTAATAAAGCTCACAGTGTAGTCAGAAAGATAACTTAACAAGAAGTAATTAGAATGCAGTGTGATAGATGCTGTATCAGATCCTTGTCCCCTTTCCTATTTCAAGGCCGCAGACTTCTCTATGTGTAAATGGCAACATCGTTCATTAACTTCCTTTGTCTGGAGTGTCCCTTCTGCGAACCTGGTGCCAACACATTAGATAATAGCAACAATTATACAGTAACATAAGATTATTTTTTCTGGTTCATTAAGCTGGAAATGTTTTGTTTGCTTCTCTTTCACATCTACACTATGTTTTGTTTCCTATCTAATTATCCTTGTTATTGTCTTAAGGTGGGAAGAATAGATTTTATTAATTTTTTCAGTAGCTGTGTCTAAAGGGTAATGTACGTTTTTCTAGAGAAGAAAATGAGAGACAGGGACTTAGGGACCCTGTTCATTATCTAGAATGGCCAAAAATTAAATAGGATTTTGGGCAAAAATCTCATTAAAATAAGTTTGATTTGTTAATTTCAAAGAGATCTCCTCACTCTGATAATCTATAATTATATAGGTGGAGTAACATTCAAAATCAACAACCAAACCAGATGTGGCGGCATGTCCTTATAGTCCCAGCTACTTGGGAGGCTGAGGTAGGAGGATTGCTTGAACCCAGGAGTTTAAGACCAGCCTGGGCAGAATAGCAAAACCTCATCTTAAGGGAAAAGAAGAAGGAGAAGGAGAAGGAGAAGGAGAAGGAGGAGAAGAAAAGAAAAGTCAATGACCAGCAATGTAAAAGAAAAATTAAAACACAGTGATAGAATATAGCCTGACAAACTGGGTGCAGTGGCATATACCTGTACTCCCAGCAATTTGGGAGGCTGGGGTGAGAGGATTGCAAATTCAAGGTAAGCCTCAGCAACTTAGAGGGCCCTAAGCCCTCCACTTCTGAGCCATAGCCCCAGCCCTCATATATTGTTCTTATTTAAGTTTTGGAACAGTTAGGATCACACCCAGGACCTTGTGCATGCTAGGAAAGCCTTCTACCACTGAAATATACCCCTATCCCAAAGACACAGGAAAGTAAAAACCCCCTTCCTTCCTTCCTTCCTTCCTTCCTTCCTTCCTTCCTTCCTTCCCTCCTCTCCTCCTCCTCCTCCTCCTCCTCCTCTTCCTCCTCCTATTTTCCTTCTCCTCCTCCTCCTCCTTCTTCTTCTTCTTCTTCGGGGGACACTGGGTATTGAATCCAAGGCTTCACATGTGCTAGGAAAGTGCTCGGCCACTGAGCTATATCCCCAGCCCTTTTTATTTTGAAACAGGGCCTTGCTAAATTGCTTAGGGTCTGGCTAAATTGCTTAGGTTAGCCTCAAACTTGCAATACTGCTTCAGCCTACCCAGTTGCTGGAATTATAGGCATGCCCCACTGAGCCCAGAGAATTTTCCTGCTCCTAATATCTTAAATGAGTCATCTGATAGCAAATACTTGATAGCTATAGAAAGTTTACTACATGTTTTCACACATAATCCTCACAACAGGTAGGGAAACTGAAGCTTGGACAGTGGAAGGTCCCTTTCCATGGATTCACCCATAGCTGAGGGTAGCTTCATAGGTCAGGATTCAAATTTATACCTCTTTTGTCCAAATTCAGTGCTTTTCATATTTTGTTTTTTAATGCTTTTTTATTGATTGATTTTTTAATTTGTTCTAATTACTTACACGTGACAGTAGAATGCACTTTGATACATCATATATAGATGGAGTATAATTTCTCATTCTTCTGGTTGTACATGATGTAGAATCCCACTGGTTGTATAGTTATATATGCATATAGGGTAATAATGTCTGATTCATTCTACTATCCTTCCTACCCCCACACTGCCTCTCCTCCCTTCACTCCCCTCTACCTAATCTAAAGTAACTCTATTCTTCCCAAGCCCCCCCCCCCCCATTGTGAATTAGCATCTGCATATCAGAGAAAACATTTGGCCTTTGGTTTTTTTGGGATTGGTTTATTTCGCTCAGCATGATATTCTCCAGCTCCACCTATTTACCGGTAAATGCCACAATTTCATTTTTCTTTAAGGCTAAGTAATATTCCATCATATGTATATATCACATTTTCCTTATCCATTCTTCTGTTGAAGAGCACCTACATTGGTTACATAGTTTAACTATTGTGAGTTGAGCTGCTATAACCATTGATATGGCTGCATCACTGTAATATGCTGATTTTAAGTCCTTTGCACATAAACCAAGGAGTGGGTTAGCTGGGTCAAATCATGGTTCCATTCCAAGTTTTCTGGGGAATTTCCATACTGCTTGGTTGCACCAATTTGCACCACTAGCAATGTATGAGTGTACCTTTTCCCCCACATTCTCTTCAATATTTATTGTTATTTGTATTCTTGATAATATGTTGCTTCCCACAGTGTTTCATATCTTCAAGGGAAGTCTCGGGAGAATGTTGCTTTTAAGTCATATGCTGGAAGGAGTGACCCTATTACATTTAAGTTATTAGTCTGGTCTAGAATAGGACAAAGTTCACTCAGTCTAGCTTTGGACTGTGAACCCCTGGTCTTGGGGGAGTTGAAGGCTACAATGAAGAAAGGAGATACTGTTTCAGATCTTGTCTCCAGGAGGTGGACAGTGTGCAGGTTTGAAGGGTATCCCCCCAAACCAAAGGAAAGACATGATTCAAAATAAATAACTTCACCAAAAGCACTTGGTTCTTAAGGACTCTGCCTGCCATTCTCATGGAATGTTTTTTTTTTTTGAGATTTATTCTATATAACCTGTGCTTTCCAAATCAGGTGGAAATATATGGGAATCTGCCAAAGTTGCTTTTCACACATCATTTTATCCTTTAATGTTTCTGCATTATGACTCCATTAAAGTCTTACAGAGTTAATGGGACTGTATTTTATTTTTTGAAACTGTCCTGATCTTCAAACTGAAAGGCTCTAGAACTTCTTTTTTTTTAATACTTCAACACTGTAACTCACAGACAATAATTCTTATGCTGTGGTTTGGATGCATCTCTACCCTCCTGTTTTGGAAGTTGTATTCTACTGTCTACTGGGGTGATATCTCTCCAGCCCTACTTATCAAAGATTTATCAAGTGGAGCTGGGGCTGTAGCTTAGTGGTAGAGCATGTGGGTAGTATGCAGAAGGCCTTGGATTTAGTACTCAGCACCAAGTGTTAACATGTGAATAAATGAATGAATAAATGAATGATGAGAAGGTGAAAATAAAATAAAACTGTACTGAAAAATACTACCTGGGAATCATGATTTAGAACTTTAAGCATGTAATTTTGGTTTCATTAAAGTTCTTTACTGCTTTCTTTACCGCAATGGAATTATGCACCATGCATACACCACAGTTAATACAGGATGTGCAAGCTCAAAGATTTAAATAAGTTCGTGAGACAAAATAAGGCTAAGACTCTAACGAACTTGGCACAAAGCATTTGTTAAAATGGGTGGCCTATTCCCTCCACAGGACATTGGACTCGACTCATTTCCATCACTTTCTAACTCTGAACAGTCAACTTTTCTTAACTATGTTTTCTTAGAGTCAGGGAGGTTCTAGGAAACAAAAGATTTGTGACTCAGGAGCATTACTTGCAATCCCATTGACACAAAGAAGCTTTGGATTGTTTTAGCTAAAATATACAGATTATAAAAATTAGCTTCAGGAAATAAGAATGTAAAAGAAAGTGAGATGTAGAAAGGGGGAACAATTTTTAAGAGGAGATTAATTATGGTACTGTGTTGAAGATACATATTATCAGTCACTGGATAAAGAAATAAAATTTGTGATTTGTTTAGGAGTATCATTTATGCAAACATTTTTTCAAATGCAGGAAGACCATATATTTATATATGTTTTATATATTTATTTATTTATTTTAATATTTATTTATTTGCTTTAGTTGTACTCAATGTGTTTACGTGGTGCTGAGGATCGAACCCGGGCCGCGCATGTGCTAGGCAAGCGCTCTACCGCTGAGCTACAACCCCAGCCCTTTATTTATTTTTTGTGGTGCTGAGGATTGAACTCAGTGCCTCGCATGTGTGAAGCAAGCGCTCTACCGCTGAGCTATAGCCCCACCCGCATATATTTTTAAATATATATATTTTTAGTTGTTGATAGACCTTTATTTTGTTTATTTATATGTGGTGCTGAGAATCAAACCCAGTGCCTCACACATGCCAGGCAAGTGTGCTACCGCTGAGCTACAGCCCCAGCCTCCAGAAAGACTATATATATATATATATATATATATATATGTATATATATACACATATATATACATATATATACATATATATGTATTTATATGCTTTTAGTTGTACACAATGTGTTTTTACGTGGTGCTGAGGATCAAACCCTGGCGGCGCGTGTGCTAGGTGAGCGCTCTACCACTGAGCCACAACCCCAGCCCCCAAGACTATATTTTAATGACAGAAAAAAAAATGTTTTTTTTTGTGATACTGGGGATTGAACCCAGAGGTGGTCTACTACTGAGCTACATCTCCTACATTTTATTTTTATTTTGAGATAGAGTCTCACTAACTTGCCCAGGCTAACCTTGAACTTAAAGACCTCTTGCCTCAGAATCTGGAGTTGCTAAGACTACAGGTGAGCACCCTGCATCCTGCAAAATGTCTTTTTTCTTCTTTCTCTTTTCTTTTGATACTGGGGATTGAACCCAGGGGTGCTTAACCACTGAACTACATCCCCAGGCCTTTTTAAACTTTTAATTTTGAGACAGGTTCTCGCTAAATTTCTGAGGGGCTCAATAACTTGCCGAGACTGGCGTTGAACTTGTGATCCTCCTTCCTCAGCCTCCTGAACCGATGGGATTACAGGCATGTGCCATCACCTCCTGCTCAGCATCTGTTTTTTATTTTTATTTTTTTAATTAATTAATTTTTTTTTGGCACTGGGGATTGAACTCAGGCACACTAGACTACAGAGCCACATCCCCAGCCCTTTTTTGTATTTTATTAGAGACAGGGTGTTACTGAGTTGCTAAGTGCCTCGTCATTGCCAAGGCTGGCTTTGAACTTGCAATCCTCCTGCCTCAGCCTCCCAAGTGCTAGGATTATAGGCATGTGCCACCGCGCCCGGCAGAGTCTGTTTTTTTTTT
This sequence comes from Tamias sibiricus, assembly GCA_025594165.1. Taxonomy (NCBI): domain Eukaryota; kingdom Metazoa; phylum Chordata; class Mammalia; order Rodentia; family Sciuridae; genus Tamias; species Tamias sibiricus. The sequence continues at coordinate 59,711,445 of CM046669.1, forward strand.
TTTTTGTGTGGTACCGGGGATTGAACTCAGGGGCACTCGACCTCTGGGCCACATCCCCAGCCTTTTTTGTATTTTATTTAGAGACAGGGTCTCACTGAGTTGCTAAGTGCCTCGCCATTGCTGAGGCTGGCTTTGAACTCGCGATCCTCCTGCCTCAGCCTCCCAAAGTGCTGGGATTACAGGCGTGCGCCACCACGCCCGGCTGAGTCTGTTTTTTAAATAAAACAAATTCTACCTGTTCCAAAATATTTGCGGCAAATCATTTGACAATCAATTCTCCCATCTACCCAAAAAAGTGCTTGACCTAGAACATTTTTAGGGTCCTTTATTAATCAAATATTGCATATTTTCCAATTTGGTGACATTGATAAGTATTTACTTCTTCACTAACAATTATTTTAGCACTTCTTTATATGTCATCTACTGTGTCATGATTGGAATGTAGTGGGGAACAAATGGAGATCTAATTCATGACACTTCAATGAGGTTCCAAATTCTCTGAAATTAGATGGCTGTCAGTCACTCCCAGGATGCTAGGTTGAAATTTTAATATTGCCTCTTGAGGGACTGGGGTTGTGGCTCAGTGGTTCGAGTGTTCACCTAGCACATGTGAGGCTCTGGGTTCGATCCTCAGTACCACATAAAAATAAATAAATAAAATAAAGGTATTGTGTCCAACTACAACTTAATAATAAATATTAAAAAAAGAAATATTGCCTCTAGAATAAAATACTCCAAATGGAAGCATGAGGGTCTGTATTAGTTATTATCATTTCCTAGTCCTTTTTATTAATATTATTGTAGCTTAATGAAGGTATGGGTGAAAAGGAATGAATTTTTGAGCTTAATTTTTGCCTAATTTTCTTTAATCTTTACAGTAACTGCAAAGGAAGTAGAGTAAGTAACATCTTAAGTGAGAAAGGCTCAAAGAATGAAGTAACCTAATTAAAGTCATGTTGCTAGAAGTGGTGAAAAGCATTAAAAACCAAGTTTATTCAGCTCCAAATGATCACATTCTTTTTATTACTCTATGCTTCATTCAAAAAGAGAAAGCTTTGAAGCTGTGTTTTACCAAAGTTTGTTGTGTGGAACACTAATGAGGCAAGATGTTCTCAAGTATAAATAGATGTCATGGTCAAACAACTTTGGGAAATGCCAAGCATATTAAAGATAGGGAAGTATTACATAAAAGAAATGTTTGATTTTATTTTATTAGCTTTTGCCAAACTCGTTTGACTACAAAACTTAGATTTTTTTTTCATTTGACAATTACTAACTTATCTTGAACCTAATTAAAAGAATGTGGCATATGCTTAGTTAAATGACTGAAAGAGAAGAAAAGGTTGAAGGAGAGCTTTCAAGTGGAAATTGAGTTTATAAGGTAATTAAAAAAGCAGTAGCTATGAAGCAAACATTTTCAAAAGATACAGTATGTGCTCCCAGTGTAGCTGGGAAAGGAGGTTCGTGGATGGGTGGAGAGAATCAAGGGCAAAAAGGGGAAAGAGACAAAACAGTATATTTTCAATGCAAACCTTTAGTGATTCACGTGAACTGAAGTTTAAGGGATGATTTAGGAGAGGTAGGGTTGGTCCAGGTTATAAACAATCATACAGAACTCAGTCTGTTGGTAATGATGGAAAGATTAAAATCTGCAAGACCATGTAGAAAGTTGACTAATCTGAATAATAATTAGATAGATTTTAAAATTTTACAACCAAAAGTTTTTTTTTTTGTTGTTTTTTTGGTGGTACTGGGGAATTGAACCCAGGGGTACTTTACAACTGAGCTACATCCCCAGTTCTTTTTTTATATTTTGGGACAGGGTCTTGTTTAAGTTGTTTAGGGACTTGAAGTGTTGCTAAGGCTGACTTCCAACTTGCAACCCTCCTGCCTCAGCCTCCTGGGATTACAGGTATTTGCCTCCACCCTGGTTTCAGAAGGGATTTTAGAGCAAGGTTAATAAATGTCTTTTTATGGATCAGTCAATCCTCTAATCCATTCCTGTTGTTCTAAAGGATGCTTGATTTTCATGTCACACAGCTCACCAGACAGCACACCTGGGTTGAAAATTGTCTTCTGCCTACTAAGAACAGCACTTAAGAATTGGGCATAAAGTAGTTTCAAAAAGATGTAAGTGTACCAATGTGGAACAAAGCAAGGACAGAAATCAGCAGATATGACAGAAGGATGATTTCTGTTTGAAGAGGTCCATTTTAATGGGGCTGGGGGTCTAGCTCAGAGGTAGAGCACGCCCAGCATCCCCCTCCTCACCCAGCAAATGAAGACAACTAACAATAAACAAAAACCTCTTTTATTTTTGTATTGGGAATTGAATCCAGGGGTGCTTAACCACTGAGCTACATCCTCAGACCCTTTTTTATATTTTATTTAGAGACAGGGTCTTGCTGAGTTGCTTAGAGCCTGGCTAAATCGCTAAGGCTAGCTTTGAACTTGCAATCCTCCTGCCTCAGCCTCCCGAGTGGCTGGGAATCACAGGCTTGCGCCAGGCGCCCTGCTAAAGAGAAACTTTTTTTTTTTTTTTTTTTACTGCAAAAGTGGTAGGAGGTACTCTTTTTGTGTGTGTGTGTGTGTGGATACCCACCCCCCATCCCCAAAAGTGTTCTGTTAGTATCCTCACTCTACCTCGTTTTTATTCGATTTACTACTTAGTATTACGCATATTTGGTGCTGGGGCTAGTTTTAATTTTTTTTTTTAGTTGACGATGGACCTTTTATTTACTTTTATTCTGTGCTGAGAATCGAACCCATTGCTCACGCATGCTAGGAAAGCACTCCACCACTGAGCCACGTTGGGACTAGTTTTAAAGGAAGATACTAACAAACCAAAAAAGCTAATAAGAGATTTGGGAGTAATTTCTTTTATTATTATTATTTTCTTTTTGGTGCTGGGGATTCAATCGTGGACCTCTTGCACACCGGGCACGCGCTCTACCTTCAGCTCCAAGCAAATTTTTGACGAAAAAGATTAGGCAAGGCGGCACCTTTGACCGTGAAAGCACGGTAGAATGTTTGAAGAAACATGTAGAAAAGGGAAAAAGCTTTTCCCTAGGAGCCTGGAGGCCCGCTTTTGGCATGAAAAGTCACAGGACGAAAAACATGGTAAATGTATTTGTCAAAGGGGGAAATATCATCACCCGCCCGCCAGCAGGATGGGGGAGAAGATAACACCGGGACTCTCCCGGGCAAGACTCCCAGGCCAGCAGGAGTAGCAGCGGGTCCCTCCCGGCGCGACCTCGGGCGAAAACTACCACTCCCGACTCCACACCCGGCGCGCACACCGGGTCGCCAGAGGCGGTCGACGCGCAGGGCACTATGGGGTTCGTAGTCTTTCTCTTCCTTAGCTCATCCGAGGCGGGGAGACCCTATTTTTTGTAAACTAGTCGCTCTTCCAGATGGTGTTTCCCTTTCCTCTTCCTCCCGCCGCACTTTTTTTCACGGGAAGTTTGAAAATTCCCGCGGAGCCGGTGCGCGAGGCCGGAACCCTCGCGAGAACTTGGTCTCAGTAGCCGCGATCTCCTTTTTTCCTCCCCTCCTCCTCCCCTCCTTCTCCGCCCTCCTCCTCCCTTCCCCTCCCTTTTCCTCCCCTCTCGGGTGTGTGTGTGTATATGTGTGTGTGTGTGTGTATGTGTGACTCTGTCTGTCTGCCCAGAGTAATGCGCAGAGGAGTGCCGGCGCTGTCCAAGACTAGGCGGCAGAGTCGCGAAGGGCAGGACTCGGCACCGAGGCGGGAGCAGGAGCTGCGTTTTAGCCGCTGAGCTGTTTGCAGGCCTGCAACCGGCGAAAGCACTCTCGGAGGCCGGGTGTGTGTGGCTCTGAGGTGGCCGGGAAGTCGCAGGCCGACGAGCAGAGAAGCAGCTTCCGCGGGGCGGAGGCGTGTGTGCCCACCCGGTGTTTCCCGGGAGATGCTGTGACGGACCCGCGCGGGAGGAGCTCACGCTTGGCCTCGCGCCCCCCGGGACTCAGCGGCCGCTGCGGCTGGGTCACCCGCCCTCCTCAGGTAGGGGGAAGGAAAAGCGGGGGTTGGGCCGCGCGGCGGAGGGCGGGTCGGCGCGGCCTGGGCCCGGCTTGTCCCCGCGCGGCGCCTCGTGGGGCCTAGGCCGTCGCACGCCCGCGCGGAACGGGCCGGACGAGGGGACACGAGCGGCGACGGGTGCAGCACGCTCCAGCTTTCGACCGTTGAGTTATATAACCTACTCGAGATGCAGTGGCGGCACGTGGCGGCTGCGGCGTTGTGTCTCGGTGTTCGTTTCCCGCCCCTAGCCGCGGGATCCTGACCCGCCCGGGAGGGCTTCTTCACTGTTGTTGTCGGTGCGGTTGAAACCTTGGCGGGCCTTCCCCCGGGGGAGGCTGCTGGCTGGCTCTCTGAGTTTGTCTTAGTTGGCCTGTACTCCCCACGTTCGTGGGCCTGGCTTGGGTGAGTCCAGGGCAGGGAAGAAAGTTTGTCCCGAGATTGGAAAACGCGCGGCATGCGTTCAGTGAACTGCCCTGAAATGGAGACTTCCAATTAATAGGAGGGCTTGGAGTGGGGGTTTTATGTTTTTGTTTTCTGAGTAATGGGGACTAAACCCAGGGGCGCTTTACTACTGACATACATCCCCAGCCTTTAAAAGTTTTTTCTGGTTTTATGTTTTTTTGAGGGGGTGAAGGGTGGGGGGATGAGTCTCGGGAATTGAAACCAGGGGCACTATACCACTAAGCTACATCCAGCCCTTTTCGTTTTTTAAATTTTAAGATATGGGGTCGGTAAGTTGCTGAAGCCGGCCTCGAACTTGGGATCCTACTGCCTCAGCCTCCAGAGTATTGGGATCACAGGCTTGTGTCACCAAGCTCGTCAAATATTTAAAGGTTTGTTTTTTTTTTGTACCAGGGATTGAAGCCAGGGGCGCTTCACCATTTAGCCACATTCCCAGCAAGTCACATTTCTTTTTATTTTGAGACAGGGTTTCGCTAAGTTGGAGAGGCTGTCCTCAAACTTGATATCCTTGGAGTATTAACTCACCTGGGAGATTTAAGGATAATTCCTTTTGTTTGAGACAGGGTGTGTGTGTGTGTGTGTGTACTGGGATTGAATGCTGGGGCACTTTACCACTTAGTTATATCCTCATCCCTTTTAAATTTCTATTTTGAGATGGTCTCACTAAGTTGCTTAGGGTCTGGCAAGTGGCTGAGGGTGACCTCAAACTTGTGATCCTCCTGCCTCAGCCACAAGTCACTGGGATTTCAGGCCTGGCCATCCAACAGGGCTGAAAATTACTTTTGCTATTTACTTGTTTTGTTTTATGAGGAGATATGTTAATTTTATTATGAAAGACAAGGAGGTTCAAACTAGAGGTATGCAGTTATAGGAAAGGAGCTTTATTTTGTTTTTGTTTATTTTTGAAAGTGGATATTGAACCCAGGGCTTCCCACATTCTAAGCATGCACTTTACAGCCCCTCCACGAATTTTTTTCTATTAAATAATTGGAGAAACAGTTTCAAGTGTATATGCTCTTTATAAGAAAACTTAGGTTCTTTGGAAACTCAGAACTTGAGTTTGCTATTGATATCCTAGAGTCCCTGAATTTTAATTTCGTGCACTTTTATTGAAAAGGGTTATAAGGAGAGATGGAATTAGTGGTGAGTTTACCTCTTTTGGAGGATTATACCAGGGGAGGACAAGTGTGCAAAGTGTTAGGAGAAATCCACATTCTCATTGTACTTTGACATTTTATTTTATGATTTTTCATTACTTTTAGTTGTATATAGACACAATATCTTTATTTTTTAATTTAATTTAGTTTTTGGTTGTTGATGTACCTTTATTTTATTTACTTATATGTGGTGCTGAGGATCCAAGACAGTGCCTCCTACATGCTGGGCAAGGGCTATACCACTACTGAGCTACAAGTGCAAGCCCGTGTACTTGTGACTTTTGGTACCAGTTTTTCAATATTGTACTGAAGTATCATTGGTTCTCAAAACAGCATTATTATTGTTTTGTTACTGGGGATAGAACCTAGGGGCACTTTACCACCTAGCCACATCCCTAGCCCTTTATGTTATTGTTGAGACAGGGTCTCATTTAGTTGCTGAGGCTGGCCTGGAACTTGTGATCCTCCTGCTCAGCCTCAAGTCACTGGGATTATAGGCGTGGCTACTGCACAGGGCTGAATGATTACTTTTGTTATTGGTTAATTTATTTTGTTTTATGAAGGGATATGTTAATTTTGTTATGAAAGCCCAGGAGGTTCATACTAAAGGTATTCAGTTGTAGGAAAGAAGCATTATTTTGTTTTTGTTTATTTTTGACTGTGGATATCAAACCTGGGGCCTTGTGCATTCTAAGCAGCATTTTGCCGCCCCTCTGTGATTGGTTTATTAAATAGTTGGGAGAAACGGTTGCAAGAGCATTGGCTCTTAGAAGAAAACGTAGGTCCTTTTGAAACTCTGAACTTGAGTTTGTTCGTGATATTATTCTATAGTCTGTGAATTATAAGAACTGTCTTTAAGAACTGTCTTATGTGTACTTCCTTTGAATAGGGTTTGTGTGGAGAGACAAAATTACTGGTACGTTTACCGGTTTCGGAGGATTTTACCAGAGAGGACAAGTGTGCTAAATGTTAACAGGACATTCACATTCTCTCTGTACAATGACTTCTTTTTTTTATTTTATTTTTTAAGTTTTTGTTATAGATAGACACAAAACCTTTAAAAATTTATTTTTGCTTGTTACCGAGGGATTGAAGACAGTACCTCATACATGCTGGGCAAGCACTCTCGAACTGAGCTACAAGTTCAGGCCCATGTACTGTGACTTTTGTTTTTATTTATTTATTTTTTTGGGGGGGGGTACTGGGGATTGACCTCAGGGGTACTCAACCACTGGGCTACATCCCCAGACCTACTTTGTATTTTGTTGAGAGACAGGGCCTCACTGAATTGCTTAGCGCCCTGCCATTGCTGAGCCTGGTTTTGAACTCTGCGATGCTCCTGTTTCAACCTCTGGAGGCGCTGGGATTACTGGAGTGCCTGTACTGTGACTTTTGATACCAATTTTAAATAATGTACTGAAGTGTCACTGGTTCGCAAGACAACATTATCATCATCATCATTATTATTGTTGTTATTATTATACTGGGGTTGAACCCGGGGCACTTTACCACTTATCTACATCTCTAGGCCCTGGCTAAGTTGCTGATGGTGGTCTTGAACCTGTGATCCTCCTGCCTCTGCCTCCAAAGTCAGTGGGATTATGGGCATTGCCTCATACATGCTGGCAAGTCCTCCACCATGGAGCTACAGCTGCCAGCCCCATGTACGGTGACTTTTGGAGGGGGGGACACCAGGGATTGAACTCAGGGGCTCTTGCGCATGAGCCGCTATCCCAGCCCTATTTTGCATTTTATTTAGATACAGGGTCTCACTGAGTTGCTTTAGTGCCTCACTGTTGCTGAGGCTGGCTTTGAACTCGCCATCCTCCTACCTCAGCCTCCCCAGCTGCTAGGATTACAGGAGTGTGCCACCACGCTTGGCTGTACAGTGACTTTTGATAACCAATTTTTCAATAATATACTGAAGCGTCACTGGTTCCCAAGACGACAATATTATTATTATTATCATTATTATTTTGGTACTGGGGTTGAACCCAAGGGCACTTTATCACCTAGCTACAACCCTGGCTCTTTTATTGTTTTTTTTTTAAATATTTTTTTGAATTGTTGATGGACCTTTATTTTATTCATTTATTCATAGGTGGTGCTGGGAATAGAACCTAGTACCTCACACATGGTAGGCAAATGCTCTACTACTAGGCCACAACCCCAGTCAAACAAGGTCTCACTTAGTTATTTAGGTCCTGACTACATTTCTTAGCTAGGCCTGTGACTTTTGATTCTCCTCTGGAGGATCCAGCTTCTGGAACAGCTGGGATTACAGGCATTTGCCTGTCCCTTGCTCAACATGATTATTTTGTACACATTTTTAAAAGATTATGTAGCTACTTGGGGAACATGAACCTTAAGAAGAAATCAAGCATTGCTTATTCAGGCTGATGGTGGTGACTCACCTGTATTCCCAACTGTTCAGGAGGCTGAGGCAGGAGGATTGTAGTTCCATCCCAGACTAGGCAATTTAGCCAGGCCCTAAACTGAGAGAGACCCTGTCTCCAAAAAAAAAAAGTTGGCGATCTGCTGATGTGTGCCTTAATTGTTAAGCAATACTGGGTTCAATCTCTAGAACCAAAATCAAACAAAAAAACAATTTTTTTAGATGCTAAGTGTGGAAATCATGGAAATTTTCAGGTACTCTTTACTCCCAACACTCCCTCCAATGTAAATCTAACTTTTCTAGGTTAGCGCAAAGGTCTCAAGTGTATCTATCTAGTCTCATCTCACAAATTTCAGCTGTTCTAGAATCATCACCAGTTCTGGGCCCATTCATTAGAAGAAATGTTTGATATTTTTTCCTCTTTCAGCTTGGCATGGCTTGTACCATTTTGCCCTCTTCAAATTCTCAAATTTCAAATCCTGTAACTTTCATGTTTTCTTTGCATATTTTCCTTCATTCCATGTTATTTTCCCCTCTATTTCACTTCCTTGGGATTTTATAGCACATGTATCTCTATTGTAACATTTGTTTGATCTGCTATTTTATTGTTTGATTTTGTATATCTTCTTCTAGAATATAAACTCCTTGTGGTCAGGAAGTAGTCTTTTTTCTTCCTGTGAATTCTGCCCTTCCCAACACAATGCTTTAAAAATGCTTGGTGATTGATAAATAGTTTAATTAAGCCAGATGCAATGGGGCATATCTTTAATCCCAGCTGCCACAGCCTGGGCATCTTAGTGAGACTGTCTCAAAATTTTTTTTTTCAAGGACTGGGGATTTTGCTCAATGGTAAGTGTACATGAGTTTAATCTCCAGTACAAAAATAAATAAATAAATAAATTTTAAAGAAAAACTGCTATAAAAGGCTGAATTTTTAGGGCCCACTGGTAGTTTACATTGAAATCATAATTCTTAGTCTTTTTTATTAGCCAAAAAGAAAAGTAGAATTGTATACAAAAATTTCTGTAGAAATGTTTGCTTAGTATATTTTGAAATATAATTATTTTGTTGTTTGCAAACAGTGTATTTACTGAACAACTAGATTAGAGTTCTGTTTTTTTTGTGGTGGAGATTGAACCTAGAAGTGTTTTACCACTGAGGTACATCCCTAGCCCATTTTATTTATTGTTTTTGAGATAGGGTCTCACTGAATTGCTCTGGGCCTTGCCAAATTGCTAAGGCTGGCCTTGAACTTGGTGATTCTCATCTCAGCCTCCTGAGTCTCTGGGGTTATAGTCATGTACCACACTGCCTGGCTCTGGACAGAATTTCTTGAGATTTCAAAGGATGTTTGTTTTTTTCTACGAGTTGCTTAGAGTTCTATCAACCTGAGTCTTACTACTTTATAATAAAATTTTTACTTGAGGATTTTTGGATAACATGGGTTAGAGTCTGGTAAGAAATTTGTGTGAAAACAAAATTTCTTTTTCTATGTAGACTCAGAACCAAGGTCAAAGTAGACAGTTTTATGAGTCTCTATCCCATACAATAAGTGTTTATTTCACATAAGATGATATGTAGCCCTGTGGAATTTAATGGGAGTGAGGGGGAGCCTCTTAGCTTGCATTAATTCTGTTAACCCTAAGTTTTATCTTCTGCCTGTGTGGAATTCAACAATGCTCAAAACAAGGTCAGGAGCATGAGAATTAGATTTGGTTGCTAGCCCTCAAGACCAAGGCCCAGCTTACATGTTTACCAGAATCTTACCTTCTCTTCATTTTTGGCTTTGCCAACTCAAATCATTCAAAAAAGATACTTTTATATTTTGACTAGCATTTTTTTTTTTTTTAACATTGGGTGGGGTCATCTAGGATATATATTGGAAACAAAAGATAATTTTAGATACTTTTTTTCTATCTAATAAAAGACATCAAATTCAATTTCTCATATTTCTGTGGGATTGGACATTTTTCAGGGAGCTCCTCTCGTTACTAAAGAGATAATTTTTAAAAAAATCCTGTTTTCCTGTGTGTGTGTTTGTATGTATAGTCTTTGAAACTAGGTTAGAAAATAAGATAATATACATTGAGCAATTTTCAAAGAATCTAGGATATAATATATATCCTTTGGATATCTGGCTAATAAATTTTTATTTTCCTAAGGCCATTTGGGAAATATTTTTTAGGAGAGAACACCTCAAATATAAGTACAAATATTACATATTTTATAACCAGGTCTTAGTTGTACCTTGTTCACTTTGTGTGGCGGCTTGTTTATTTTTTATATTCCTGCCTGGAAATAATTAGTTAAGTATATTATACAGTAGTACAAGTGTATCATAATAATGTTATTTTTAAAAAATATTTACAGTGGAAGTATGCGAGACTTAACAGCTCAAGTGACTAGTGGTCTCCTGCAGTTTCCCGAAGTGACCATTCAAGCTCTTAGAGAAGATGAAATAATATTAGAATCTGTACTTCGTGGAAAGTTTGTTGCAGGTAAAATAATGTTCCTGAAAGTTTACTAATTTGATTGACCTTGTAAGATAAATAAATATTGTAGTTTCTGTAATGTGAGGTTTTTAAAAAGCATAAATAGTAAAGTTTTTTTTGTTGTTGTTGTCTTATTTGTTTTGATACCAGAAATTGAATCCAGGGATGCTTAACCTCTGAGCCATACCCCAGACCCATTTATTTATTTATTTTAAAAAAATATTTATTTATTTACTTTAGTTGTACACAATGCAATGCATTCATGTTTATGTGATGCTGAAGATTGAACCCGGGCAGCGCACGTGCGAGGCGAGCGCTCTGCCACTGAGCCACAACCCCAGCCCTTATTTATTTGAGACAGGGTTTTGCTAAGTTTCTTAGGGCTTGCTAAATTGCTGAGGCTGACCTTGAACTTGGAATCCTCTTGCTTTAGCCTCCCACGTTGCTGGGATTATAGATGTGCACCACTATGCCAAGCTTAAAGTATTATATAATGCCAATAACTCCATATTTAACATCTGTATATTTCAGTACACATAAGCAGTGTCTCTGGGGGATTATGGTGAATTTTTCCTTAAACCGTATATATATAGTATGTATGTATATATATGTACACACATACATACACACATATATCTTCTGTTATTGAATACCTGTATTTCTTTTTTTTTTAATATTTTTATTTATTTGCTTTTAGTTGTACACAATGCGTTTTATTCAATGCATTTTATTTGTACGTGGTGCTGAGGATTGAGCCTGGGTTGCCCACGCGCTAGGCGAGCGCTCTACCGCTGAGCCACAATCCCAGCCCTCTGTATTTCTTAAGTAGAATTAATATAATAATCAGTAAAAGTTTTATTGGTGATGAGTTTGGAGATTAGAACCTAAACAGTCTTAGGACTCGAAAAATCGGTTGTAATCCCTTGATGATAAAAAAATTTTTAGAAAGATTTATTTCCTAATTCTGCTAGTGTGAATAAGATCGTAATATGTAGGTTTTAGATTGTGTAATACAGGAGAGAATCATACCAAAGTATGGAGGATTCATTCTAATTTCAAATCCTGCCTCAACAGTTCAGTGAGACCCTGTTTCAAAATATAAAAAGAGTTAGGGTTATAGCTCAGTGGTGAAGTTTCCCTTGGATTAATCCCCAGTACTGAAAAACCCTAAAGCAACTTTTTGTAAAAGTGAGATAAAACTATTCTACTTAGGCATTTTTCTTTGTAGCTGAGAATTATATAGGTCAAGTAACTTGATTAGATATCAAATGGCAGAAAAGAACTTTGAACCCTGTCATTCTGGGTCCCCTCTTTCCATGCTATTTTCTAAAACTAAAATTTGTACCATCCCTCTACTATGTAAAATGTATATGTAGCTATCTATCAGGATGCATGATGGACATCTCAAATTTAGTGTAAAGTTATCACTATTCATTTAGTTGTTCAAGGGAATGTTCAGGGTCCATTCTGGATTCTCTCTTGTTTTACTTACATCTCCATATCTAGTTAGTCAACAAGCTAATCCTGTTCTACCTCTGAGATGAATCTCCTGTCAGTCCACTTTTCTTTTTTGGTACCGGGGGATTGAATTAAGGGGCACTGGACCACTGAGCCACATCCCCAGCCCTTTTTTGTATTTTATTTAGAGACAGGGTCTCACTGAGTTGCTAAGTGATTTGCCATTGCTGAGGCTGGCTTTGAAATCAGGATCCTCCTGCCTCAGCCTCCCAAGTGCTGGCTGGGATTACAGGCGTGTGCCACCGTGCCCGGCTTCAGTCCACTTTTCTCTGCCCATTGCCACCTACCAGTATATTATCATCTCCCAACTTCTACTTTGTGCTCCCTCTTTGTTCATTTTAATATTTTTAAAAAATATCATATTGTTACTGACCTGGTAACCCTGCCCCCTAGAGTGACTTTACATTGTAGACAAAGTAAAATTTAAATATGGATAGTAAGCTTAGAAGGGTGTTTTGTATATGTATTTGGTGCTGGGGATTAAATCCAGGGCCTTGGGCATGCTAGGCAAGTGCTCTACAATTGAACTATACCCTCAGCTCAAGAAGGGGTTCTGATATATTCTATTGTTACGCTTCTATGTGTGTCTTGTCTTAGATTGTGAACTCTTCAAGGATAGAATTGTTATCTTTTATAACTACTGTAGCTCCAAGTTTAAATTTTTAAAAAAATATTTATTTATTTGTTTTAGTCGTACACAATGTGTTTATTTGTACATGGTGCTGAGGATCGAACCTGGGCCGTGCACGTGTTAGGCGAGCACTCTACTGCTGAGCTGCAATCCCAGCCCCAAGTTTAAATTTTTAAGTTGTAATGTAGTACTTAAACACAAGTTTTAGAGTTAGACTTGAGATGTACTTCTGACGTGTATTACCTTGTAACTGACTTTGTACAAGTTAAACTACATTAAACTTTAGTTGCCTTATCCCCATATTGAACTATGATAAGGAATAAATGCAATAATGTATTTAAGCTAAGCACATAGTACGGTGCCTTTACTGAATGATTATAAATGTAGTAATAGTTGCTTATTTTATGTGTTTCAAAAGTTTTGTTCTTTCTTTTCTACCATATTGTTTCTTAGTTTATATGAGTGAACTTGTTTCTTAGTTTATGTGAGTGCACAGTATGTTCAATTAATTCTACTGATTTGAGGACCATTCTGGTTTTTTTTTTTTTTTTTTTTTTTTTTTTGGTACTGGGGATTGAACTCGGGGGCACTCGACCACTGGGCCACATCCCCAGCCCTTATTTGTATTTTATTTAGAGACAGGGACTCACTGAGTTGATAAGTGCCTCGCCATTGCTGAGGCTGGCTTTGAACTCGTGATCCTCCTGCCTCAGCCTCCCAAAGTGCTGGGATTACAGGCGTGTTCCACTGCGCCTGGCTACCATTCTGTTTTATAAATGCCTAGGATTCAATTTGGAGATGATTTATAAAGGTTTGTATAATGAGATGCATATTAAATATTTATATGTAAAAGAGCTAACTGCTGTTAAGTTTTATTGTATGCATACAATATTAAAATAAGAAATATTTTTTGCTTTTTGTTCCCCCTTAGGGAAAAATGGACTTGCCTGCTTGGCTTGTGGTCCACAACTTGAGGTAGTAAACTCTGTAACAGGAGAGCGGTTGTCTGCATATAGATTCAGTGGAGTAAATCAACAGCCTCCTGTAGTCCTTGCAGTGAAAGAATTCTTTTGGCAGAAGAGAAGTGGATTGTTAATAGGATTGGAAGAAGCAGAAGGGAGTGTTCTTTGTCTTTATGACTTTGGTGTGTCAAGAGTGGTTAAAGCAGTTGTTCTTCCTGGAAGGGTAGGTACTGTTTAAGACACCTGCATAGTCTGTTTTCAAAATTGAATGTTTACAGTAATGTGTTTACTTTGAGAAAATTCATTGCACCTCTACACTTATCATTGTACTTTTACGTAAATGTGTTATACTTCAATAAAAATTTCAAAATAAGAGTTCAAGATGCTCTTACTATCAAAGGAACTTAACATTTAAATATAACTTCCTATTCTTCAGAATTAGAAAATTCTGAAGTAAAAAATAGTTATGAATGATAGTGTTCTAAACTTGTTTATGTGAAAAGTATCACTATGTCTTGTTCTTATCTCCAGTTGTGTTCTATGAGGGCCCTCAGCATATCTAAAAGTATGTTTAAATGTAAGGTTTTTTAAATGTTTTTCTTCTAAAAGTCAAACTGTAACCTTGGAGCAATATGGAAAAAACAAACATGTCTTCACTGTTTAAATTTTTAATATTATATTTAAATAGTAGTATTATTTATAATCACCATTTATTAATTCTAATAGATTTATGTCTTCCATATACCAACAAGCTTACCCAGTAGAACCTATAGAAGTACTTTAAATGCCAGGTTGTTTCTTCAGCATGTTTATTGTTGCTTTTCTGCATATACCTGATGAAAGAATATACTTATAAACACACAAACACGTATACAAATACAAAATCATAGAAGAGTGGAATGGTTTGGAAGATTCAAATTTTGAATGGCCTGGTTTGTAATTAGGGGCCTTACAATGTCTGATGATTCATTTTTATGTTTTAAGCAGAACTCTCATGTAAAAAGGTCCTTGGATTGGGTCAGGAATGGAATTATGAGAAAAGAAATAAGGACACTGTTGTAGTTCAGGTCAATAACGATGAACTGAAACAAGCGAATGACAGAATTATAAAATGAAGGGACAGATTCAAAATATATTCAGAAGGTAAAATGGATAGGACTCCACTGACCATTTGAATGAGTAATTGAGAAGGAACAAGAATTAATAATAAGTTCAATAATAAGTTGCTGTTGCTCATTTCAGTAAATGGTTGATATCATAAGAAGGAGGGACTCTAAGAGAAAGAAAAAATGTGTGGTTAATGATAGGTATTAGTCAAAGGAAGTGTGGCTAGGGTATAATATCTTCGAAATGTTTTTAACTGCCTCTTCTAAAATAAGGTAGCACTGATAATCCATACAGTATTTGTGTGAGGAACGCACTCTGTTTTACTGGTATAATGGAAACAAGATATTTCAATATTTATAGATATCATTACATTAATTAGAAAATTCGTGAGATTACAGTTTTCAGAATTAGAAACATTATGTAATGTTTTGTGTACTAATGATAGAGACAGCCAGGCTTTTGTCTGTAAAAATAAATTATAGCCTGAAAAATACTTTGAAAAAACACGTAAGCTACTGATACGAATTTCTTTTCTCTAGGACATTCATCAGTAGTAGAGTAGAAATAACCACTTAATCATCATATGTCATTCCTAATTAGTTTTGTGAATTAATAGGAAAGTTACATATAAAATAAAAATATAAGCTGGGTGTGGTAGCAGATGGCTGTATTCCCAGCTACTTGGAAGGCTGAGGCAGGATTACTTGAGTCCATGAGTTTGAGGCCAGTCTGGGCAATTCAGTACAAACATCTGAAATTTGACTTGTGAGATGAAGGGGAAAAGTATGACTCTGTAAAGTAGCTAAGGCATAAGTTTCTTAAGTAATTGAATTTTTTTAAGTGTCAGTGATCTAGTCACTGCCAAAGCTTTGTGTGAGGTCTATTAGAAAATAACCCATTTAGAGAAGGTTGTCCCTCTTTAGTTTAAAGAGGACTTAACATTGGGTTTTTAATCTGGGCCTTGTGGCGCATGTCTGTAATTCCAGCGACTTGGGAGGCTGAGGCAGGAGAATCACGAGTTCAAAGCCAGCCTTAGCAATTTAGCAAGGTCCTAAGAAACTCAGTGAGACCCTGTCTCTAAATAAAATACAAAATAGGGCTAGGGATGTGGCCTAGTGGCCAAGTTCCCCTGAGTTCAATCCCCAGTTACCCCCACTGCCCAAAGAAAAAGAAAAGAAAAAAAAAATTGTGTATTTGATAAGAGTAGACAGTAGGGGATGGGGTTGTTGCTCAGTGGTAGAGCGCTTCCCTAGCATGTATGAGGCACTGGGTTTGATTCTCAGCACCATATGTAAATAAGTAAAATAAAGGTAATATTAAAAAAAAAAAAAAACTGGACAGTAAACTTTTCTGGAATGATTTGTTATCCCCCAACTCCTTTGTTTTTTCTGGTTCTGGGGATTGACCGCAGAGCCTTATGTCAGGCATTGTTTTTACTCAGAGAAGAAACTGTATATACAAATCCTAGAGTAGTTGATGAAAAGCTTTAAATCCCATTTTGAATGGGATTTTTTGGGGGGGTGGGTATTGTGGATTGAACCCAGGGGCACTTAACTACTAAGCCACATCCCCAGTCCTTTTTTTATTTTGAGACACACAGTCTGAATGAGTTCCTCAGGACCTCACTAAGTTGCAGAGCTGGCTTTGAACTTTTGATCCTCCTGCCTCAGCCTCCAGAGTTGCTGGGATTACAGGTGTGTACCAATTCACTGAGCTGAGAACAATTTGAGTTTTATGCTTAAAGATTTTTATGGCTTATATAACTTGGCTAAAATGTTTTACAAGTTGCCTAAATGTATTACAGTTATTTCATCTTTAAACAGATAATTACATATAGTTCAATATCAAAAGATTATTGTGAACTTTAAATGAGTCAGTTAGCACAATGTCTGGCACATAATAAGCTCTTCGTAAACATCAGTTATTCAGTTTCATGATTTTAATATTTTCAAGTATATTGTAATTCTTAATATATCTGAAGATTTTGTTGTTACTTGGATTCACAAGTATCACTTGCAAATTTATGATAATGATTTGATAATGTTAAATCTGTAGTAAATCAATAATCTGCTTTAACTTCAAATTTTGTTTGTTGTGCTGTTGATTGTATTTTCTTACTTTGTAGAAGAAAAGCCAGTCATATATTCTGCTTTCTAGGTAACAGCTATTGAACCTATAATTAATCATGGTGGAGCCAGTGCAAGCACTCAGCATTTACATCCATGTTTGCGATGGCTTTTTGGTGTGGCAGCAGTTGTAACTGATGTTGGACACATTCTTCTTATTGACCTGTGTTTGGATGACATGTCATATAGTCAAAGTGAAGTAGAGGCATCAGGTAATTAATTAATCATTCTTTACTTGAAACCAGAAGTTGAGTACCTGAATGTTCTGATGCAATGGATTGGTTATTTAAAATAGCCCCAAATTTTTTATATAGAAAAATTGCTTAAGTGAGCCTGGCTTAATGGGGCATAACTGTAATCCCAGCAACTCAGGTGGTTGAGGAAGGAGGATCACAAGTTCAAGGGCAGCCTTGACGATTTAGTGAGAACCTGTCTCAAAATAAAAAATAAGGACTGGGGATATAGCTCAGTAGTAGAGTATCCCTGTGTTTAATCCTCAGTACCATAGGAATGAAAGAAAGGACGGGAAAGGCAAGATGAGGAAGGAAAGAAATTATCTATATGTCTGACTTGTTTTTATTGTGTGCATATAGGCACTGTAATACTTCTTGTGTGAGTTACCCTATTCTGTTGGAAGTGTTCATGTCATAAAAGTAGACCTTGAAAAAGGTGGGCACTAATTTGTTTTCATATATGTACTTGAATAAGATCTGTTAAACACTCAGCGGTAAAGTGCTCGCCTAGCACAAGCGCGGCCCGGGTTCGATCCTCAGCACCACGTAAAAATAAATAAAGGCATTGTGTACAACTAAGTAAATAAATGTTAAAAAGAAAAAAGAATAGAATGTATAACACAAAGATTGAACCCTAATTTTAGCTGTGAACTTTGGGTGGTGGTGAGGATCAACGGAGGTTTAATTGTGACAAGTGCACCACTCTGGTGGGAAAGGTTGATAATGGGGAGATTATACATGCGTGGAAATATATATGCTTTCTGCTCATTTTTCTTATGTGACTATGACTCTGTTCTTAAAAATTAAGACTAAAAAATCTTTAATGTGCATTTGTTTTCATGTGTGGTTTAGGACTTTGCTATAAAAATATTAGGATTTATTTTCCATTTTATTTATATATATATTTTTCTTTCTATTGATGAAGTTTTCTTTAACATTTAATAATTTTATTTCTCAGGATGTTGCTGTTAAAGACTGATGTTCATTTGTTTCTACAAATACTTTCTATTTATTTATTTTTATTCTAAGTTCTTATAATTTTGACAGCAGAATGCATTACATTTCATATTATACTTATAGAGCACATCTTTACATATCTCTGGTTGTATACAAAGTATATTCACACCATTCACGTCTTTATACATGCACTTAGTGTAATGATATCCTTCTCATTCTACCATCTTTTTTTTTTCCTTCACCCCTTTGCCCTCTCCTTTCGCTTTTTTTTTTCCTTCACCCCTTTGCCCTCTCCTTTCGCCTCCCTCCCAGTTGGCCATTCTAGTGTTCCTCTAATCCTCCTATGCTCCCCGTCCCAACCTCACTGTGAATCAGCCTCTTTATATCAGAAAACATTCGGCATTTGGCTTTTTGGGATTGGCTAACTTCACTTAGGTTTATATTCTCCAACTTCATCCTTTCACCTGCGGATGCCATGATTTTGTTCTCTTTTATTGCTGAGTAATACTCCATTGTATATATATGCCACATTTTATTTATCCATTCATCTACTGAAGGACATCTAGGTTGGTTCCACGGTTTAACTATTGTGAATTGTGCTGCTATAAACATTGATGTGGCTGTGTCCCTGTAGTATGCTGTTTTAAGTCATTCTACAAATACTTTCTTAAGTATGTAATTTTCTACCTTTTGCCTCCTACCAAGACAAATACTTTAGTTTTTTTTTTTTTTTTTCTTCTGGGTCTCCCTTTTTCTCCTTCATTCCTAATCACCCGAAGTCCTTCTTCCTTAATGTTATTTATTGTGCATATTTTCATTTTTTCTCCTTTTGGTCTTAACTTTGTTACAAACAATAATAAAATTCACCCAAAAAAAAAAAAAAAAAAGATCTGTTAAACAAATGCCAGAAGAAGGGCTATCTAAAGAATATAAAGTCTTGATCTTTATTAGTCAGTATAAAATTATCTAGCCATGTAGGATCTGACAGAGTTTTTGGCATATTGTTTATGTTTCTTTGGGAAGGTCAAGATATAAATAAAATAATTTCATAGGAAATAAGGGATTAGTTGAAAGTTTCCTCACAAAATAACATTTTAAAATAGAACTAATGCTATTCAAATTCAGTGAAAGTGAGGAGAGACAATTTTTCTCTCTTTTAAATGTTTATATATCTACTCTTTTTAAAGTGTCTTCAGTTTTTTTAAAGTATGAGACTCTTACTTGATTGGTACCTATAATGAGCAAGAACTAACCTAAAAGAAAACAGTGTGTATTCTGTAAGCTTTCCTGAAAGAACCATTTGATCTTGACTTTGAGGTCCTTTATTATTATTTTTTAATTTTTTTTTTTTTTTTTTTTTTTTTTGCAGTGCTGGGGTTTTAGCCCAGGGTTTTGAATCTACTATGTTCCACCTGCAGCCTGAGAATCTTAATTTTTAAATTTTTTTGTATCTCTATTTTAGAACTGTGATCATTTTAACCTACTTTACATAAACATGACTTATGAAAGTTGTCAGGGTATAATAAAAATTATTAAAACTGTAAATGGAAATCTTCTGAAAAGAAATTAAATCTGCAAAGTAGTACCTTGAAAAAATTTTGATTTGCCAGAAATGATGGCTATACATGCACTTAAAATCTTTATAGTGATGGAAGCTCTACCTTAAACTTCTGTATGTATAGAGACCCAACTAATTATAATAAAATCCTGAGTGTAATTTTTTTAAAGACAGGATTCTGTCTTCTTTTTTTTTTTTTTAACATTTTAAATTATTTTAGTTGCACATGGACACACAGTACCTTTATTTTATTTATATGGTGCTGAGGATTGAACCCAGTGCCCCATGCAAGTGCTCTACCACTCAGCCACAAACCCAGCCCCTGAATGAAATTTTAATGAAAGGTATTGATAAACAAAAACAATAGTAATTAAAAATGAATTTGTAGAATATTAGAAATGGTTTGATTCTTCATAGGAAATTAATCAAATAATTAAGCAGGGTTGATGGTGCTTTTTTTTTTTAATATTTATTTTTCAGTTGTAGTTGGACACAGTACCTTTATTTTATTTATTTATTTTTATGTGGTGCTGAGGATTGAACCCAGGGCCTCTCACGTGGTAGGTGAGCACTCTACCTCTGAACCACAACCCCAGCCCATGCTTTTCTTATCAGGTACAATGGGTAATTTTTATAATGAAATCCTCTGGATTTTGACCAGAACTTTTTCTTAATGAGAATTAGGAAGCTATTATTATTATAAAATATTTATTTTTACACAATGCCTTTATTTTATTCATTTATTTTTACATGGTGCTGAGGATCGAACCTGGGCCGTGCGCATGCTAGGCGAGTACTCTACCACTAAGCCACAATCCCAGCCCCTATTATTATTATTATTATTTTTAATATGGCCATTTAGACTTAGATATCACTGAAATATACTAACAGAAAATAGAGTTCCCAATATATATACTACAAATATTGTTTTGCAGCCTTCCCAGATTTAGCTTTTATTTCTTTTGCTGTGCTGGGGATGGAACCCAGTGCCTTGGGTATGCTAGGCAAGTGTTCCACCACCAGACTACATCCCAGCCCTGTTATTTTATTTTATTTTTTAATTTTGAGACAGGGTCTCACTAAGTTGCTTAGGGCTTCGCTATATTGCTGAGGCTGACTTTGAACTTAACCATCTTGCCTTAGCCTCCTGAATTCACTGGGATTACAGGCATGCACCACTGTGCCCAACTCAATATTTCTTATACATTTTCTATATTAGTACATTTAGGGTCTGCCTTATTATTTTGAGTAAGTTTATAATATTACATTGTATGAACTATTTATTTTAGCAAAATTTGATTGGTATTGTTTAAAAAGCAACAGCAGAAGCAGAAGAGATTGAAAAGGAAACTGTTCAAGTACAATGTGATGTAACTTTCTTTCCTCCTTCATAACAACAGGAATGGAATCTGCTCTTGCCAACAGTTATATCAGTATTTCAGCCAGAATACTTTTTTTTTTTTTTTTTAATTAAAATTATAGACATCTTCAAATATATAGAATACAAGAATTCCCATGTGTGGATCGCCTGAATTCAACTAATTTTTCTTGGGGGGAAGGGATACTGGGATTGAACCCAGGGTACTTTACAATTTACAAATATCCACAGACTTTTTAATTATTTTTTTATTTTGAGACAGGTTATCACTTAAATTGCTTAAGGTCTTGCTGAGTTGCGAAGGTTGATCTCAAACTTGTAATCCTCCTGCCTCAGCCTTCCTAGTCACTGGGATTACAGGCATGCACCACCATGCGCAGCTCAACTAACTTTCAAATTTTACTGTGTTTATTTTATTTTCATTTCCTTTTCCCTCTGTATTATTTTTATAGCAAATATGGGTACTTTGACATATAATTAAAATGCTATTACCATTCCTAATAACAATAATTCTTTAGGGGTCCTGGGGATGTAGCTCAGTAGAGAGCACTGTCCTAGCATGTACAAAGACCCTGATTTGATCCCCAGCACCACCAGACACACAAAATTCTTTGGTTTATACTACTCTTCAATATGTAATCATATTGCTGTGATTATCTAAAGCATCTTTTTATAGATTTTTTGAACCTGGATTTAAACAAGGTTCATACATTAATTACATTGGACACTTAGGCCTAAGGTTTCTTTGAATGCACAGAAATCCCTCTTTCTATGCTGTTTTTGTTTACTTTTTAATGTCACGGACTTAGTGAGGAAGTTAATTATTTGTAGAATGCCTCCTCAATTTGGAATTAGGTGGTTTCATGTGGCATCATTTATATTTTGTATTTTTTTAATTTAAAAATAAATATATACAACTATATATATATATATATAGTTGTAGTTAGACACAATATATTAATTTTATTTATTTACTTTTGTGTGGTGTTGAGGATCGGAACCCAGTGCCTTGCACATTCCTAGTGTAGTGCTCTACTGCTGAGCCACACCCTTAGCCCTATATTTTGTAGTTTTTGTAAATGTAAATTTGCTTTGATTGAAGATTAGTGTTCAAGATTTTGGTCAGAATACTTTGGAGGTGCTGAGTACTCATATTGTGTCATATCAGGAGGCGCATGATGCCTAGGTGTATCCTAGTCATGGTGGGCACAAATTGACAATGTGATCCTTCTTTTAAAATAAGTTTCCTATAATTTTTAAATCAGTAGTTTTCAACCGGGGTGAATTTTGTCCTCTGGGAGATGTTTGTCAGGAGACCTATTTTGGTTGTTACTACTAGAATGAAATGGTGCTTCTGGCTACTATAGTTAAGAGACCAGAGATGCTACTTTATATCCTGTAGGCACAGGCCATCCCTCCAAAACAAAAAATTACCTGGCCCTTAATGTCCATAGTGCCAGCATTGAAAATCCCTAGGTTAAATTGTTTCTTTAATTGAAATTGTCATTTTTTGATTAACAGCTACAAAATTATGTTTATTTTTTGCAAATTGGTGATTTTTAAATTTTGCTAATCTAAAGAGGAATTTTCTCATTAACTAGTGCTGTTAAGCTACTCTGAAATACAGTTTATACAGAAAGGCAGGATAAATAAGTACTTGTTTTCAGAATAAGAAGTTGGTCCCCAGTTACTTCTGGTAGTTCACTTCCCCTCTCCCCCCTTTTCTTTTTTCTTTTTATAATTATAAACTCATAAGATATAAGGTACTTAGTGTTTCATTTGTTTTCAGAGCTTGGAGGTACTGTCTTGGCTCATGGGAGCCCCCTTTTTATTTTAGTCTTTGATAGCTTCTTTAAATTTCTGACAAAAGATTAAACTGGGCTCATCCTACATAGGAATCTTTCAAGGAAAAGTATTGAAGGTTTAGTTCTAAATTTGAATCAAGAATCAGATTTAGCTGGGTGCAGTGGCGCACGCCTGTAATCCCAGCACTTGGGAGGCTGAGGCAGGAGGATCGCGAATTCAAAGCCAGCCTCAGCAATGGCGAGGCACTTAGCAACTCAGGGAGACCCTGTCTCTAATAAAATACAAAAAAGGGCTGGGGATGTGGCCCAGTGGTCCAGTGCCCCTGAGTTCAATCCCCGGTACCACATACACACACACACAAGAATCAGCTTTATTTGTGATTGGTAAGGAAATTGAAATTATTTTAGATGTATTAAATTTTTTAAATTACACAATTAAATGTATTTTAAAATTACAGCATTTAAATATTTATTTAAATATTTTAATTGACTCCATTTAATTAATTCAGTTGATGCTGGATGACTTGTTTGCTTTTGTGCTTTTCAGTTTTTTTTTTTTTTGTTTTGTTTTTTTTTCTTCCTTTTTTGGTACGGGTACTTGTGCCCCCGGGAGCTTAACCCGGGTTGGCCCCAATCTTGTGATCTTCTGCCTCACCTTCCTGGGTCACCAGGATTTACAGGTATGAGCTACCACTGTCCCTGGCTTAATCTTAATTGTTTTTATTTTTGGTTTTAGACCTTGAAGTTATAACTGGTATCCCAAATGAAGTACCACATATCAGAGAGAGTGTGATGAGAGAAGGACGTCATCTCTGTTTCCAGTTAGTAAACCCCTCAGGAACAGCTGTTTCTACTCTTAGTTATATTAACAGGACAAATCGTCTTGCTGTAGGTTTTTCTGATGGCTATCTTGCACTTTGGAATATGAAAAGTATGAAAAGAGAGTAAGTATAACTTTTCCCTCACATATGACTATTGGTAGTTTATTATTTGAAGATAAGCGTGAGAAAAGTGAATGAGTGATAATGAATAAATTTTCATTGCCTTAAATTATAGTTAGATAGGGAATGATTTAATACATGACTTGGTGGTTTTTTTTTTTTTTTTTTTTTTTTTCAGTGTTTAAAAAGTAGTACAGTGACTGTGGTGTTTCATTTGCTAGTAAAGTTTGACTGTATGAATAAACCATGTTTTTGTGTACTATGAATTTTTCAGAAAGGCATTTCCAAGGACTGGGAGTGTAGCACACTGGTTGAGCACTTGCCTAGCTTGTGTGAGGCCCCGGTTGAATTCCCAGTTGTGCCCTCCCCACCCAAAATCAAAATTATAAAATACTGTGGGCTGGGGTTGTGGCTCAGCGGTAGAGCGTTCGCCTAGCACGTGCGCGGCCCGGGTTCGAACCTCAGCACCACATAAAAACGCAAATACAACTAAATAAATTAAATAAATATTAAAAAAAATTAAAAAAAATGATAAAATACTGTGTCTTGTAATTTTATATGGCATCAAAAATATCCCCCAAATATAATTCATTTTAAACTTATTATATCTTTGGAATTAAAATTGCTTATAATATACATATTTCTTTTGGTACTGGTTATTGAACACAGGGGCACTCAACTACTGAGCCATATCCCCAGCCCTATTTTGTATTTTATTTAGAGTCAGGGTCTCACTGAGTTGCTTAGAGTATTGCTCTTGCTGAGGCTGGCTTTGAACTCACAATCCTCTTGTCTCAGCCTCCTGAGCTGCTGGAATTATAGGCCCGTGCCACTGCACCCTGAAAAATTGCTTATAATATTAAGGGAGGTAGCAGATAGGCATTATAGATTTTTTAAAAATCTTTGTTAAGCCGGGTGCAGTGGCACATGCCTGTAATCACAACAGCTTGGGGTTACAGTTTTTGTTTTGAAATTGCTTCTAAAACGGTACTGGAAAACCTGACTTTTACAGATCATTTGGCTAATTAAGCTTTTTTGGGGGGTGGGGTGGGGGCAGTACTGGAAATTGAACCCAGGGTGCTCTACCACTGAGCTATATTCCCAGGCTTTATTTTTTATTTTGAGATAAGGTCTTACTAAGCTGCCCAAGCTATCATAGAACTTGAGATTCTTCTGCCTCAGCCTCCCAAATTGCTGTGATTACAGATGTGTAATCTGTAAGCTCAATTGGGTGGCCATAATGATGATGTCTTGTACCCTGTGTATTTTTGAAGATAAGACAACATGGTCATGCCTCCCAAATTACTTAATTTTGGAGATCCACATAAACAGTGATTGCTTTAGTCCAAATTTTTACATGAGGAACTTCTTTCCTTTTCTAAAAACTACAACTTAAATAAGCAATGTACTAACCTTTTATCTGTTTTAGATATTATACACAGTTGGAAGGTGGAAGAATTCCTGTGTATGCCATTACTTTTCAAGAACCTGAGAGTGATCCTCGTAATTGCTGTTATTTGTGGGCTGTTCAGTCTACACAAGATAGGTTAGTGTGATTGATGCTTGCAGTTTTTAAAAATATTTGTCAAAAATAGAACAGATAATCTTTTTTGGAAGGCCTTGCTATGTTAGTTCTTTTAGTAAAAACAAAATTATTTCAATTAGTGAAATGATAGTTGAAATTATTTTAAATGTTAATTGTTCGAATAATTGTGAATAGCAGTAAGAAGAAATTCTCTTTTTTTGATCAAATGTCATTCCAGATATAAGCCAATATAGATAAGTAGGTAGTTTCTTATTATCTTGGGTGGTTTTTCTGGCCTTCTACCTGTAGGAACATCTTTTCTCATTTATAATCTCTTCCTTTTCCCTCTTCTGTTGTGATAACACTCTTGTTTTTATTTACCTCCCTGTTCTCTTATCCTTCTGCTTGCCTTTTAGAGTATATGTCTACAATTAATTTGGTTATTCTTTTCTTATCTCTTGCAAGCTCTAATTTTGTTTCCTGATTAGCTAGAAGAAGTCTTTCAGTGTAATTTCTAATAGGTTAAGCTTATTTATTTCCGGTACTAGAACAGTACAAATATTGGTGTTTCTTTATTTTGGGGGGTTTAGTTCTTTCTTTAACAGAGCAGTTAAGTTTGTAGTATAATTGCTATGATCTTGATTAACTTCCTCTTCTTTAGTAGTTTCTCTTCCCAAGTTCATCCAACGTTAGATACCTGAACTATGGTCAGTTTGGGTTTTTGTGTTAGATATCACTCTCTGGTATTTAGAGGTGCTTGGAGTTCTATGTCTTTAACTAAAGCATAACTGTTAGGAAGTAACATTTGGGAATGAATATAGTAGCT
Source organism: Tamias sibiricus (assembly GCA_025594165.1). Classification (NCBI taxonomy): domain Eukaryota; kingdom Metazoa; phylum Chordata; class Mammalia; order Rodentia; family Sciuridae; genus Tamias; species Tamias sibiricus. The sequence continues at coordinate 59,737,551 of CM046669.1, forward strand.
GCAATATACATATTCCCTAAAGTATGCAGACAACATCAGCCTAATAAGTGGAATCAATATAAAGTAAAAATAGATTACTGTTTCAAAGGACTACATTTTAACAATCAAATGTTGTTATGTTCTTTACAGTTTTGTCCAATGGACTCACTGTTGTAGACCAAAAAAAAAAAAAAATTGACATAAGAGATGGTAGTAGGGCTAGGGTTGTGGCTTAGTGGTAGAGCGCTTGCCTACCACATGGCACGGCCCAGGTTCGATCCTCAGCACCATGTACAAATAAATGCATTGTGTACAACTAAAGCAAATAAATAAATATTTAGAAAAAAAAAAAGAGATGATAGTGTTTTAACAAAATTTTAGTTGGGTTTTTGTTTTTGTTTTGGTACCAGGGATATTTAGTTTGTCTCCTGATTTAACTTCTGTTTCTTTTAGTGAAGGGGATGTTTTGAGTTTGCATCTGCTTCAGTTGGCTTTTGGTGACAGAAAATGTTTGGCATCAGGACAAACCTTATATGAGGTAAATGACAATTAGAACATTACCCTTTTGTTCTTTATTTCCCCAATTTAAGTGCCTTTGTTTTAAGATATTGAAAAGTTATTTTTATATTCAAGTTATCATATTTGTAATATAGTGAGAAAGTATATATTTAATGGCCTTGAGATCTCTAAATTATTATCCTCTTTTATGAAGGTAGCACTATCATTTTTCTCTAAAAATGAGGGAACTGGGATAGACTTATTTGAGGCCTAATTAGTACTCAGGAAAAATAATTGTATCTTTGTTGTTCTAACATATCAAGCACTAAGTCGTGGGGTGATTATAATTTATAATAGGGTATATACATTTAGATTCTCAGATCAGGCTGAATTCCTAAGAAAATTGTGGGGTACTGCTTATGTATTTTGCCCACCCTCTAAAACAGGCTTTCCTAGCTTATTTTTAAGGGGTTTATAGGTGGGTTTTAGGGCATTTTTGTTTTGTACATATTTTTCCATGGAAAATCTCAGCCTTTTGTCAGATTATTAAAAGAATTAATGAGCAAAAAAAGTTTAAGAGTTATTCTAGAGCAAGTATTTCAGTGAGAAAACAAATGGATTTGTTGGCCTGGATGTATGTGAATATAATTTCTGTGTGTATGCTGCTGGAGATTAATCCCTGTGTGGTGTGGTGGGAGTGCATATGTATTTCTGATAGTTATTCCATTTTATATTCCAACTGATAGAGCATGGAGTTTCCTACATTGGTACCACTTTAGAAGATTTATTAGTAATTATTTTTGAGTCTCTAAATCTAGTTTTTAATTTATGTTTTGTAATATATAAAATTTTAAAGTCTTTTTTTAGTGACTTGTTCTCTTCAGTCTTATTTTTTTGGTTTTTTTTCGTTATATTGTGTGAAAAATCTTTAAATTTTGGATAATGTCTAATTTTACAATGACCTTTGCTTTAGAATTTATCAAAATTTGTGTACCCTTTATGTTATAGGGGCTAGAGTATTGTGAAGAACGATATACACTGGACCTGGCAGGTGGAATATTTCCTTTGAGAGGACATACTGGTAATACCAAATTGTTGGGTTGCCAGAGTATAGAGAAATATCGATCTCATGGTGACAGGGAAGAAAGCATGAGTGAAGGTTGGTTAAAATACTCTAATTATAGCATGTGAATTCTTGATTTCAGATTAATTTAAAAAAATATTTATTTACTTTAGTTGTACACAATGCAATGTATTTATGTTTACGTGGTGCTGAGGATCGAATCTGGGCTGTGCACGTGCAAGGCGAGCACTCTGCCGCTGAGCCACAACCCCAGCCCTTAAGATTAATTTTGATCAAGATTTACAACATGTATTGGTTTCTACACATAATACTCCTGGCAGTTAAAAAGTTAGAATACTAATTATGGAATTTATTCAGGGCCATATGAAATATTAGGTATTTTCTTGCCTCCAAATTGCTGTATAGAACTCAGTAATTTAATAGATAAGGCTAATGAGGGGACTTTTATTTTTTATTTTTTGGTACTGTGGACTGAACTCAGGGGCACTTGACCACTGAGCCACATCCCCAGACTTTTTTGTATTTTATTAGAGACAGGGTCTCGCTGAGTTGGTAAGTGCCTCGCCATTGCTGAGGCTGGCTTTGAACTCGTGATCCTCTTGCGTCAGACTCCCAAAGTGCTGGGATTACAGGTGTGCACCATTGCGCCCGGCTGAAGGGACTCATATTTTAGTCCAACTCTCAAACCAAAGATTACCTCTGGTCTCTAAATAATTGCCTCTGTATTTTATGATCCTATATATAGCTCAAAATATTTTTACATAGTAAAATTGCATAGTTTTTTTTTTTAAATTTCAGCATTGATTTATAGTCTACCCCTATCAATTTGTAAGCCCTGTTTACCTATTAATTATGCTTTTTATAAGTATATTTGTGAAGATTAAATAACATAAGGTTATACACATATTCAGTTCTGGGAATACTTAGGGACCTCATTGTATGTGTGTGATTAGTGATACTTTCTCATAGTGAGCTTGTTCATCTCTCATACCTGTTTTTGTGATCTGGCTTTCACCTCCAGTTAAACGTGCCCAAAACAGAATTTACTAGACTCTTTCTTGTTTTATTCCTCATTCGCAACTTCTCTGTTATATTTCCTATTAGTGGTGTCTCAGATTTTTACTTTCCTCTTCTTTTTTTGGTGCTCCTTACTCTGTTACCATTGCACAGTCACTGTCTAGGTGTACTGTCTTTTTTCCCTTTATTATTTAGCTACATAAGTCGTTCTCAGCCAACGTTCCTCTAAAGAATGTATCTTTGATGTCCAAAGAGCACCAATTTTAGGTAGCAAATTAACTTCTCTAGTACTAGCTATGTATGTACATCCTTGGGAGAATGGTCATTGAAATAATTTTCTACTTTGTACTTCTCGTATCTTAAAGTTGCTAAAAGGTTAATTGAAAAGAATTTGGGATGGAACTTTTTTGATGAGAACTTTTTAAATAATGCCCTGAAAAAGAGAAAGTCAAAATATAAATGAACAGATTTCTACTTATACATAGATGATAGAAATACATTTTCACAAATCTAATGAAATGTAAATTAAACCTTAATTTATGGAACATCTTGCCATGATTTTATTGGGGTGATTTTACTTTGAGATTATTTTGTTTTTAGAGACAGAATATCTCTTTTTCTTTTAGCTCTATCTCCTGACACTAGTGTTTCAGTCTTTACCTGGCAAGTGAACATATATGGACAGGAAAGGCCATCTGTATATTTGGGACTTTTTGACATAAATCGTTGGTATCATGCACAAATGCCAGATTCATTAAGGTATGATTATTATTTTTCTCTTTTCCTTTTACTCTTTGTTATTTGTATGTATAGCTTTCCAATAATTTTAATAATTTTTAAATTTTCTTTTAGGTCTGGAGAATATCTACATAATTGCTCTTATTTTGCTTTGTGGTCATTGGATTCCATTGTAAATAGGACTTTTCCACATAACATTTTGGACATATTAGTACATGAGAGAAGTTTAATTCGAGGCATTCCTCCTTCTTATCCACCTCCCGAGCAGTATTTTAACCCAAGTACTTTTAATTTTGGTATGTATTTTCTTAATTTCACCTTTGAGATAAGTAACATGGAAAAGTATGCAGATGTATACATAGACTATCATCTGTTCATATCATTTTTTTTAACATGGATAATTTAGGGGATTAACTCCCATCAAAGTACATAAGAAATTTAATATATATTTATAAAGAAATTATTGCTCTTTTAAGTTTGCTGGAAAAGATTAATTATTTTACAGTGATAAAGTTTGTTATTCTCAGGATGGAAACTCCTGAAAAAGTTTACTTAAAAAATTTATTGTATATGACAATTTAATTACTAAGTAGGTTTTTTTTATCTTTTTTTTTTTTTTAAGATGCCACTTGCTTATTAAACTCAGGAGTTGTTCACATAACTTGTACTGGCTTTCAGAAGGAGGTAAGTAGAAACTAGCAATTGATCTGAGATTTCTCAATTGATCTGAGATCATATCTTAGAATATAGGGGATTCATGGTTTTAGTGTTAACTATATTAGTTCATCTGAAATGGTAGTTTCTACTAGGTTTATGAAGTTAGCAGCGAAGTAGCCTGGATTACTAATGACAACTTTCCAGAGGAAGGCATTGGGATGCTTTTTGTAGCTTTCTGTAGATGTTAGCTACTCAAAACACCACGGAAAAGAATGAATAGACAAGTGTGTTATCACATCCTTTTGAAAATCCTTCTACTTTGTTCTTTTGAGAAAGGAGATAAATGAGTAAATTAAGTAATGCAAAGGAGAAAAGTAGCACAGTGACCCAGTACTGATGTGGGAAAACAAGTAAAAACAACATATTTATATAAATAATGTGTAGAAAAATACCAAGGAAACATGATGTAACAGACATTTTAATTTATAATCATCCAAGTGTGAATAAATACAACATTTATACTTCATATTAGATCTCGTTCATTTGAAGACACAGAGGAATAACCTTTTGTATATGTATCAAGTTTGTTGAGGTCTGTTACCAAACATTTAGAGAAGTTTAAGAGGGTTACCTTTCATAAAAATATGTAAGCTGGGCTGAGATATACCTCAGTTGGTAGAGTGCTTGCCCACTGTGCACAATGCAACAAATAGGCATTGATGAGTTAAAGAATCCATTTCCTTGTTCCTGCAATCTAGTCTTTCATAATTTCCATTAGGTATTTTTAAATTTTACTCTGGTTTAGTTAATAGAATAATTAATTTATTAATTGTTAATTTTGATTGAATTGCATGTTGATTGATGTCTTATTAATTTATCTATTACAGACTTTGACTTTTTTAAAGAAATCAGGACAGTCACTTAATGAAGTCATTTCTGATGGTTATAATCGGTGTCTTATAGCTGGCCTTCTGTCACCAAGACTTGTTGATACTCAGCCCTCCAGTTTAAGTCAAGTGAGATGATTTTTAGCTATACCATTTCTTTCTATTGATTACATGTTATTAGCTTTCTATTACAATAAAGTTCTATTAGATAATTTTTTAAAAATATTTATTTATTTGTTTTAGTTGTACACAGTGCCTTTATTTTTACGTGGTACTGAGGATCGAACCTGGGCCATGCACGTTAGGCGAGTGCTCTGCCGCTGAGCCACAACCCCAGCCCCTAGATAGTTTTTAAAAAGAAGATAAAAGTAGTATGATGGCTGCTATGTACAGTTAGTAAGTGTGGTCTTGGATTTTCTTTGAAAAGTTATACTCCCAAGACCAAATAGGACATAATTTGGCACCAGGCTCATTTAGCTGTGTAAATGTAATATGACAGAAAACATGATGGCATCAGGCACATCATAAATAGAAGTCTTTATTGCAGTCTAGCAGCCATTTTCTAGTCCCCAGAGAGAACAATGTAGGTGAGACCATGGATCAAAATCATTTAAGCTTAGCTGAATCTAGTGATCTGTGGCAACAAAAGGTGGTCTCTTGCACCAGTGTCACCTACGAACTTGTTGTTAGCAATGTAAGTTTTGATTCTTGTTCTAGAGCTACTGAATCAGAAACTCTGAAAGTGGAACACTCTGTTTTAACATGCCCTTTAGGAACCACTGTTTTACAGTGAAAGCTTATTAGTGAAGCTTATTTAAACCTGCAACAAAAGACATGATCAGTTGCAGGAGTCAGAAACCAAAGTCTTGTCTTCCAGTGGATATTTGTAGTTCATTCAGAATTCTCCTTATCCCAGTATACTTCACCAGTCAGGAGGCATCTTAACATTAAGCAGCTGTTCTCAGTGACAGTAATAATTCATTTGTTTTAACTCATTATTTGCTTGTAAAAATAAGTTCTCTGATCATTTTTCCTTGTAGAAAGAAAAAAATATTTTAATAACTCTTTCTCACCAAATTATATTTAAATCATTTAAATAATTTCAGGTATGTAACCTAATGAATTGCTATAAAATGAGCCTTTTAAATATCATAAAAATGTAAATATTATTTATGATCATTTAATTCCACAATTGAAATTTAATACTCAATATATTTATGGAAGTAAAGAGAAACATTCAATATCATTAACTTCAGATTTCTCCCTTCCCTCCACTTTTAGGTTATTGTACTAATTTGGGGGGGCAGGGGCGGGTACCAGGGATTGAACTCGGGCACTCACCCCACTGAACCATATCCCCAGCCCTATTTTGTATTTTATTTAGAGACAGGGTCTCACTGAGTTGCTTAGCGCCTCGCTGTTGCTCAGGCTGGCTTTGAACTCATGATCCTCCTGTCTCAGTCTCCTGAGCTTCTGGGATTACAGGCATGTGCCACTATGCCTGGCTTGTACTAATTTAAGTAGTACTGTGTATTCATGTAGTGGTTTCTATTAGCATTACTTTGTTTTGTTTATACGAAGGTCCCAAGTGGCCTTTTTTTTTTTTTTTTTTTTTTTTTTTTTTTTTTTTTTTTTTATCTTGCCCAGTCTGTCACACATGACCTGAATTTTTTTCTTCCCATCTTGATTTAAAAAAAAAAAAAAGGAACTCTCTTAGATAAATGTTGACTTCTCTTTTCTTTCTTTTTTAAAGTTGTGGATGAACCTTTATTTTTATTTATTTATTTTTATGTGGTGCTTAGGATCAAACCCAGTGCCTTACACATGCTAGGCAAGTGCTCTACCACTGAGCCCCACCCCCAGCCCAAGTATTGACTTTTCTAAGTTGATTTTCTAATGGCTTAACTATTTACTTTCAAAATGTGTGTCTCTTGCCTCTGGTTCTACCTCCTGGGAGATTTCTTTATTATTGTCTTCCTTTCACTGATTTTTTTTTTTTTTTTTAATTGGCCTCCATTAAAAATTTCTGTGAGCTTTTTTTTGGGTCATCCTCTTTCCGTAGGATTCTTTACTTGTTTTATGGATGAAATTTCTTCTATGTTCAATTATTTTCTTGGTACCTGGGATTGAAATCTGGGGTGCTTAACCACTGAGCCACATCCCTAGCCCTTTGTATTTTTTATTTTGAGATAGGGTCCTGCTAAGTTGCTGAAACTGGCTTTGAACTTGCCATCCTCCTTTCTTTGCCCCTGAAGCCACTGTGATTAGGAGTGTGCACCACCATACACAGCCCTATGTTCAAATTTTATTTAGTTAGTTCCATGCATTATTTACTTTTACTTTTTTATTATTTTTGTTAATTTGGTCTTGATGCTGTTGGATAGCTTCAAATGTTTGATAGACTTAGGTGGTTTGTTCATGTGTAAAAAAGTCAGAAACAGATCATAAGCTTTCTTTTTCATGAGTAGAGTTCATCCAGAGGTATCCTTTATTTTAGTCTGATAGCTTGGATATCAACTATTTCGTAGGGAATCTTGAAATGCAGCCTTTTTTTTTTTTTTTTTGCGGTGGTGGTATTTTTTTCTCCAAAAAGGATCCATCACATTGGCCTCTACAGTTATTTACTTCAGAATGGTTATTCTGTTTTCAGTCCATTTTTGACCACCATTTCCCTTGGCTTTCCTCTGTACTTGGTTTTTTCAAGTACTTAGCCTAATAGGATTCTAACAGCCTGGCAGGCAGTTCTCATCTATAGGTCCTCTATGTGGGACTTTAGTTCATAATTTCAGTTACCTTCATTATTGCTTTTCAAAAATTTTGTTGAGGTTTCTTACCCATGATGCCTTCTGTTTTTCCTTGTTTATTAATTCCTTAAGATCATGTCTGGTTAAAATAATATAGAGAAAGGAAAATAATGAGAGGTATAATGTTCTTTAATTCACAAGTAAGAATTTCTCAAAATGGCTTCATGCAGTTCTAATTATGTTCACCAGAAAGTTTCAGGAGATTGTTGCACTTAGAATTCTTTGGGCAGGAATTCTTTGCCAGCCTAGGCAACTTTGTGAGACCTTGTCTCACAAGTATTAAAACCTGGATATAGTGTCCTCTGTAAAAATGCTCCAGGTTAGGAACTGTTGCTGGGAACCATTCATTACTCTGAAGGACTTGACCACTCCAAGAGCTCCATGTAACTTTTTTACTTTAGAGAACTTAATACTGAACCTTTTGATTTGTAATTATACATTATTAAATTTAAACAACAATATTTAAGTTTCTTTAAAGAAAAATGAAAAAAATTACAGGTTATTCAGCCATGTTAAAAAATAAAAACATTTTAGGGTTGGGGTTGTAGCTCAGTGGTAGAGCACTTGCCTAACATGTGTGAGGCCCTGGGTTCCATCCCTAGCATCACATAAAACTAAATAAACAAAATAAAGGTATTGTGGCCGGGCGCGGTGGCGCACGCCTGTAATCCCAGCACTTGGGAGGCCGAGGCAGGAGGATCGCGAGTTCAAAGCCAGCCTCAGCCATGGTGAGGCACTTAGCAACTCAGTGAGACCCTGTCTCTAATAAAATACAAAAAAGGGCTGGGGGTGTGGCCCAGTGGTCGAGTACCCCTGAGTTCAATCCCCGGTACCAAAAAATAAATAAATAAATAAATAAATAAAGGTATTGTGTCCATCTAACTAAAAATATTTTAAAAAATAAATAAATAAAAAACATTTAATGTTTTCTGTGAAGATTTCTATTTTTTGTACCAAGGATTGAACCCAGGAGTGTTTATGCCTGAGCTGCAATCCCAAGACCATTTTTATTTTTTTTATTTTGAGACAGGGTCTTGCTAAGTTTGTTGAGTTGCCGAGGCTGGCTTTGAACTTGTCCCTTTTCTAGTTATATCAAACATGCTAATTTGAATTCAGAAAATTAAAGTATATGAAAACATAAATATTAACACCTTATTGAGCATGCTCATGAAAAGGATGATACACATGCAATTACATACATTTATTAGTTGATTGTGATTTGCTCTTCTGCTAATTACTTATTTATTACCTCTTTTTTGTCTTTTTTTCATAAATTATTTGTAAAATGTAGATATTTGCCTTTACTGTCATAAATCTTACAGATATCAAGTTGTTTTATAGAATCTTTTGCTACATATAAATTAATATTTTCGTGTCAAATGTGGGTTATAGTTTCTAGCTAAAAAATTATCCTCTCTTAAATATTTCGTTTGATATAGAAGGCTTAATTCATCTTTGTGTATTTCATCACATAAAGGTTCAGTTTTATTTTTCCCATGTGATTAGTTCAGTTGTGCTATATCATTTATCAAATAAAACAGACCGTTCTTTTCTCAAGCTATTGAAATACCACATTTATGTTCATGTACTGGATTTTATTTCTGGGTTATTTTGTTTCATTTATCTTTTTGTATGCTAATTTTATATGCTAATTTAGTAATGCAGGTTTTTAAAATATGCATTTAGAGACAGGGTCTCATTGAGTTGCTTAGTGCCTCACTGTTGCTGAGACTGGCTTTGAAACCATGATCAGGCTAGAACCCTGCTTTTTTAATAACAGTATATTTAATTTAATAACATTAATTTAATATTTAATAACAGTATATCCTCTGGAGATTCATCTGGCTAATTGTATCACTTTTTATACACAAACACACATGTACACCAACACATGTTATCTTTTGTTCTGAACAACTTGAAAATTGTTCAGTGTATTTTATATACTATATAGTTCAGCTATTTAAAGTGTATAATTCAGTGGTTTTTAGTATATACATAGAGTTGTGCAGCCATCACCACATTTGATTTTAGAAAATTTTTATTTATTATCTCTTAAAAAAATCCACATACCCATTAGTAGTCATTTCTTTGTTTTTCATCTGTCCTTTTCACCACCTGGCCCTGGGGAACCTTTAATCTACTTTCCTATCTTTATGGATTTACCTATTCTAGATATTTCATGTAAATGATTTGTAGTCCTTTGTGACTGGCTTCTTTCATTTATCAAAGTGTTTTCAAGGTTTATCAGTGTTATAGTTAATATCAGTACTTTATCTTATTTTATGACTGCACAGTATTGTACTTAGTTTTAGTCGTCAATTGATGGGCGTTTGGTTTTTTTCTACTTTTGGCTCTTATGGTATAATGCTGTTGTGAACTTTTACCTGAAGTTTTTGTATGGAAATGATGGATTGTCTAACACTGAAGAATTGCCAGACTGTTGGCATTTTTCATTTTCACCAGCAATGGATGAGGATTCCAATTTTTCCACCTCTTTACCAATGTTTGTCATTTTCTGGCTTTGTGATTATAGCTATCCTAGTGGATCATAATGATTTTTTTCAGTGTTTTTCTATTAGTGATCTCATATTTTAATCTCCCCCCCCCCCTTCCTTTCTTTCATTTTTTAGGAAGAACAGTTAGAAGGTATATTGTCAGCAGCAATTCAAACAAGTTCCCTGGGACTTTTGACTGGTTGTATCAGAAGTTGGATAACTGAAGGTAATATTCAATTTTTAACCATTAAAACATTTGTATTTTAAAATCAATTATCAGTTCACTTTTTTAAAGTTGTGAGATAATTGTTGGTTAATATGCAGTTGTAAGGCATACTATGAGGACCTTTATTCCTTTTTTCCCCCCATTGATGCAGTCTGGCAAACTTCTAGGACAGTATCACAACCAGATACTTTGTTTCCCTCCCTTCTATTTCCCCATCCCTAACCCCTGGCATCCACTAATCTATTCTCTATTTCTAAAATATTGTCACTGAAACAACTTCTTAAGTGGAATCATTCAACGTGTCATCTTTTGGGTTTCACTTTTCTCACCCAGAATTCTCTAGAGATTCATCTGGCTAATTGTATCACTTTTTATACACAAACACACATGTACACCAACACATGTTATCTTTTGTTCTGAACAATTTGAAAATAAGGGACCATGCTCTTTTTTTGTTTTTTTAATATTTATTTATTTACTTTAGTTGTACACAATGCAATGCATTTATGTTTACGTCGTGCTGAGGATCGAACCTGGGGCCGCGCATGTAAGAGGCAAGCGCTCTGCCGCTGAGCCACAACTCCAGCCACCCATGCTTATTTTTTTTAAAAAGTGGTCCTTTTTTTTTTTTTTTTTTTTTGGTTGTAGATGGAAACAACACCTTTATTTTTGTTTATTTATTTTTATGTGGTGCTGAGGATCAAACCCAGTGCCTCACACGTGCCAGGCAAGCACTGTACCTCTGAGCTACAACCCCAGCCCGGGATCATGCTCATTAATTCATATTTTAGTAAAAAGTTCCTTCTAAAAAAAAATGACAACCACTTAGAAAAGCACTCTGTGATTATAAAGCATTGAAAACATTGACATAGATCCCTCTTTTTGTTTCTTCATGGTGCTGGGGATTGAATTTAAGGCCTTGCCCTGGCTAGGCAAGTGCTCTAGCAATGAGCTACATACCTAGCCCTGTTTTCATGTCTTTTTAATTTCTATTAATCTGAGACAGTTTCTAAATTTTCATCTATCATAGAAATTTCAGGGCTGGTGTTGTAGCTCAGTGGTAGAGCACTTGCCTAGCACGTATGAGGCACTGGGTTCAATCTCTAGTACCACATAAAAATAAAGAAATGAAATAAAGGTATTATGTCCATCTACAACTAAAAATATTTTTTAAAAAAGAAATTTTACTTTTAAAAAAAGAGTATAGACCTATTTTTTTAAAGAAAAATTTATGTGCTTTAGTTGTACACAATGCATTTTATTTTTACATGGTCCTGAGGATCGAACCTGGGCCACGCACGTGGTAGGCAAATGCTCTACCACTGAGCTACATACAACCCCAGCCCCAGTATAGACCTATTTTATTGACTGCCTTTCAGTTGGTGATTATTAGTGTTTTCCTCATTAGGTTTCAGGCTTTACATTTTTGCAACATTAATAGATAAAATAATGTGTTCCCTAATGATGCACTGAGCAGGATAAATGATAAGATTATCTTCATTAATGTCAATGTTTACTTTTTGAACGTGGTTAGGGTATTACTTTGCCGTGTTTCTCTGCTGACAGTTACTAGTGTTTTGTTTGTAATTCTTTCTTTCTTTTTTTTTTCCCCCTTTCATGTTTATACATAAGAACAACCAAATTCTGCTGCTAATTTGCGCTTTGTTCTTGAATGGACGTGGAATAAAGTGGTTCTCACTAAAGAGGAATTTGACAGGCTATGTAAGTAAAAGTCTGGATTTAGGACAAAATTTAATAGTTTTAAGTTCAGTAATTTTTTTTATCATAGTGAAGTTGTAAATTTTTAAAAATGTAAAGAATTCCCAGAATATTTATTTTTTTATATTAAAATGACAAAAAATTGATCTCTGGCATTTTATCTGGGGACAGGATGAGCAGTCAGATTAGGTAATGCAGTTGTTGATCCTGAGTTGGCAGTTTGTAAAGGACTCAATTCCCAGCTGGTTAAAAGATGCACCAAACCTGATGGCAGAGAATTCCAAACAACGGCCATGTCAACACCAGTAGGATTTTCCATAATCGGATTTATTGATTTATTTTTTGAAATTTGTCCCTACTAATGACAGTGTAGGGTGACTGTATACTTTTATTTTATTTATTTATTTATTTATTTATTTTTGGTACCAGGGATTGAACTCAGGGGTACTTGACCACTAGGCCACATCTCCAGCCCTTTTTTGTATTTTATTAGAGACAGGGTCTCACTGAGTTGCTAAGTGCCTCGCCATTGCTGAGGCTGGCTTTGAATTGGCGATCCTCCTGCCTCAGGCTCCCAAGTGCTGAGATTACAGGCATGCACCCCTGTGCCCTGCTAACTGAATACTTTTGGAAGTGTTTTTCATCTTGGGGATTAGTGAACAACAAGTGAAGGTTTGAGAAGCTCAGAAGTAAAAATTTGCATGTGTACTCTCCTTCCTAATTCCAAGAGGTTTTCTATTTTAAAATTAAAACACTTTTTTAAAGTTCTTGAGACAGACTTTTGTTGGGATGCTTAGGCTAAACTTGAACATTTGGGCTCAAGTGATCCTCCCACCTCAACCTGGGACTACAGGTGTACATCATTGTGGCCTGTTGAAAAATAATTTTAGCAAAAGAGTGTGTCAACATGCTGATGTGCCACAATTGCAAGTTTCAGAACTATATATTACTTACTTTTGTTAGGAGTTTAATTTACAAAAATATGCTCATGATGGAGCAAGGAGAATAATAAATATCCCAGTTAACTTCAGAAATTCTTGTACTTCCTCACTTTTTATTTAAAATATTCATGGATTCACAGAAGCTAAATGATAGGCCAACAATGCATCACCCTTGTTCCCCACCAATGCATACCATTAATATCAAGTCATTTTTCTTTTTGACAATCTTGTTTTTTAAGTTTGTTGTACGCTTTGACTATGTTTTGAGGTAGCCAATAAATATTCAAAGTTCATGATGTTGAGCTAGTGCAAAAATCATGTTGAAAGTACTAGTAATTTAGCCTGGAAGTGTGGCTCAGTGGTAGAGTGCTTGCATGTTCAATTCCCAGCACAGGGGGGAAAAAATTGAGTTAAAAATGAAAAATTTAAAGCCAGGCGCGGTGGCGCACGCCTGGAATCCCAGCACTTTGGGAGGATCGCAAGTTCAAAGCCAGCCTCAGCAATGGCGAGGCACTTAGCAACTCAGTGAGACCATGTCTCTAATAAAATACAAAAAAGGGCTGGGGATGTGGCCCAGTCTGGGTCAAGTGCCCCTGAGTTCAATCCCCAGTACCAAAAAAAAAAAAAAAAAAATTTAAAAAAATACTGCGTAGAGATATATGGTTATACTAGCAATGAAATAAAAAAAATTTTTTGAATATTTATTTGTTTATTTGCTTTAGTTGTACACAATGCGTTTTATTTTTACATGGTGCTGAGGATCGAACCTGGGCCGCGCACGTGCTAGGCGAGCGCTCTACCGCTGAGCCACAACCCCAGCCCCATGAAATAAAAATTTAAGCTTACTTTAGGATATATGTCACATTTTTATCATTTATTATATTTGGTGATGAATGACCAAATGGACTTTGGAAGACATTTGACTCTAAATAACCTAGCACAACTTAAGTTATTCACAGTAGAAGATTTTATTTATTTATTTATCTATCTGTTTATCTGTCTATCTATTTATTTATTTATTTTTGGTCCAGGAATTGAACTCAGGGGCACTTGACCACTGGGCCACATCCCCAGCCCTTTTTTGTATTTTATTAGAGACAGGGTCTCACTGAGTTGCTGAGTGCCTAGCCATTGTTGAGGCTGGCTCTGAACTCTTGATCCTCCTGCCTCAGCCTCCCACGTGCTGGCATTACAGGTGTGCGCCACCAAACCGGGGTCATTAGAAGATTTTTAAACCAACACAAATTTATATGAACTGGGCCCAGAGTCATGTGCCTATAATCCTAGCTACTGGGGAGGTTGAGGCTTCAAGAGGATAGCAAGTTTGAGGCCAGCCTGGGCAAGTTAGAAAGACCCTGTCTTAAAATAAAATTAAAAAGGGCTGCAGATTTATTTTGTTGGCAAGCGCCACTGCACCTGGCTGAATAAATCTTGTAAGTGATAGAAATTGGAGGAAATTTGCATTTGTGATTCTAATTCATTCATACTTACTGTGTGGAAACTAATCTTTTGTTTTATCCTTGAAAGGTGTGCCATTATTTGACGGTTCATGTCGTTTCATTGATCCTCAAACTATACAGTCTATCCAGCAGTGCCATTTGCATCTTAGCAACCTTCATAGTGTCTTACGCTGTTTTGCAACATTGGCACAGGATATCACTGAGAGAGGTATGCTCTTTCCTTTTATACAAATGTATTTTAACAGATACATTGTTAAAATTTACTTAAAGATGGAATAAAGTTTCTATTTCCTATGTGGACCATTGTTTAAAGGACATTAGTTCTCTAATGCTGGAATAGTTTTTATGTAAAATTAAAAAATGATGTTAGACATACCATTAGCCAGTACTAAAACAAACTTGGGAAAATCTGGAGTTAAAGTTTATGATGGTTAAGGTAGTATACTTCAGGAGAATTTCCAATTTTGCAGTTATATGTAGATTTTTATCCAAAGAGGTGACTGTAATTTTTCCCCCCAATTTTTGCCATTTTAAAACAAAAAGCCAGTTTCATTTTAAGGCCTGATTTGAACAACCTCTATTGATGATAAACTGTTAGTTTGCATAAAATGTCTACATTAGTCAGTGATTTTATTATTTTTAGCATTTTGGAGATTAATTTGATACCATTTTGAGCAAGGTTAATTAGTTACAAGCTAAGGTTGTTGAAAGTGTATACATATTGTTACCAAGTAATTAGGTTTTTAAAAACTGGCAGATATCTTCATTTTTCATTGGTAGTTGATAAATTGAAAGTCAAAACAATTGGTGTTAACTTTTCTTTACAGGAATGGTGGACTTAAGGAATAAACATATGGTTGCCCAGCTCATCTGTCAATATGTACAAATGGTTCTTTGGTTTTCTCATTCTGGGCTATTACCAGAAGGCTTAGGTAAAATATTTACTTAATCTACTAATACTAATTGAAACAATTGTGTATAATTTTGTTGTTCTCTGTTTCAGGCTTACTTTCTTCCACATCACTTATGTTTTTTTTCCTTTCTTGCATTCTTTCTTTATGTCTTCAGTGCGGTAGAGCCTGAAACAGTGTTCATTGGATTGAATAACATTTTAAAAAGGAAAGCAAATTTGAGAAAATTGGGCTTCTGAAAATGGGTTCAATATTTATACCACTACCAGTTGGGTGCAGTGGTGCATGTCTGTAATCCCAGCAGCTGCGGAGGTTGAAGCATGTGGAAGACCCTTCTCTAAATAAATATAGAAAAGGGCTGAGGATGTGGCTCAGTGGTTGAGGAATCTACCCTGACCCTTCAATCCTTGCTACCAAATTATAATAATAACAACAATAACACTAGCTAAATTTAGATCTGTGGAACTATGGTTTTATAACCTAATTTGCTGATCTCATTCATTTAGAGTTTTTTCCAATATGATTGCTACCTAATATTATTTGCTAACAGTTAAATACTCCCTTTTGTGTAATAATTCATGCCAGTACCAAGAATTAGAGTATTAACTTTTTCTATACATTGTTTCGAATGCACTTTTTGGGAGTACCAGGGATTGAACTCTGGGGCACTCAACCACTGAGCTGCATCCCCAGCCCTATTTTGTATTTTATTTAGCTGGCAGGGTCTCACTGAGTTGCTTAGCACCTCCTCATTGCCAAGGCTGGCTTTGAATTCATGATTCTCCTGTCTCAGCCTCCCAGGCCACTGGGATTACAGGCGTCGGCTATCACGCCCACCCTAGAATTCACTTTTAAAACCTTTAACTGCTTGCATTTCCAGTAAGCACATTAGATTTTATTTAGAAGTGCTTCTGCTATTGCACACAATTGCTGTTATGTTTATCTTATGTTTTCTTAATTCTTTTATATTTTTAAATTCTTTGTTTATACCTAGGAAGTAAAATTATTTAGAACAGTTTGCAGGGTTTTAAACCAGCCAACATCCTTTTTATCAACTATCATGAGACATCGTTTTCCCCTTTGTGTATCTATAAATAAAAGAATGTTGTAGTATTCTTGTATTACTTAAATTTAGAGAAACTGCAGTTTTAAGCAATGTAATAAAATTACATTTAATACCAATTTGTGTAATTTTAAGTATTATTGATATATTCTGGAAAAATTATTAAATCCCAACTTTAAAAAAAATCCAGATGATGCTGTGCAGTTGTCAAGGTTATGCTACAACTACCCTGTGATTCAGAACTACTACACCAGTCGTCGACAGAAGTGTGAACGTTTATCAAGGTATAGTAGTACATCCAGACCTTCAAAACACAGGTCAAAAATTGCTTCTATGAAAAGTCAGACTTCCTCAGAACAAAGTACATCATGCTATACAATGATTAAATGTGTGGAATTTTCAGTAAATATTAGAATATGTTAGTGATGTTCCTAATTTACTTGTATCATTTGCCATGACTTTAATGGTTATACCTTTATTTTACTCTTAAGTGTATTACCATTATGAGGAAGTTTTATAAGCATGTTTTAAAAAAAGAAAAGAAAAAAAACTTGAATAGCCTTGTTGTTTCTCTTTAAATAATGAATGTAGTAGTAGAACAAAGTAATGTTTCGAGCATTGGCCCTATCTCTGGAGCTTTCTTCCTCAAGGTGTAATGACAATTTTAGAGCCGTAGACAACATTTATAGCAGTGATTGACAGACATTGATTTTTGTTAGCTCACAATCACCAGGGAATCAGTACCTAAAAAGTCAAGCAAACTGTAATTCTAGTGCTAGGTAAAATTTACAAACCAATGCTTTAGAATATCTAATTTCTGATAATGAACGTGACCTTGGGAGAATGATTAGACATATTTTAAAATTCTGTTAATTTAAAGATCTTTTTTTCCTAAGTATGTTCTTGGACAAGTTTGCTATACTTTGTGATTGTATTTGTCATGTAAATTACAATATCAACATAAAATACGTTCAGGGCACTTAGTATAGAGCCTGACTCAGGAAAATTTCAGTGAAGTAGAAATTGCTGCTGCTGTTAATTAATATTAAATTAGGAAATGGGGACAGTGTTTCCAAATCATATTTTACTTGCTCAATAATAAATTTTTGGGTGAGCTTATAATCAAAAGAATAGCCCTGGTGATGCAGTGGAAACTATTTTACTTTGAACTGCAGTAGTTTTACTACACTAGGCTACTATATGATAATTTGCTCAATATGGTGAAAAATGGAATAGTTTCATATATGTCACTATATAGAACACATTCTTTCCTAGGAATTGTCCTTGCTGAATTTGAGGCAACTTAAGATTTTATTTGACCGATGTTCTTTTATTTCTATAGTTCTTATGATGCTAATAAAATGAGGTCCAGTTTTTACCTCTTTTGTTTCTTTGATAGCTGTTATTTTTAAGAACTGGTGCTTGTTTTTTGATACCAGTAATTAACATTAATATCAAATATATTTCTCATATTACAGAGGGAAGTGGAACCATGATTGTTTGATGATTGATGGATTGGTTTCTGAGTTAGGAGATGAAGTTGAGAAGTTGTGGAAACGAGATGAAGGAGGCACAGGAAAATATCCTCCTGCTAGTCTACACGTAGGTTTACAGTAATTGCTGTCACTTATTGAATCTTTGAAAGTTGGGGAGAGAGGAGACATATTTAGCTATTGTTTTTCATATCTGGCACAGACTAGGGAGAAGAAGAAGCACAACTAAATGAGTAAGTTAGTGAGCGAATGAATGAATGAATATAAGATGCACTGAAGTTTTTGGTTTTGTTTTGTTTTCATTTTCCATTTCTTTTGTAGGCACTACTGGACATATATTTATTAGACAACATTACTGAAGCAAAGAAACACTCTGTTGTATCCTTTAAAATTTTATCAAATATTCCTCTGTTACCAAAAAGCATAAAATTTCAGAGTAGTTATAATCTTATAGTAGATTATAGTAATAATCTAATGCAATCTCACTTTCATGCTTGGTTGGATTCAGATGGCCTATGATCAACCTAAAATTCTATGCAAAATTATTTGTTTGTTTTTCTAGGGATAAGATCCTTGGTTTTTATCAGATTCTCAAATGTGTCTAGGAGTCAGGCACTGTGGTACAACATACCTATAATCCCAGTGATTCATTAGGTGAAGGCAGGAGGATGGCAAGTTCAAGTGAGGCCAGCCTGACAACTTAGCGAGACCTTGTCTCACAATAAAAAACTAGAAGGGATGGGATGTAGCTTGATGGCAGTGTTCTGCTGGGGTTCAATCCCCACTATCAACAAAAGCAACCAGACAAAAAACAACTATGTCTAGGGATGTGGGTCTTGGTTTTTATCAAATTCCCAAATGTATCTAAAACTCTCAAAAACTACTGTTCTAGAGCCAGTTGGAGGTGGGGGTTTAGCTAAGGGGTAGAGTACTTGTCTACTAAGCACAAGTCCCTGGGTTAGACCCCCAGCACTGGAAAGGGAAAAAAACAACTGCTCTAGAATATTGCTGGCAAATAGTCATTTTTTAATGGGGTTAACTTACCTGCTGAAAATGAACATATTGTAAGTTAACTTAATATGATCATAGGCAGTGTTTGAAATCATGTTTTTGTGGTAATATCAGTTACTCTGAAAATATGTAGGTTCATTATAATTGATAAAGATTCACAGTGTTTTCTTGAGCCACTGACTTTTACCCAATAAATGACTGGGCTTAAATGGTACACTTATAAATATCTCATAGATAAGGAAGAAAGCACAACAAAAATATAAAGTGCTTTGCATTAAGTGATAATAAAATCTTAAAAGTATCAGAATCTCTGGGATAAAACAGTACTTATTTATAACATTTATAACTTAAAGGACTTTCATCAGAAAGTAGCTAAATTAGCAAGTTATTTTTAAATTAAGTAGTAGGAAGGAAAAAATTAGGGTAGGAACAGAAATATATGAAATAGAGAAGAAATAATATAGCTAAAAGTTGATCAAAACAAGAACACAAATATTAATGTCAATGGAAAGGGAGCTATCAAAATAACACTACAGATGCTAAAAATATTAAGGTAATATTACAATTGTGTGCTAACGTGATAGCTTATGTTAGAGAAGGATCTGTGTGATGCTGAGAAGAAAGTATATTCAGTCATTGATGGATGAAATATTCTATATATGTTTTCAAGACTTTTTTTTAATGCTACTACATTCTGTTGCAACCTATTCTGAATACATACACAATAGTTTTTCTTTTTGTTCTTTGTCCTTAATCCTCTTTATAAAAGACCATTTATTTGCTACTTGATATTATGTATTCCTTTCCGAATAAAACGGATACTCCCATTGAATCTTTTCCAACTGCCTTTGCCATTTCTTGGGGTCAGATTAAACTTATTCAAGGATTTTGGCTAATTGATCATAATGACTATGAGGTAAGTCACTTAATGTAAGCTTTCCTAAATTACTAGGGTTTCAGAAAGGATACCTGACTAGATTAAATTTGATGTTAAAAGATAATAGTCTTATTTCTAGAAGTAATTTAAGGAGAATTCAGTTTAATCAATGCTTTCACCAAGCTCTACCTTATGTAACAAGAACACAAGGATAAAACTTTTTTAGAAACTTAAGTTAATGTCTAAAGAAGGAAACAAATAAGAATTATTAATAATACAAATGCTATGGTATGTTAGAGATATGTTTGGGGTGTTGAGTGAACCATAGAAGGCAAGATTTATGAAACTAATGCTGGAAAGATTTCATATATAACTTATTAAGTTCTGGAAGGTATGAGGGTTTTGTTAAAACTTACTCTTATATGTTAAAGTAATTCCTTTTAGCTTATGGTTAAACTGATTTTATCTTGATCCCCTCCTCCCCGGCTTTAAATATTGCTTGTCCTTTTAAGGTTAACTTTTTTGTCTAAATGCAAAGGATTGTATTTATATTTTACACATTTTGTGTCATTTTTGTAGAATGGGTTAGACCTTCTGTTTCACCCAGCTACTGCAAAACCTCTGTCATGGCAACATTCAAAGATTATTCAAGCCTTCATGAGTCAGGGAGAGTATAGACAAGCCCTCAGATATATTCAGACAATGAAGCCAACAGTGTCCAGTGGTAGTGATGTTATCCTTCACCTCACTGTTTTGCTTTTTAACAGGTAGGTACATCTTTTGCAAGTATAGACTCTTGATCATGTATGTTAATAATATGAAATTGATAGAATAGATAGTAATAATATCTAGTATTTTTACTTTGGTTGCATTCCCTAATATCTTATGCCTATTGATTTTTCAGTGTTAATAAAAACTTATACAATGCCTATAATCTAGAATAAAATAAGAAATGCTTTGAGAAAAAGGGGTGCCAAACTGAGATTTACAATTATATCTATAAATACTGTGATTATATAATACTACTTAAAATGACTGAAAATGTTTTAATATTTCAAACTGGAAAACACCTTCTCTCTGAGATTCACCCTGTGCTAGATGAATTTGCTATTTTTAACTTACATTAGTGATAGTGTAGTCTTTGAACTCAAATAGATTTGAATTTAACCTTACATGTACCACTTTCTAAAATGTGGTCAAAAGCAGTTTTTTTCAACCATGTATAGTTGTGCATACCTGTAATCCTGGCTAATCCAGAGGCTGAAATAGGAGGGTTGCAAGTTTGAGTTCACCTTAGAAAATTTACCAGACAGTACCAAGCATAAACAATAAAAAGGCAGTTTATCTTTTCTAAGGCTGAGTTTCCTAGTTTGTGACATGGGTTAATAAAACCCACGTTGACATATTTTAAATTGTAATGGCAGAAGCACTATTACAGTTGTCAGCAGAAGTCGTAAACCATTAATAAGTGGTGGCAAACGGTCGATCAATTATTTATTGTCATTTCTTGAACTTCATCTACCTCCACCCTCAACCTCCTCTTCTTTATTAAGATTATCAGTCTCTTTTCTATAACTTATTCTGGTAAACTCTTGATTTTGTGAGGTACATTTGTGGGTGTACCATCATCATAACTCTGGCTTGGCTGTTACATTTGCAAGTTAACCATTATGCACTATAAAATGATACACTTGTTGTAAATAAAGGCTTTAGATGGTCAGCTGTTAAAATTGCTTATTTGGTCTTTATATCATAAAGGTGCAATAGAACTGAAAAATGTTTTTTATAGGTATAATCGTTTTCTTCATTCTTTTCCTCTTCTTTCTGTGGGTTTATTTTGCTGTACTATACTTGAAACTCAAGTTGAATAATTATCTTACCAAACTTTAGCTTTTTTCCTTAACTGATATAAAAAGGCACATCCATTTTCTACATATTACTTTAAATTCCCAGTATGAGTTTTTTCTTCTTCTTCCTATTAGTTATTCAGACATTTTAATTTGTAAATGCTGGGGCTAAAACTTACATGTTGGCTGGGCGAGGTGGCACATGCTTGTAATCCTAGCGGCTTGGGAGGCAGAGGCAGGAGGATCAGAAGTTCAAAGCCAGCCTCAGCAAAAGTGAGGTCCTAAGCAACTCATTGAGACCTGTTCTCTAAATAAAATACAAAATAAGACTAGGGGTGTGCCTCAGTGGTTGGATGCTCCTGAGTTCAGTCCTCGATTAAAAAAAAAGAAAAAAGTTGGTTTCTAATTTAATAGCATTTTGATCACATAATATGATCCATGCAGTTTCTATCCTTTAAAACATGTTAAGAGGGGCTGGGATTGTGGCTCAGCGGTAGAGCGCTCACCTAGCACGTGCGCGGCCCAGGTTCGATCCTCAGCACCACATACAAATAAACGCATTGTGTACAACCAAAGCAAATAAATAAATATTTAAAAAAAAAAAAAAAACATGTTAAGACTTGGGCTGGGGTTGTGGCTCAGTGGTAGAGAGGTCACCTAGCACATGCGCGGCCCTAGGTTTGATCCTCAGCACCACGTAAAAATAATAAAGGTTAAAAATAAACCATGTTAAGACTTAATGTACCCACTGGTAATCAGTGTATTCTCCATTTAGTATGTTAAATGTCAAATATATTTGTTCTTATAATTGTTCATTGAATATTTTAAATTTTTCTGTGTCCTCAATGACTTTTTCTGGTCTCTTCAATAAGTTACTGAGAAAAGCATGGTAAGTTGCCTACTCTGAAGTGGGATGTGTTAGTTCCTTGCAAAACTACCAACTTTTTGTATTTTTAATACAATTGTTGATTTTAGGTGCCTGGTTGAGGCCTGGAGTTTATTGCGACAGCATTCTAATAAAGTGAATGTAGAGGAATTACTGAAGCATGCCTATGAAGTCTGTCAGGAAATGGGCTTAATGGAAGATTTATTGAAGTTACCATTTACAGACACTGAGCAGGTAATCATTTAACAGTGTAACTTTATCACAAATTTAGGGTAAATTGATAATTTACATATCCGTTCTGTTTTTCTAGGAGTGTTTGGTGAAATTTTTGCAATCCAGTGCCAGTGTTCAGAATCACGAATTCCTTTTAGTTCACCATTTGCAGCGTGCCAATTATATTCCTGCCTTGAGGCTGAACCAGACTTTGAAGATTAATCTTGTGGTATGATTAAAGTTGTTTCATTGTGTGGGATAAAAGAATAAGGAACTGAAGACTTTTTTGGTTGGTTTCATTCATAAGAACTTGCAGTTTTTGTAACTGCTGTGCCTTTTATTGTCATGAGTTTGGAGAAAGTTCTTATCTATTATTATTGTAAGCTGGGTATTATTACTTACCTCATTCTTTTTTTAATTATCTCCCACTACCATCTCTAATTCTTTTACATTTATATATACCATTTATGCTCTGACATTTATGCTCCACAGTCTTAATGCAGAGAGTATTGGATTTCAAAAGTTTAAACTGATTCTTTTTTTTTTTTTTTTTTTTTTTTTTTTTTTTGGTACTGGGATTGAACTCAGGGGCACTCGGCCACTGGGCCACATCCCCAGCCCTTTTCTTTGTATTTTTTATTTTAGAGACAGGGTCTCACTGAGTTGCTAAGTGCCTCGCCATTGCTGAGGCTGGCTTTGAACTCGCGATCCTCCTGCCTCAGCCTCCCAAAGTGCTGGGATTACAGGCGTGCGCCACCACGCCCGGCTTAAACTGATTCTTAATTTTCTCTGAGCCTTTGTTTCCTCATGTGTAAACCAATAATGTCTCCTTGAAGTTGTTGTGAGAGGGCACAGAGATTTATGAGTTAACAGGTTGACTGTTGCATGTAAATGTTTAATAAATGATAACCATCATTTGTTTGTTTTTTTAAAATATTTTTTGGTTATAGATGGGCAGTATACCTTTATTTATCTTTATGTGGTGCTGAGGATTGAACCCAGTGCCTCACCCATGCTAGGCAAGTGCTCTATCACTGAGCACTCCCATTTTTTCTTTTTTCTTTTAATTTTATTTATTTGCTTTAGTTGTACACGATGCGTATATTGTATGTGGTGCTGAGGATCGAACCTGGCCCACGCACGTGCTAGGCGAGCGCTCTAATGCTGAGCCGCAACCCCACCCTCCACCCGCCCATTGTTTTTAGTAGTTGTGAAGGAGCAATGTTTGGTAGAGATTTTTAATTTATTGACGTAAGCAGTTAAGTTTGTGAGCAAAATCTTCAGTTTGGAAAAATGTAGGTAAGAGGAAGACATTCTTGTATAATCAT
This sequence comes from Tamias sibiricus, assembly GCA_025594165.1. Taxonomy (NCBI): domain Eukaryota; kingdom Metazoa; phylum Chordata; class Mammalia; order Rodentia; family Sciuridae; genus Tamias; species Tamias sibiricus. The sequence continues at coordinate 59,761,685 of CM046669.1, forward strand.
GATTATATTTTAACTGATAAATACATAACTTATAGCATCTATTATTTTCAGGACTAAATTTTTACCAATTTTGATATATTCAATAGAATGATCGGGATCCTCGTTTGCGAGAGAGATCAGTGACACGAAATTCTATATTAGAGCAATATGGGAAAATCCTTCCTAGAGTCCAGAGAAAATTAGCCATGGAAAGAGCTAAACCTTACCATCTGTCAACATCATCAGTTTTTCGAGAACGTAAGATTTCATTGAAGAATGTCATAAACACTCAGGCTATTAAAAATATAGAAAGGATGCCTCTCTGAAACTCTCATTACTTTAAATATTGCTCACTTTTACTAATGCTTTCATCACAGCCATGTTTTTTTTACTGACTACTCTTTTTCATGAAATGTAGGGTTTTCTGGGAAGTTTATACAGTTTATTTCCTAGTGTAGTGCAAAATGAAAATCTTGTATTTCAATTGAAGATACCTGCCCAACTTTTTTAGTTAAATAATTTTATACCATATCCTTAAAAACCCAAATTGTTAAATTTCTGCATAGCTGTAGTTTAAACCAAATATAATTTAAACTTTATCATGACTTCTGTATTGTCTATTCTTTGATATTAATTACATTATTAAAATCCTGTTTGTTAAAGATTTAATTAAATCATCCTACATTCTTCATTTTACAGTTTCTAGACCCAAACCATTGTCCGCATTTCCAAAGAAAGTCACGACAGGAACAGTGTTATCAAGATCCACTTTCATCAATAATGTGTTATCTGGAATTGGAGAGGTGTGGAAAAGCAATGATCCTGGAAATAGCATCTCACTTTATAATAAGTATGTTTTTCTAATACCTTTTAAGGTCATGTTACTTGCAGTTTTTCCTGGACACCAAAAGTGTTTATCACAACCTACCCTAATTATTGTAGTGTTTATTATTAGCATATGTAAAGAGGAAAAGTATTTTATGGTGGCTACTTTTCTTATAACAACAGTGTTTTTCTTTTAGTTAAGAGTGTTGTTTTTAGGGGCTGGGGTTGTGGCTTAGTGGTAGGGTATCCTTGCCTAGCATATGTGAGGCACTGGGTTCAATTCTCAGCACTGCATATAAATAAATAAAAATAAAGGTCCTTGGCAACTAAAAAAATTTAGGGGCCGGGGTTGTGGCTCAGACGTAGAGTGCTCGCCTGGCATGTGTGAGGCACTGGGTTTGAGCCTCAGCACCACATAAAATAAAGATATTGTGTCCACCTATAACTAAAAAATAAATATTTTTTAAAAATTTGTAAAGGCAGCGTGTTTATTGTAGATATTGCAAAGTAAGAAATGAAAGCCCTTTCCTATTCCATCTAATTTTACTTTAAAGCTTTTTTTTTTAATCGATGCAGCATAATACATAATCAGAAGTTAATTTTTTATTTTCTTTGTAGTCCTAAAATAGAAGAAGCATCTCCTATAGTATATTCTTTCCCACATCTACAACTGCCTGAGGCATTTGTTGGAACACCCATTTCAAAAGCATCACAGAGGATTTCTAGGTAAGAGTTCATTAAATCATCCTTAAAGACACAATGTTAGGCAATAATTACAAAGTAATTTTTAATGTATGGTTTCATTAAAATTTGGACAGTAGTGTGGTAATTTTAGATCAACTGCTAATGTACTTAAAACTTCTGATTTCAGGCGTCTTATTGAAAAGAAGTAATCTTTCCTATAACTTTGGAGTAAAGTCAAATGTTAACCTTTTCTTTTCCCATTTAATATTATCTCCTTGTTGACATCTGTAGAAGATTGTTTTTGTAATTACTAACTAATCTTGATTGGTTCATATTGAAGCTTTCTCCTGTACAGCAGAGCCTACTTGATATCTCATACAACTTCAGATGCAGTAATGCTATTAGTGTATCAATAATAAGATATTAGAAAAATAAATAAGTTCACAGTTTCACATCTGAATGAAATTGTGATTGTAAGTATGTATTTAACAACATCAGATAGTTGAAAAATATTCATAGCTTGCCTACTTAAGGCCTTGGGATTAATCCCCATTAGCATAAAAAAAGAAAAATGCTCTTGAGATCACTGTAAATCTATTCAAATGGCTAACTACAAAAATATGTAGTGCTGGCAAGTGTGCAAAGCAATTTGAATTCTTGTGCATTGCTGCTAGTAGAAACATAAAACTGACAGTTTCTTATATCAACATACTTTTTTTCCCTTATGACTCAGCAGCCCCCTCCTACTGGTTTACCCAAGGGAAATTTTTTCTTTTTAATTGTAACCTCAAATTTTATTTTTTTAATATTTATTTATTTGCTTAGTTGTACACAATGTGTTTCTTTTTACGTGGTGCTGAGGATCGAACTCGGGCCGCGCACGTGGTAGGTGAGTGCTCTACCGCTGAGCCACAATCCCAGCCCCAAGGGAAATTTTTTTTTTAAAGTGTTCATAATCATTAATAGCAGATTAATTGTCCTTTGTAATAGCCATGATGGTTGCACAATTTTTTTTTTTTTAAAATATTTATTTATTTGCTTTAGTTGTACACAATGGGTTTATTTGTACGTGGTGCTGAGGATCGAACCCGGGCCGCGCACGTGCTAGGCGAGCGCTCTACCGCTGAGCCACAATCCCAGCCCTGCACAATTTTTTATTAAGTTTTTTCAAGGACAAAATTTTATACACACAATAATTATTATTATTATTATTTGCCTGTAATATCAATGACCTGGCAGTCTGAGGCAGGAGGATTGGAAGTTCAGGATCAGCCTCAGCAACTTAGTGAGGCCCTATCTCAAAAGCAGAAATGAAGGGCTGGGGAAGCTCAGTGTTAGAGCACTTTCCTAGTATGTATGAGACCCTGAGTTCAGTCCCCAGTACCATACAACAAATAGTCAATAAAACAAAAAGTGCCAGGAGTGTAGCTCAGTGATAGAGTGCTCCTGAGTTCAATCCCTGGTAACAAAAGAAACAAAAATGTTTTTTCTTCATACTTTTCTTAACTTAGAATAACTTATTTGTACGATGTTAATGTTAATCTTGTATAAGAATTTTGTGCCAGGCATGGTGATAAATGGCTGTAATTACACTGACCTTGGAGGCTGAGGATCAAAGGCCATTCTCAGCAATTTGGCAAGACCCTGTCCCAAAATAAAAAGAACTGGGGATCTAGCTCAGTCAGTGGTAAAGCACTTCTTGCTTCAATTCGCAGTATACTACTCCACCACCTAAAGAATTTTGCCGCTTGTCACACAGACCTTGCTATTGAGAAGCAGTCTTCCCTAAATAGTCACTTAGATGTAAATATTAACAATGCAGAGCTTTTAACATAGTATTGGAAAAATTAAATTAAAAAATAAGCAATTTGGGGCTGGGGTTGTGGCTCAGTGGTAGAGCGCTTGCCTAGCATGTGCGCGGCCTGGGTTTGATCCTCAGCACCATGTAAAAATAAAGGCATTGTGTACAACTAAAACAAATAAATATTTTTTTAAAATATCAATTTGTTTACAAGTACAGAATTTAAATACAAATCTTATAGAGGAAGAAATGTCTAGATTAGATGTTCGTGGTTTGATAGAAATCTCAAAGCTGTGACTGGTACAGAATAACAGGTACAAAAACCTTGTAATGAAAATGCTTTCATTTCTGCACTGGGTAATAGTTGATTCTTAAAAAAAAAAATCATGATCTGTGTTGATCTGCCACCCTGATAGTGAAAATCTCTTTGGAATTTGAAGGATAGAATGCAGAAAACATAGCAACAGGGATTTTTTTTTTTAAAAAAATTCTGGGCAACAGAACAAGCTGTTCTTCTTTGGTTAGTCTCAGCTGATCCACTCTGGCATTTGGGAGAAATTAAAAAAAAAAAAATGCTGTTTTTATTATAGAAAATACAGGCATAAAATAGACTGTTGGGAAATTGAGAAAAGAGGGGCCTGTGCAAATTGTCCCCAGAAATTATGACCTGAAAATATTACCATAGAGTTTAAATTATTTTTCTGTAAGTTAACTTTTTAAGCTTATTTGGACTATCTATGCTTTATACAAATCATGAATGGAAGCAGTTTTATAATTTAATGTAAACTAGGTCTGGGACATTATGGAAAACTTGAGATTATTTTGTCAGACTTTTTTTTTTTAATTAGCTTTTTTTTTTTTTTTTTAAGGCAGGGGGCGGGGTGTTAGTCTAGACTTCAATGCTTTCAGATCTATAAAGGTAAAACAAAACAATATTCAGTATGTGTATCATATGTATGTGACAGAATTCTTTTTTAAGTGTTGATGGAGATGAATTTTAGCACATGGAATGCTAGGGATGCCTTATCCTGTTTCTTTAGTATTGTCAATCATTATCAGTTAATCTTCATGTCAAGCCTGGCTGATAGAGGAAGCTCAGTAAACAACTGGGAAAAGGGAAAGAGAATTGTGGGCATGGTGATGCATAGCCAGTCCTAACAAATGGGGAGGCTAAGACAAGAAGAGTACAAGTTTGAGGACAACCTAGGTAACTTAATGAGACTGTATCAAAATAAAGAGCGGGGGATGTAGCTCAACAGTAAAGTACTGGGTTGAATCCCTAGTATTGAGAAATACGTGGTCGGGGACAACTAGAATTCTTTGTTTTTAAATTGTTTCTATAATTTCTAATTCTTTTTTTGCTACTGAAATAGTTTTCTTACTTTTTAAATGACTGGTGACAGTTTAGACTACATACTTGGCTAAGTATATTTACATGTGGTTATGGCATTTATTAGTGAATATATTAATCTTAATAACATTGAATACTAAATTCTTTTGTTTCTTTAGAATAATTCAATAAATAATTTACCAGGAGTTTTCTATTCATATGTATGTTCTGATTACAGATTACTAGATTTGGTTATTCACCCTATCCCCCGGCCTTCTCAACCTTTGGGGTTTATTCAGCAAAGCCCCACAAGATCTCCTTTATGCCTGCTATCCAGTTCTTTGCCATTTGGTACACAATCAAAAGGATCACATCAGAATACCTCCAAGGCTGCAGAATTGCATTTACTTGAGACTCCTCTTGTAGTTAAGGTTAGTATTATGTACCTAGCATTCATAGTAAAGCTAGGGTATTCTTAGTTTCAAATATACAGAGAAAATAAGCTTTTGTAACTCAGTAGTCAACAGTTTGCGCTGTTTTTCACTTTAATTTTTATGGCTGTCTTTCCAAAATACTTGCTATATTTTTGCATCTTCTTAAACTGGGTTGATTAAATTTACCCTTTCCTGTTTAATATTAATGATCACATTGTCTTGAATATAATACAAGGCTCTGTATGGTTATTATAAATTGGCCTTTGTTCTTTTCAAAATGATTTCAGGTTTTTTTTATTTTTATATATCTTGATATAATCTTGCTGATATTATGCTCTTATTTTTTTCCTTTGGCAAAATACTTTTTAGTTTTTACATTTATTTTTCTTTTTCTGACCGTGAACTAGTATTCCTTCCTAGTCTTAGTTTATCAGTCTCTAAATGACCTTTTCCTCCACCCTTTCTGATAAATTGTTATTGAGAAAACAAAACTAAACTTGTGATGACTTATAACAATAGTCTTTTCATTTTCAAAGTATTTTCATATATATTATCTCCTAGCTCCTTGTTCAGTGTTCTGTACTGAATCCTAGAAGCCTTCTTCTCCTCTTCATCTTCCTCCTCCCTTCCTCCTCCTCCTCCTCCTTTTTTTTTTTTTTTTTTTTTTTGTTGTTGTTGTTTGAGTTCTTTTTCCAGAAATCAGTATTTATAGTAAAGCTAGAAAATTCTTATTTTTCAAATTGAACTCACACAAGCACTATTTCTAAAATTGTTATTAAAAGAAGGTTGATAGGATTTTTAGGTTCCTGATGCAATCTAGTATTGTTTTTCTAACCTTTTCATCTGCCCCCAAATAAAAACCTATTTTGTATTTTCTACAGCTAAGTTAAAAAAAATTGAAGTGAAATTAAATTAGGGAATAATTTTGTGCACCTTGCCAAAAGAGTCTATTTAGTCATGATAATCATTTTGTCTAACAGCACTCATTGATGGGATTCAGTAATCTGCTTACTAGGTCTTTAGTGGGCAAATTAAGTGCAGGAATTTTTTCTATTAGATTAAGTGCTAATTGTGAATTAGTTGTATTCATTATTACTAAATCTTTAAAAATTTCTAATAAGTAATTCAATAATACTTGTATAAATTTTTTTTCCTAAGACACACAAAAGTTAAAATTTAGATTAGTTTTTTGTTCAGTACACACTGTTCTCTCTTTCACCTAAGAATTGTTTTCTTAAATTTATCCTACTAATTGGCATTGTATTTTTTATGGATAGATTTTAAGTTTTAGAGCCTTAAATATAGAAAGCACTGGTAGAATTTTTTTTTTTTCCTCCAATCAATCTGAAATAAAAATTTCTACTCAACGTGTTTATTGAAAATGAGACTCTAGTGCTGGGGTTGCGGCTCAGTGGTATAGTGCTTGCCTAGCACGTGCATGGCCCTGGTTTGATCCTCAGCACCATGTAAGAATAAAGGCATTGTTTACAACTAAAACAAATAAATAAATATTAAAAAAAGAAAGAAAGAAAATGAGACTGTAACCACAATTGTGACTCATACCCTAATAAATTCTTATGTAAATCCCTTTTATAAACACTAATGGTGGAATTCTATTTGCTCTTTGTTTTAGAAAGCTAAAAGTTTGGCTATGTCAGTTGCTTCTTCTGGATTTGCTGAGTTTACTCCTCAATTCATCCTAAGTTCTGGTCTTCGAACACCTTTAGCATCTCCCTCTACATCACCTGGAAGGTCTCTTACTCCTCCTTTTCGACTTAAAGAAACTAGAATGTCATTCATGGGAGAAGAAATGAACACAAAATGGGCTACTGCAGTAAGTTTGATTACAATAGGGAAAAAAGACTCAAAGAAAATATTAGCTCCTACAAGTAAAAAGTGTGATAAATCAAATTCAATAACCTCACTATGGATTTTTGTATGCAGTTGTATAGATTGTCTTGAATTTAGAAAACAGTTCTGAAAGAAACATGAGGGCATTGGCTAAGCCAACTCCATTATCTTACAGATAAAGAAAATTAGGCTTGAAAGTACAGAGTGCATTGCCTATAGTCAGCCAGATATTGGTGGCAGAAATGGCACTAGATTTCAGACCTTAGTCCTTGGGCTTTTTGTTTTTTGTTTTTATTCTGTATAGTACTGCTTAAGTTTCTATTTGGTTGTCTATTTAGAAGTGTGTGTCTTCAAAGCTCCACTGTAGGTTAATAGAAACCCATTTGGTAATTACTGATTATCTATCCTGATCATTTTAGTCACGGAAATTAATGATGTGTTGCCAATTAGGGAAACATTAACTTCAAATTATGTATCAGAAGAGAATGGATTTGAAACAAGTGAATTTTGATTAAGGATAATTTACAAATATGGTGGGTATGATTGAGATGGAAAGCGTAGGACTAGAATGATATTTACTAGCTAATTTTCTTTTCATAATCTTACTTAACAGCCTGCAGATAACTGTAACGCAGAAGCATTTATCACTACATCTTTCCATAAATGTGGAGCTCCAGCAGAAACTGAATGGCCAAAGAACAAAGAGGAAACCACATCTTTTCTCCTAAATCGCTCAGAAAAGGACCCTCAAGAAATGGATACAGGGTCACTGGATGCATCCTCACAAAGTTTGGAGAAACTTGATGTGAGCAAAGAAAGCAATGCTTCAACCAGATCAGACCAGACTACATTAGAGTATCAAGATGCACCATCACCGGAAGAGTTTGAAGATATTTTCTTGTCCTCTCAGTCAGGAGATTCTTCCACTGAGCAAATCAAGGATGAAGATAAAGATGTGTTTGAGTCAGGAGTAACTCCTCCAGATGAGGGGAAACAAATGGGTAAGAACTCATTTCCACATATTAAAAATTGCCATTGATATCTCTTAACAAATTCAAATTCCTCTTTAGTGCATTATAGTTATACATACCATTGAGGTTTTCAATTTAGTCTCCAATACCCGCCACCTTTACTCCCTCTGTTTTTCTGGTCTTACATTTATTATTATTATTTTTTTAAATTTGTGCATTATGGATATATATAAAGATTAATTCATTGTGGTATATTTATTCATAAATGCACATAAGAAAGTTTGGTCAAATTCATTCCACCATTCCTCCCTTTTCATATCCCTCCTGCTTCCTCCTCAACCTTAATAAATTTTGTAATAGGATTCTTTTCACCATAAGGAAAGCATGAAGATCAAGATTAAGTAATTATTAGCCAGGTGCAATGGCGCACGTCTGTAATCCCAGCACTTGGAAGGCTGAGGCAGGAGGATCACAAGTTCAAAGCCAGCCTCAGCAATGGCAAGGCACTTAGCAACTTAGTGAGACCCTGTCTCTAATAAAATACAAAAAGGGCTGGGGATGTGGCCCAGTGGTCGAGTGCCCCTGAGTTCAATCCACTGTACCAAAAAAAAAGATTAAGTAATTATTATATGCTCATGGTGTCAAAATACACAAATCTTATTCTTTCAGTTATGAGTATTGCTTACATTTTTCCATAAGTATGTATGAGCTTTGAAGGGAGAGGAACTTAGTGTGCTTTTTTTATCTGGCCATGAAATTTGGAAAAGAACACTAATGTTTAAGGATGGAAATGCAAGGTTCTGCAGTCTTAGAAAATCTTCCCATAAACATGGATGTAATAATAATAATAACTTTACAGAATATATTTGTTGCTGCAATTTTTAACTTATCCAGCAGCGTCAATTTACTGAAATTCTGCTCACAAACCAGGAAATTTGTTCTGTATTTTGTCCTTACTTTCAAAATAATCACAAAACAATCAAATGTTCAAAAGCCCATGGATTGTGTTTAATATTCATTTATGTATCAGAAATATTTTTTTCCTTAATGTATGTGCTCCAGTGAGCTCCTCCTGTGTGTAAGTGTGCATTCTAGTGTTAAATATCAAATGTGTATAATATAGACATGACATACAGTAGAAATCTATATGGTTTGTGTGTGTGTGTGTGTTGGAGTGGGGGTGGGAATCATAGAATACATACTCTAGATTAAAATAGACTAAATTTGAATCCTTGTTCAACTATTTTCTAAGTATACTTGGTGATCTGGGATAAACAGTGTTAACATGTTATGCTTTAGTTTTTCTCATCTACCTCTTTGGGTATTTGGGATTAAATGAATTGATATAGTAGAACATTTGCAATAAATTTTACTTGTTCAGCCAAAAGTAGAAAGTTGGAGGCTAGGGGACGCTCTTTGAGGCTCAGCGAATTAGTAAAAGGAACTGCTTTGACAGTCTGATGCCAAGAAAATAAATACAAAAGAACAAAAAAGCAGGCCTAGCAGCTTCTTAAACAGTAATAGTTTAAGACCTGTGCAATTATAAAACATTTAGCATAAATAATATTCTTACCTATATGATTTGTAGATACTTTGAAAGTTGCAGAGGAGTCCTTTTCAGGATCAAATCACTTAAGCTCCACTGAAGGAGCTGAGGAAGCATCACTTTGTGTTCCATCAATCCATGAAGGGTAAGTTTATGAAGACAATTTCAAATATTCTTCCAAAGAAATCATGAGCCCATAGTAAAATATTCTTTGTGTATTAGAGCTCATTTAGATTTTTGACATCCCCATCTTGAATAATACCTGTTTTCCTAGTTGTACAGTTGTATGTTATTTAGTTACCATGAAATACTACTAGACATTTCTGTAACATAGAGACCTAGTGAATTGAGGCATATTAATATTCTTTGATTCTCTTTTTGTTGAAGACCAAAAGTTTATTCACAGCTATGGCATTATTCCATGCACTTCCTTTTTTTTAGTAGTTTCAAGATGATTAGGCACAGGACTCCTATAAAACCAGAGTGGAACAGGGGAGATGGCCGAGAGAAAAATTTTTTCCCTACAATAATCACTAAAGGTTTTTTTTTTTTGGGGGGGGGGGGGGGAGGATAACTAATTAAAATATTGTGCTGTTAAATAATTTCATTGACAAGTTGCCAGAAAAGGCCATGCATTAGGTGATTGCTGTACAAAACAGGATCTGGTAAAATGGTGCCAATTCCCATACAGTTTATGGTCTTGTTATAAGATAAGCAGCTTACATTAGAATGTAAATCAGTATGCGGGATTCCTGGTTTCTGGGTCCCCTTCTCCCTTCGGGGGAAGTCTTTTTAGCTGTCCTTTAAATAAAGCCTTCCATTTTCCACTCTTTAAAAAAAAAAAAAAAAAAGAGGGCTGGGGTTGTGGCTCAGTGGTAGAGCGCTTGCTTAGCACGTGCGCGGCCCAGGTTTGATCCTCAGCACCACGTAAACATAAATGATTGCATTGTGTACAACTAAAGCAAATAAATAAATATTAAAAAAAAAAGAATGTAAATCAATATGCTGCTTCCTTCATTGAAAAAGTCAGCTGAACTGATCTGTATGAGTAATTTATTCACCTGGCTAAAGCTCTTTTCCTTCATTTCAAGACTAGACACAGATTGCGTGTCAGTAGTGTTGTAGAGGATACAAAAAAGTGTCAGCTTCAATTATTAAGAAGTAGTAAAGGTTATTTAGTAAAATGAACTCATCTAAAATGTGATAATTTAAAACATTGCTTTATAAGTAAATAAGTAATGAGAGCGACTTCACAAACCATCCACAAAATTCAGGAACACATTAGTCACCTGATAGGTCAAACTTTGTCACATACTTCATTTCTGAAAAGACATCACGCTTGATGGCTAGAATTTTTCCTGGCCTTTGTCAGAATGTGAAATAAAGGATTATCCAAATACTTTATTTTAATTTTTTTAATTTTAATGAAAATGAATGTTATTTATTACAATGGATTTGGTAGGTAATTGCAACTGTCAAAACAAAGCATTCACATGAGAAGAAACTGGTTTCGTTGATAAGCTAGGTGAATATTCAACATCTTGGCAGAGCTAGTTCCTTTCTAAATATAAATTTAATGTTTTGTGGTGATTTATTGTTATCCTTGCTACAAGCATTGTGGTTGAGGAAGTCTTACATCTGTGTGTACATACTTATACCCGCTTTTTAAAAAAATATTCTCTATTTTGAAAATCAGCCTACTTTTTAAAATTAATTTTTACTTTGTTTTAATTAATTCTATGTAACAGTAGAATGCATTTATGCACTATGATATATCATACATAGATGGGATATAATTTCTCATTTTTCAAAGTGTACATGTTGCAGAATCATATTTGTCATGTAGTCACATATATACATACAGTAATAATGTCTGTTTCATTCCACTATCTTTCCCATCCCCACATCCCTTCCCTCCCCTCCCTTCACTTCCCTCTACCTAATCTAACGCTATTTTTCCCTAGTAAACCACCCCCCTTACCCCACTGCCTTATTGTGAATTAGCATCCACATATTAGAGAAAACATTCAGCCTTTGGTTTTGTGGGATTTGCTTATTTCGCTTAGTATGATATTCTCCAGTTCCAACCATTTACTGGCAAATGCCCTAATTTCGCCCTTCTTTAATAAAGCTGAGTAATATTCCATTGAGTATATATACCATATTTTCTTTATCCATTCATCTATTGAGGAACACCTAGGTTGGTTCCATAGTCTAGCTATTGTGAATTGAGCTGCTATAAACATTGATGTGGCTGTGTCACTATAGTATGCTGAAAATCAACCTACTTTAATTGTTTTTTTGTACTGGGGATTGAACCCAGGGGCACTCGGGCACTGGGCCACATCCCCAGCCCTTTTTGTATTTTATTAGAGACAAGGGTCTCACTGAGTTGCTAAGTGCCTCACGATTGCTGAGGCTGGCTCTGAACTCATGATCCTCGTGCCTCAGCCTCCCAAGTGCTGGGATTACAGGTGTGCGCCACCTTGCCCGGCGTTTAATTGGGTTTTAGGGAAGGGCCAGCTCAAAATATCAAAGGACCACTGTCAGCATATTCTAAAACTTATTTTTATCGTGTATTAATAGTTTTCCAATTTTAAAATATTGAACATGACCCTGCTGTGTACATAGGAAATGTTCCATAATACTTGACAGGCTTATTTGAAGAACATGGCCATAATGATTGAAAATCAGCCAAACTGTAATTTATACTGACAAGCACTTAAATAGTTTTATTTGTACTTTGATGGCATGCCATTGTCACTGAAAACAAAGTAGAGCATTATTTGTTTATAGATTCACTTGCAGATTTTATAATATTCAAAATGAGTTTGGTGATTCCTTTGAACAGTATAACAAGCAGTAGGAGAAAGCAGGCAGCAGCTAGAGAAGGTGGCATATTTATACATGCTAAAGTATACATTTCTATTTCTAAAGGAAAATCCTCACCCCGAAGTCCAAGATACCAGTTTTGGATGAAGAATTAATATCTGTTGAAACCTATAACTCTACGATTAGAGCAGACAACAATGAGTGTATGTATTAATTTGATTATTTCATTTTATTTATTTCTATTATTGAGATTTTCTTCTCATTTCTTCATTTGCTTCCTTAGAATAAAGGCATTCTAAGGAGATACATCAGCTATCAAAACAATGGGTTGCTTGTAAGGCATTTTGGAACATGAAAGAAGAACAAAGTCAGGGAAAGTAATAAGTGTAATTCATTGAATTTTTTTCCCCCCCCCAGTTAGCCCTATTTTGGGGTGTGGGACACCTACTTTCAGACACTCTGTATTATACAGAGATAAAGATACTTTCTTCAATAACCTTGTAGTTGGGTTCAGAAGCTTTTCACAAAAGTTAGCTCATTTAATCCTCATGACACCATGTGAAGTGTTGTTATCTTACTCAAAAGTCCTCTGCCCTTAACTATTAAGACTTTTTTGCCTATATGAATAGGGCCTAGGACAAGCTTGAGCGTGCCTGATTAAAAATGTAATATAGGGCTGGGGTTGTGGCTCAGCGGTAGAGAGCTCGCCTAACTCATGCACGGCCTGGGTTCGATCCTCAGCACCACGTAAGAATAAAGGCATTGTGTACAACTAAAACAAATAAATAAATATTTAAAAAAAAAAAAAAAAGAGTGTAATATATGGGCTGGGTTGCAGCTCAGTGGCAGAGGGCTTGCCTAGCACTTGTGAGGCACTGGGTTCAATCCTTAGCACCACATAAAAATAAATAAATAAATAAAAGTGTGTGTCCATCTACAACTAAAAGTTTTTTTTGTTTTTGTTTTTTTTTTTTAAAGAGTGTAATAGATGCTCATTATAAAATAATTCAGAGATTGTAAAGTTAAAAACCTGGTTACTCACTTTAGGAATTCATTATTAAAAATTTAAGTATCTTCTTCCTGAATTTGTTTTCTGTGTATAGTTTTCCCCCTATGTTGAAAGAGGAGGTCTCAAGTAAAGTGGCTAAAGAGCACAGGGATTTGAATAAGACTTTTTGGGTTCATAATCCAGTTCTGCGCTTGCTAACTATAATTTGTTTTTCTGTATTTTTTTGTCTGATAAATACTAACAATTTAAAATGGGAATATTAATAGTGTTCATTTCGTAGTTGTTAGGATTAAGCCAGATTTGTGGGAAGTATTTAGAATAGTGCTTGGCACTTAAAAGCTATTCCTATAAATTGTTATTTTGTTGGTACATTTCTTTGTGTGTGTGTGTGTGTGTGTGTGTGTGTGTGTGTGTGTGTGGTGCTGGGGATTGAACCCATGGCCTTGTGCACACAAGGCAAGCACTCTACCAACTGAGCTATATCCCCAGCTCTCATTTTTTTAATTTCAGACATTGTGTGTGTGTGTGTGTGTGTAGGTACTTTTTGTGTGTATGTGTGTGTGGGGGGGTTGAACCCAGGACCTCACATATGCTAGGCAAGCACCTACTTGCCACTGAGCTACATCCCCCGCCTCTATTTAAGATACTTTTCCATAGGAGTAATATAGATGGGTCTTGTCCTTTAAATGCCTCTAGTAGTATTTTATAGTATGCATGTTCCGTGATATGCTTAACTAATTGCTTATTGGTGAACATTGGGACCATTTGAACTGATCACTTTTTTTAACTTTTTAAAATATTCTTTAGTTTTCAATGGACCTTTATTTATATGCGGTGCTGAGAATTGAACCCAGTGCCTCACACATGCTAGGCAAATGCTCTAACACTGAGCCACCACCGCAGCCCCTGAACTGGTCACCTTTTTTTGCTTATTTTTTGTTTTACTGTTTCATTTCGGTAGGCCTTCTTGTGTATATATCTTCACAGTCTGTGTCAGGATTCTGTTGCATAGACATGGACCTACTAGGTCAAAGAATATGAAGATTTCTAATATTTTGTTGTTTTCTCCAATAAGTATACTATTGTCATAGGTCGATGATTGAAAAATACTTAATTTCCCATTTCTTTTTGCTAATCTAATAGGTGGGAAACATTTATATTTACAGCATTTACCTACTAGGGATAATAAACTCTTTATCTACTAGAAATGTGAATGTGTTTTCTTGGTTGCCTTTTTTTTTTTTTTTTAATCTTTTTATTGATTTGTATTCATCGTTAAAAAGGATTTTTAGTGGACTGGGGTTGTGGCTCAGAGGTAGAGCATTCGCCTAGCATGCATGAGGTAGGTGCACTGGGTTTGATCCTCAGCACCATATAAAAAATAAAATAAAGATATTGTGTCAACCTATAACTAAAAAGTAAATATTTTTTTAAAAAAGGATTTTTAGTTAAGTTGGAGACATTTTTTTCTCCTTGAGGTTAGTGTTTTATGACATCCACAAATGCTAAACCTAAATATAACCTATGATTATTAGTGACATAAATGTTTGGTGAAAAGAAAGATGAAAGGAATATTTTTGTGAGCCCCTCCACATAATTTTGAAAAGTGGTAAGATACATTTGTGTTTATTTGTATGCTTTCTGCCAAAAGAAAGATATCCTCCTGTTTTATAGCCATGTCAATAACCAGATTGCATGTCCCTAATGTAATTCTATACTGGTTTAACAAAGATAGCTAGTTGTCTTGTAGTCACTAGGTAACACATAATTTTCAAAATAATAAAGAACACTTGAACTTCCTCAAAGAATTTGTCATTATATTAAACTGTCACAATAAAGGTAGGAATTACAGTCCAGTTGAAAAAAAAATAATGTTGCCAGTTTTAAATGTGTAATTTATATTCTTTGTTTTCTCTTTGTAGAAAGCATATATGTATTATTTCAACTGAATGTGTGTTATCCTGACGAAAAGTGGGTTTCCCTTTTAAAAGGCCTTTCCCTTTTAAGATTTTAGACTTTTTTTAAAGTAGTATTTTAATTGAGGTATAGCTTTTTCCTTTGTTTCCTTAATTACACGTAGATCATGTTTTTCAATTTAAAATGTAAAAACCTTAACTCTTTCTCCCTTCACACCCCACCCCAACAGTGGCCAGTAACCTTGGTGATAGTGGAAGCTCTGGGCTCATCACATCTGAAAGTCCTGTTATCTCTGAACATACCTTAAAAGAAGATTATGAAGTAGAAATTGATGTACTAAAAGAGAGTGTTGACATACCAGAAGAGAAACATCCAATTCCTGACAGTTCTCCTGATACTCAAGAAATTCATGTAAAAAAACTAATTTTTCATTTCTTTGTCAGTCTTTTAGTTTTGGTTTATTTAGGTTTCAAGATATGATAGTTTACGCTTAATGTAGTCATTTAATTGCTATATTAAAATCTAAAATATTTTGCAGAATATAAAGAACATGTTTAAGAAATTGGTTTTCATGAAACCAATTTCTGTTAAAGAAGCCACGGTCTAAAGATTTAATTTTTATTTATCTGCTTCAAATGAGAGGCTTTTTTTAGCCAGAAGAAAATATACAATTGCTACTCCAAAGTATTGAGGAGCCTATATATGAAAATGAGTAGATACAATTAAACAGGATACCCTTACCCCTACCTCTACTTCAGGCATATTTTGTGAGGATGATACTTACCTGGCTAATACTCAATTTCTGTACAACTCCAAAAAGCATTTTTTTGTACTTAATATGTCTTATTGTTTTTCTGTGATTTGACCAAATTTCTTATTATCAAGAGGCAACTCTTGATATAAGAGAGGAAAAACTCAAATTATGTATAGAAAACTGCATGGAGTTTGGGGAGTATATTAAAATGTTATAATTATCTATATTTATTTTCACAAGTACTGTGAAATAGATGGATAAAGTCCCTATTCCTTTAGTTGTGAAACAATAAAAATATGGGCATGGTGTAAATGGGAATCCTCACTTATAGGCTATTTCCAATCTGTCATCTCAGTGTTTGGGGAGTGGGAAAATGTCATTGTCTAGGTGGGTGGTAATGTTCTACCTTCTTGGTCAGGAGATCTCTCTGTTACTCTCTACCTCCTCCTTTTTCTCCCCTTCCCTTACCAAAAGGTAAATGCAAGGACCATTCCTTCTTCCACCAAACCCTTTCAGGAGAGGTACTGAACTTGAAAGCCTTAGGAATTTCATGGTTTATGCAGCCCCAGCAAAGGGAAGAGGATTGAGTCTAGCCCAAGGGAGCTTATGTAGGTGAATTGTTCTTCAACCTTATGGGGATCGTGCTGTTTAGAAAAGTGTGGATAGTTAGGTAATTTGGGGATTTTCATTAAAATATAGTTTGGGGGTTGTTTTTCTCCAGTTAAGTTTTCTGTTGAGTAAGAGTAGAAAAAGTCCTTAATATTCATAATATTCTCATAATAATTTTCAGGTTTTTTTAATACTGTCATAGCTAGGGAAATGTGGAATTTCTAGTTTAATTACAATCATAGACTCTGAATTTAGTTATTTTTGACTGAATTCTCATTGAGGCCTGGTTTTTTTAAATGAATATATATAAAGTAAACCTTATAGTATGTGCCAAATATTAAATGTAGCATTATTTTTAAACATGCACACACCAAGAGTAAATTGGTCATTAAAAACCTTCGTGCTTTAGGTTAAAGTAGATTTTTAAGTTTTTTAACGGTTTCTTATCTTTAATTTATGTTAGGTAATCGGACATGAAAAGCTTGAAGTTCAAAATTCAGGAGAAGAGGCCAGGAATCTTTCATTTAATGAGTTATATCCCTCAGGAACTCTTAAGCTTCAATATAACTTTGATACTATTGAGCAACAGTTTTGTGACTTACCTGATAATAAAGACTCTGCTGAATGTGACATTGCTGAAGTAGATGGGGAACTTTTTGTGGCCCAGAGCAACTTTACCTTGATATTGGAAGGTGAAGAAGGAGAAGTTGAGACAGGTGATTCTGCAACATCTAATGTGTTAACTAAAGCAGCTAACACAACAGCCAAGGAAAAACTTGTATACAGTGTGGAACATGAGGATCATGGACATGTCACAAATTTTCCATCTATCATAACTAGTGATCAAGAATCCCAAAAGGTAGAGACTTTACCATATGTGCCTGAACCCATTAAAGTAGCAATTGCAGAAAATTTATTAGATGTGATCAAAGATACAAGAAGTAAAGAAATTACTTCAGATGTAATGGAGCAGTCCATTCATGAACACATACCTTTAGTAAGCCAGAAGGTAATGTGTTCCACCAAATTAGTCAAACCTGCGATTAAAACTGTTCAGGAAACAAGTACCATGACTATAAATGTCAGGCAGGGTGATGACATGGTTTCCTCTAGAACACGCATGAGAAAGCGTGTCCAAAACTTGAGTACCACTACTACAGCAGGGCAGGAGTCAGCAGATGTTGCTCCTCCTAAGATGCTGGGGCCAAAAGCTATAAAGAAAACTAAAAAAGCAAAAGAAATTTCTGAGGTTTCTGAAAGTGCCTATTCTGATATCAAAGGAATATCTCAGAACCAGCAAATACCTCAAAATTCGATTATTTCTAGGAGAGGAAGGAAGAAAAAAGAAACTAATCAAGATACATTAGAAAGTATTGCTTCTGTTGAACAAGAATTGCAGGTTACTTCAGGTAGGGAACTAAAAAGGTTAAAGTCATCTCAGCTTTTGGAACCAGCAACTGAAGAAATTTCTTTTAGAAAAGAAGTTAAGCTTTCATCTGTTACAAAAAAGACTCTTAGAAAAACTAGAAAGTCTGTAGAAAATCAGGAAAGTTCTGAAATTATAAATGATCTGAAGGTTAGTAAAGTAGCAAGTCCTAGCAGGACTGTCAAGAAGCTGAGAAATGCTGATACAGAAGCCTCTGAAAATATGCAAGATGGGAAATCCAATGACCATCTACCTGTTAAACGTAGTAGAAGGATCAGAGAGAAAGAAGTTGCTATGTCAGATATGATAGAAAAGTCTAAACTTGATTCCTCCCAGTCGATTCTTCAAGCAGAATTTGATTTGCCTGCTACAACTAGGAAACGTGGTAGACCAAGGAAAATAAATCCTTCAGAAAATGTTGGATCTAAGACTGTTAAGGAAGAGGGAAGTCCCAAGAAGAGAGTTCTTAGCATCCGAAGATCTACAAGGAACAACCCAGCTAGAAATGAAAATATTGATGTTGGAAAACCAGTGTTAGAAAAATCCATTGTAGTACCAAATGAGGAACTTGCTTTAATGACAAGCTCTAAGAAAAAACTTACCAAGAAGACTGAAAATCAGCGTCAGAAACGTTCATTACACTCTGTATCAGATGAAATGACACATGAACAACCAAATGACCAAGAAGAAAAATTACTTGACACCTCAACTTTTACTAAATCTTCCCGTAGTACAAGGACTAGGTCTAGCAAGGCCATCTTGTTACCAGATCTTTCTGAACCCAAAAATGAGCCTTTATTTTCTCCTCCTGCAGCAGAGGTACCAAGGAAAGTGAAAGGTAATTTTATTTTTTATTCATATTTCCCATATCATGCAGAATCTTCAATCTAAAATTTGTTTAAAAGCACTATTTGGTTTGATTTGGCTCTAAAAAATTTGTAGTTACCAGGGATCTTCCCCTAACTGCGACCCCCCCCCCCAATCCTCTAAAACAAATTGTTAAAGAGTTAATGTTTTTAAATTTGTTTTGAGACTTCAAGGATTCTGTATGATTTAGTATGAGTTGTTGCTGCCTGAAGCGCTTGAAGCAACGGAGCCGCGGGAAGAACTTCAGAAGCAAACTGGAGACAAACAGCTTTTTATTCTGATAACTTTTCTCTCTGGTTCTAATAACGACTAACACACGCCAAAAACACACCCTAAAATGGCGCTGACTCGATCAGCAATTTCGGCCAAGTCACTCGAGATCACGCAACAATCCCGTGAGACTACGGGTGGCGACAAAGGCCAAATCTCCACGGCTCATAGTCAACCGCAATTCAAGCCAATCCCCAAACAGGGCTCCTGCAATGAGTGTTTTTTTTTTTTTTTTTTTTTTTTAATCCTATAATTTACCTGATACAGTGATTATTTCTCTTTTCTCGGCAGGGGGTGAGGTGGGGGGGCACTGAGGATTAAACCCAGGGGTGTTTAACCACCAAGCCAAGTTGCCAGCTCTTTTTTGTATTTTATTAGCGACTGGGTCTGGCTGAGTTGCTTAGGGACTTGCTAAGTTGCTGCAGCTCACAGGGATTACAGGTATGCATCATCACGCCCAGCTCATAGTATTTATTTCTTAGAATAGTGTTTCTCTTCATTCTATCCTTATATCCTAACGACTTAATTTTGGTTTCTCTCCAAATAGAATCAGTGTTTTAAATTGAGGTACTATGGCCATTGGCTTATGTCCCAGTGACACACACACGAACACACACACACACACACACAAACTGGGGATTAAACCCAGGGCCTTGCATGTGATAGGCAAGTGGTTTACCATTGTGCTACATTCCCAGCCCTTATTATTTTATCTTGAGGCAGAGTTTCACTAAATTGCCCAGGTTGGCCTCAAACATGATCTCTCTCCCATAAGGGTGAAAAAAAATGTTACTCTTATTAGAGTACTCCTTCATCAAGGGGGATGATAATGGTTAGATAAACAAAATGTAGTTTTCTACTTGATCTCCAACATTCACTATGCTGATGATGTATTATAGTTTTGCAGTCATTTGAGATACATATATCCATCCCAAGCCCAGGAAAGCAACCTTCCCCCATATAATTGGTAATTCATCCTCAAAATGATTTGTAGCCAGGCATGGTGTTGCACGCCTATAATCCCAGTGGCTCAGGAGCTTGAGGCAGGAGGATCGAGAGTTCAAAGCCAGCCTCAGCAAAAGTGAGGTGCTAAGCAACTCAGTGAGACCCTGTCTCTAAATAAAAATACAAAATAGGGCTGGGGATGTGACCCAGTGGTCGAGTGCCACTGAGTTCAATCCCTGGTACCACCAAAAAATAAAAATAAAAACAAACTACCTGTGTTTCTCTATTCTGGGATGTTTGCATCTTTCTAATGTACATCATTTGTTCTAAGCTTCTTGTTGGATATGTACAGATACATTTTTCCCCCCAACTTTTCTTTAGCCACGAAAATAGAGGCTCCTGCACAGCTGAAAGAATTCGTTTCAGACTTATCTTCTCAGTTTGTAGTCTCACCTCCTGCTTTGAGGACCAGACGAAAGAACACATGCAGTGCATCCAAGCTTGTAGATGAACTGGTAAGGAATACATGATTTTGTATGTTTGCTTAAACATACTTTTTATTTTAAAACTATTTCCTAAATAATCTTCTTTAAATGTATTAGCCATTTTTGATAAAAACCCAAAACCGTCATGTCTCTACTCTGAAGATCCTACTTTTACAGATCTTTGATGTTACTGATGATACATTACTTACTAGCAGCTGCAATTTAAATTACCTATTGGGAGGATGGTCTTTAAATGTTTGTGCCCATCAGAATTATTTGGGTGTGTTTACCTATGATATAGGTCCTTGAGCCCCTAATGTGTCATTTAAAAAGCATCCTTGGGGAATTTGTTTCAGAGATGATTCAGTGACCTAGTTACACATTACCCTAGAGTGGAAATTCTTTAGGGATTGTGAGTCCCTTGTGTGTGTATGTGTGTGTGTGTGTGTGTGTGTGTATTTTATAGGCATTTATTGAATTATCATTATACAAAAATAACTCAGCTCACAGTTGATTGAAATATACAGTTTAATTGAAGAGGCAAAAACAATAATTATTTCATTGCTTGATAAGAATCATTTATACCCAAATACCTATGTAGACAGAGGGCAGAGGAGATAGGCATTCCTGGACTGAGAAGACAGCATATGCATGGAATGCATGGCAGGGGTGGGTAGGCTAGGAGTGTTCATGAACTAGCAAATAGTCATGTGTATTTTAGACCATTTCTGTGAAAGATGAATTCTAGGGAGAAAAAAAAAAGTTGTTGGTGGCTAATCCCTACAAAATAAAGATCCTGGATTTTGGGACTGATGCAATGGGAACAGCAGTTGTTGGTTTCCTCTGGAAATGGAAACATTGAAAATAAAACAGAAGACTTGGAGTGTAGTTGACTTGTGGGCGTGAGGAATAAAGAAAAATAAATAAAAACTCTTAGCCAGGGTTTCTACCAAAGAACAGAAGGAGTCAGTTTTGGACTGGATAAGTTTTAATTTATTTGCAGTGTTTGGCTATATTCTTTGACTCTTTGATAAAAACTTTAGAATTTAGATTTTAAATGTTTAATTACTTAGGATTTATCTCTATAAAATTTCAACCCATAGGAAGATGATGCTAAATCAGGAGAAACTGTGGTAGAACAAAAAGTGAAAAGAATCAGGACTGCAAAAACAAAACAAGCAAGAAAGTAAGTATGACTTTCCATTTTATAATATCTAACCATTTGTTTTTCCAAGTTACAGCTAAGAAGAGTATTATTTAAAAAGGGAAATTATGGGCTGGGGTTGTGGCTCAGTGGTGGAATACTTGCCTAGCATGTGTGAGGCCCTGGGTTCTATCCTCAGCACCACATATAAATAAATAAAATAAAGGTATTGTGTCCATCGACAACTAAAAAAAGGAAAAAAAAAACTTAAATAAATAAAAATTAAAAGAAATTATGACTGGGGAATATAGCTCAGTGATAGAGCACTTGCCTAATGGACACAAGGCCCTGGGTTTGATCCCCAACATGGCAATAAAAGAGAAAAGGCAAATTCTTATGGACATTTCTAGCATCAACTCCTTGGCACTGTTAGATTTTGCTGCTGAACAAGTGATCTCTACATAGCAAGCACAAAAGTCTTTTCATGCTTTTTAAAGAAGGGTGATGGGAGGTAGTTTAGTGCCCAGTTCTTTCTTTTTGCAGTGGGTCAGGAAGGAAGTGGCATGCTTTACCTTTCCAGTAGTAAAGATAGTTTTGGTATTAATAAATAATTGTAAATTTTAAAACCCTGCAGTTATATCATGAACAATACAGCTACATCCATGGGGCAGTTACTCCATTTCAGATACATTAAAAGTGTCAATCCATTTTCTTTCAAAACTGATTTAATGAGACTCTTGATGGTAATTAATAACACTATTTACTTATAAGTTGGCTTTGAACATACTTGAAAAATTACTTTGTTTGTGAAATTATACATTCATTTGCCAGTTACTGGTGTTTAAGAACAGCTTTCCCTCATAGGCTGTCTAGGCCTGCTAGGCCCTCATCCCACAGATTGACTGCTAGGACTTGGTTCACTCATCCTTGTAACCCAGCAGTATTTATTAATACATGTGAAACAATTAAGGGAAAAAATAGCAATGATTATTTCAAAATATCCACATCAGAAAATAAAAATCCTCTGAAGTGAAACCTTAACTCTGCCTCTAATTTAAAGCTATACTTCACTTTCTCTTGAATCCATTACCTCTCTTGCAAAATGAAAGCACTTGGCTAGGTATTTTTCAGTGATGAGAAACCATTTATTTTTGTTACATCATGCATTTATTCTTAGGATTTATCTCTGTTGATTTTTATCATTCAGAAATACAGAAGAAGAAAGTTCTTGGTCACCTCCTCCAGTAAAAATTAGGCTGATTTCTCCTTTGGCAAGCCCAATTGAAGGAGTGAAGAACAAACCAAGAAAAACTGCAGAAGTTAAAGGAAAAACTCTTGGAAGGGGCAGAAAGAAACCATCCTCCTTTCCAAAGCAAGTTTTACGCAGAAAAATGCTATAATTTTTTTCCAAGATTTTAATGTACACCTGTTTGTAAAGTCATCAAAATTGTGTGGATTATTAAAAATTATCCAATTTGGAAGAAAATAATTTATATAAACTATTGTAAATTTTTGTAAATAGAATGTCTTCAATAAGTAAAGTAACTCCATATGGAGTGATTCTTTTAGTTCAAGTGTATTTTCTATTTTATATTTAAGACTTCATACATTTATATGATATGTAAATATGGCTTCTTATTAGAATGTTAAATAAAATGTATACTTAACAGTAGTTTGTGTCTGTTAGATTTTTGAAAGGGGATTTCTGTCTGAATGATTTTTATATGCTAGTAGGCATTTGTTCCATTTTTCTCTCTATAGTTAAAATATTAGACCAATCTTAAAATGAGGGGGATTGAACTATTATTTTTAAAAATTGTTATTTTACAATTTATGCACTTTGATTTTGTGATTAAGATTTCTAATCATAATGTGTATTTTTATTTGGTTTTGCCTGTTACTATGCTGAAATTGAATTATGGGCATGTAATTTTGCTGCCTTTTTGTAGTTTCACAAATTTTGTGTAATCTACCTACCTCAAATGTGTAATTTTCCAAGTAATGCATTGTGGTTAACTATAATGTTGGTATTTCTTGTTCAGCAAGCTTAAAGGCTATTTATCTTTAATGTCTCTTAATCCAGAGACTTATTGCCCAGGTTAGATTGACCGGTTCACTGCTTATTAGCAACCTCATGGAAAGATTTGAGAAGAAAATGTAAAAATAAATCTATTTTACCAATATTCAGTGCACCTTGTGTGTGCTTAATATTGATAAGGGGAGAAGTTTGGATAAATTTTATAATATTCTTGTTGTGAAGAAACTTCTTACTGAATCACAGAATTCCCTTAGTATTCAGGATTTAAAACTGGCAAATTAATTATCATAGGACCTCAGGCACAGATTGAGAATGGGAAGAGTATGTGTAGATAGGGAACAAGAAAAAACGAAAGCACCCTTTTTTCTGCAGTAAGACTTTGTGCAATGAAGTAATGATAACTTGATGCAGGCCATAAATTTCATCAATAAATAAGTGTTGTAAAATAATTTATAGTAGGTAATTGATAGTGTGTAATGAATGGACCATTAATAATTGATCTTCTGGAAACAAACTGCCTTTGTCAGCTAAGCTTTTAATGTTTTAGTATGAAGCATAGCAGTGTGGCTTTCTACATTATTTTTCTACCAAATAACAGTATGGACAATGAGAAAATGATGAAAATGCCTCTGCCGAGTAGCGACTGTGTGACAGTAGCAGTACGAGTGCGGCCATTTAGTCAGGTTAGTGGTAAATGTCACATTGCCTTGTTGAAAATTTAACTGATTTTGATTTTATTAATTTTTTAATGATAATTATAAAACTTGTATTTAAGCTGCTTGTCATTTATGGAATATTAAACTTATTTAAATGAATTTGTTAATAAAGATCTAAATATAATTTAGTAAGCACTTAATTTTATTCCTTGGCACAAGTAGCACAATAAACAAATTTATAAAGAGATACACTGTCAAGGTAATATTTTTTAAAACCAATGCAATTTGGTGAATATAGGCATGTGATACTGTTTTTAATAAATGTACCCCCCCCCCATAAAAGAAGATCTTACAAAAATAGCCAATTCTAAATGAACTGTGTTGTAATGAATTTATGTAAATATATTTTGTTGCTTTTCACCATAACACTGCAAACAACATTTTTAGGATAGTTCATCAATTATACTTTCTAGAACCTTATAGCAACCATATATCTGTATCCATGCATTGGTTAAATTTTAAGGTAATTCTGAACTGACCCATTAGGTAAACTTTTTAAACAGTTGCTATGGATCAAACACTACTAGATACTGAGAACACAAAGGAAAATTCTTTGTTCTCTAGCAGCTTTTACAGTTTTAAGTCTAATGTAGGTCAATTTGCTAAATAATCTTATTCAGTAAGATGTTTATTGTCATAGTATTAAAGAAATAATATACCCAGAAAAAGGTTAGGTTTAGTGAATTCTGCCTTATAGGCTTCCTAGATCTGAGTAGAAACATTTGAGATGACTATAAAGAATAAATAAAATTTAGACACAAATAGTGGTAGACAGAACACAAAGGCTTGACAAAAACTTCCTGATTGGGATACTACGTATACTGACCTGTGATGGGGTCTTGCCTTTTCTTGTTTATGAGTATACTTTGTATGTGTTGGGTTGCTATCAGATCTATCCTTTGCCTTTATGGTCATCCATGTTGTGGAAAATATTTCAGTAGCCAAGCAATGATATAATTTGATGACTTAAGTGTAACAATTGTTCATAGCTTCTGAAGCAGTGTGGTTTCTTAGACAGCTGATCAAAATATGCCAAAGAATTAATGACCAGTAAATTTAAATGCCTTCCCTCTCCCCCAGAAAAAGAAAAAAAAAAAAATTTTTTTTTAAGCTACTTAAGCAATTCTGAAGACACTTTTCTCAAAAGTCTTTATTTCACCAGCCTCTAATATTGCTACAGTGACCACTTGCAGGTTTTAAATAACCAATGAAAAGGATTTGTAGGAGAGGGAGTAGGTGCTAAAATGTTTCTTTTCTAACTTGTTTCTCTTTAGTTGGTGCTGGAGATAGAATCCACACGCCAGTAAGTGTTCTGCCCCTGAGCCATACCACCAAGTCAGTGGTTATGTATTTACCGAACTTTCAAAAAGATGGCTGTAAATTTAGCCATTTTTTATCCAAGTTCACCACCAGAAGTGGTTAGCTTAGACTGGAACCAAAGCAAAGACTATGAATTCAAGATAATTTGAAGGAAAATAGTTAAGTCTCACACTTGGACAATTGCAATACCTTGTATGTGATCTTGGGGCTCCCAGTTCGTTCTTTACCTAGCAGTAAGAAAATCTGAAAGTCAGTGCCTTGTAACTCCTTGCTCTAAACCTTCCAGTTGCTTAAAAATTCTGTTTTACAGTTTATAAGACCTGGGTGACATACTGCCCAACTTTCTAATTCCATGTCTAGTCTTATCTTCATTAGGAGATCAGAGAACCAACTTCACATGCCATCTTCAAACACTCATTACTGAAATAATGCAATTCTCTCTGGCAATTAAATAATTTTTTTAAATATATTTATTCATTTTTAGTTGTACATGATGCCTTTATTTTTGCGTGGTGCTGAGGATTGAACCCGGGCTGCGCACGTGTCAGGCGAGCACTCTACCACTGAGCCATAACCCCAGCCCCTCAATAATTTTTAATATAGTCAGATAATATGCAACCATCACCACAGTTTTAGAACATTTCATCACCTATACTAAAGGTTCTTTTGGAAAACCTATGCTATAAATATTCTATTTCTCCAACCATAAGCAACTACTAATCTACCTTCTGTCAATTTCTTTGTGCTAGATATTTCCTTTGAGTGGGATCATATGTAGACTTTTGTGACTGGATGCCTCAACTTTTTTGAGATGAGGTCTTGCTAAGTTGCACAGATTGATCTTAACTCCTGGACTCAAGTGATCCTCCTATTTCAGCCTCCTGTGGAGCTGGGAATAAAGGTGTATGCTACCATACCCAGCTCAAAATATCAAATTTTGCTTATCCATTTATCAGTTGATACACTTTTGGCTATTGTAAGTAGTCCTCTGAGGAACCTTTCTGTAATTTTGTTTGTGGACATATGTTTTCATTTCTCTTGACTTTATACCTAGGCATGGAATTGCTGTGCCATTGGGTAATGTTTAATCAATGGAGAAACTGCCCGGTGGTTTTCCAGAGAAGCTGCATCCTTTTACATTCCCACCAGTTGTGCATGAGGTTCCATTTCTTCACCTCCATGCCATTACTCGTTTTGATTATATTCATCCTTGTCAGTGAAATGGCATGTATCCCATGATTTTTATTTGCATTTCCCTAGTGACCAATTATATTAAGCATTTTTTTTTCATGTGTTTAATGCCTGTTTATCATTTTTGGAAAAATTGTCTATTCAGAGAGACTTTGCTCATTTTTTTATTGGATTTGCTAATTTTTTATTGGATTATTTTCATTCACTTATTTATTCATTAATTCGTTCAGATGGGTCTGTGTTGCCCACTATGCTGTCCTCAAACTCCTGGGCTCACACAATCCTCCTGCCTCAGCCTTCTTCATTCTCTGGATCTTTTTTATTCCCTACATTCTTGGTGGTACCCATGGAAGCAAAACCTTTTTCCTAGTACTAAGGATTGAACCACTAGGCTACATTGCCACACCTTATTTTTTATCTTGAAACAGTCATGATAAGGCTGCTAAAGATTGGCCTTGAACTTGTGATCCTCTAGTCTCAGTCTCCCACGTGGCTGGGATTACAGGTCTGCACCACTGGGAGGAACAATTTTGACAAAGTTTAATTTATTTTCATGTTTGTGTTTTGTTGAAGTTAGGGATCCTTTGCCCAATCCAGGGTCATGAAAATTTGCTTCTATTTTCTTATGAGGGTTTCATAGTTTTAACTCATATTTAGGTTCTTGATCCATTAGGGGATAATTTTTTATTATGGTTCAAGTTCATTCTTTTGCATGTGAATATCTAGTTCTGGCACTATGTCTTGAAAAGGCTCTTTCACTATTGGATGGCTTGGGTACTTTTGTTGAAAATCAGTTAATCACAGACATCTGGATTTATTTCTGGACTCATTCTAGGAAAAGCCTGTCCCAGTGTGTGAGGACCAGCCATAAGTTGCCATGAAACCCAAGAAAAGGGCAGATCCCTAGATCCTAATTGCACAGAGTGAAATGTATGGTCCTGGGCAGCAAAAAGACCAGTGGGTCCTCTTATTTGGATCAGAGAAAGGTGTTTGTGAAGTGGTCAAGACAAACATGACTTCCTCTGAGGTGGAAGTGCCTGGTGTATCTTAAGGTAATATAAAAAACCTCAGGCACATTCCTGGCACCGAGGGCACCAGGGTCCCACACCCACTCTTTTTTTTTTTTTTTTTTTTTTTTTTTAGTTGTACACAATGCCTTTATTCTTTTTTTTTCTTTTTATAATTTTTAATATGTACAACTCATAGTGCATATATTTAGTGTCTTTTTACATACAACTGTTTGTATACAAAGTATATTCGTACAATTCAGGTCTTCAATCATGCATTAAGGAAAATGGTATCCGTCTCATTCAACCACCTTTTTTTTTTCTTTTCTCCCCCTCCCTCCCCTCTTGCTCCCTCCCTTACCCTCCCTTCCCTTGACCATTCTAGTGTTCCTCTAATCCTCCTATGTACCCCCATCCAACAATACTTTGAAATAGCCTCTTTATATCAGAAAACATTTGGTACTTGGATTTTTGAGACTGACTAACTTCACTTAGCATTATGTCTTCCAACTTCATCCATTTACCTGCAAATGCCATTAATTTATTTTCTTTTATTGCTGAGTAAAATTCCATTGTGCGTATATACCACATTTTCTTAATCCACTCATTCACTGAGGGACATCTAGGTTGGTTCCACAACCTAGCTATTGTGAATTGCGCAGCTACAAACATTGAGATAGCTGTGTCACTGTAATATGCTGTTTTTAAGTCCTTTGGGAATAGACCCAGGAGTGGAATGGCTGGGTCATAGGGCCACACCCACTCTTATTGGTTTTGTTTATACTATGCTGTGAAAACTGACCAAGTTTGCTCAAGGGCAATCATAGTGACTACAAAATGGTTTTGATTATAGTATGCTGAGAAACTAGGGATAATTGACCAGTTTTGCTCAAGTGATTGCAAAATGGTTTTGTTTAGGATATACTGGGAAGCTAGGGAAAACTAACCAGGGTTGCTCAAGGGCAGTCATAGAATCACAATTCAAGATGGCTGCAATTATGTCAAGCTAAATCCCTACATTCCACTCTTCAGCCATCTTTTACAGTCTCATGCCCCTGCTCCCCACCTTTCCACAATGTGGCCCTGAGCCTTCAGTTATTAAGCATTAACTTGGTGATTTGCCATAAGGCCATTTACCCAGTGTGTAAGAGTCCACTTTTTGAGTTGAGTGTTGTGCATGGTGAGAGAAAAGGGCTTACTTTCATTTTGTTGCATATGGATTTCCAGGTTTCCCAGCACCATTTGTTGAAGAGGCTACCTTTTCTCTAATGTACATTTTTGGTGACTTTGTCTAATATAATATAACTGTATTTATGAGGATTAGTCTCTGTAACCTCTATTCTTTACCATTGGTCTACAAGTCTATTTTGGTGCCAATACCATGCTGTTTTTGTTACTATTGCTCTGTAGTATAGTTTAAGGTCTGGTATAGTAATGCCACTTGCTTTACTCTTCTTGCTAAGGATTGCTTTAGCTATTCTGGATCTCTTATTTTTTCCAGATGAATTTCATGATTGCTTTTTCTATTTCTATGAGGAATGTCATTGGGATTTTGATTGGAATTGCATTAAATCTGTAGTATGGTCATTTTGACAATATTATTTCTGCCTATCCAAGAACAAGGTAGATCTCTCCATCTTCTAAGGTCTTCTTTAATTTCTTTCTTTAGCATTCTGTAGTTTTCAGTGTAGAGGTCTTTCACCTCTTTTGTTAAGTCCATTCCCAATTTTTTTTTTTTTTTTTTTTGGTTTTGTTGTTTGATGCTATTGTAAATGGGATAGTTTTCCTCATTTCCCTTTAGGAGGATTTGTCACTGATGTACAGAAATGCCTTTGATTTACGGGTGTTTATTTTGTATCCTGCTACTTTGCTGAATTCATTTACTAGTTCTAGAAGTTTTCTGGTGGAATTTTTTGGGTCTTCTAGATATAGAATCATATCATGGGCAAATAGTGCTAATTTGAGTTCTTCTTTACCTATTTGTATCCCTTTAATTTCTTTCGCCTGTCTAATTGTTCTGGCCAGTGTTTCAAGAACTATGTTAAATAGAAGTGGTATAGGAGGGCATCCCTGTGTAGTTCCAGTTTTTAGAGGGAATGATTTCAATTTTTCTCCATTTAGAATGATGTTGGCCTGGGGCTTAGCATAGATAGCTTTTACAATATTGAGATATGTTCCTTTTATCCCTAGTTTTTCTAATGTTTTGAATCTGAAGTGGTGCTGTATTTTGTCAAATGCTTTTTTTTGCATTTATTGAGATGATCATATGATTCTTATCTTTAAGTCTACTGATGTGACTTAACTTACATTTATTGATTTCTGTATGTTGAATCAAACTTGCATCCCTGGAATGAACCCCACTTGATTGTGGTGCACTATCTTTTTGATATGTTTCTGTATTTGATCTACCAGAATTTTATTGAGAATTTTTGAATCTATATTCATTATTGATATTGGTCTGAAGTTTTTTTCTTTGATGTTTCTTTGCCTGGTTTTGGGATCAGGGTGATATTGGCCTCATAGAATGAGTTTGGATGTGCCCCCTCTTTTTCTATTTCCTGAAATAAATTGAAGAGCATTGGTATTAGTTCTTCTTTAAAGGTCTTATAGAACTTAGCTGTGTATCCATCCAATCCTGGGCTTTTCTTAGTTGTAGGCTTCTGATGGAGTATTGTATTTCATCGCTTGAAATTGGTCTGTTTAAATTGTGTATATCATCCTGATTCAAGTAGTATGAAATGGACTTTTTTGTCCCTTCTGATTAACTTTGGTTTAAAGTCCACTATATCTGATAGGAGGATAGAAACCCCTGTTTGTTTACATGATCCATGTGAGTTATATTATTTTCCCCATCCTTTCACCTTCAATCTGTGGATATCTTTGCCTATGAGGTAAGTCTCTTGGAGACAGCATATTGTTGGGTCTTGTTTTTGAACTAATCTGCTAGTCTGTATCTTTTGGTTGATGAGTTTAGGCCATTAATGTTCAAGGTTATTTTTGAGATAAGATTTGTATTCCTGGTCATTTGGGTTTACTTCTTGTTTTTAATTTGAATTAGTTTCTCCTTTGATTGATTATTCCTCCCTTTGCTTGTTTTCACTTTTTTTTCATTTTGTCTTCATTAGATATTTTGTTGAGAATGCAGCCTTTCTAGTTGCAGATTCCTTTGACTTTTGTTTATCATGGAAGGTTTTCATTTCATCTTCAAATCTAAAGCTTAATTTTGCTGGATATAGGATTCTTAGTTGGTATCAACTTTCTTTCAGAGCTTCGCATATATTATTCCAGGACTTCCTAGCTTTGAGGGTGTGGGTTGAGAAATCAGCTGAGATCTGTATTGGTTTCCCCTATATGTACTCTGATACTTTTCTCTCAAACCTTTAATATTCTATTCTTATTCTGTATGTTAGGCATTTTTATTATAACGTAACTTGGTGTGAGTCTATTGTAATTTTGTACACTTGGGATCTTGATTTTGCATTTCATTCTTTAGGTTTGGAATTTCATTGAAAAGATTGTGCATTCCTTTGGCTTGTATCTCCAAACTTTCTTCTATTCTGATAAATCTTAACTTTGGTCTTTTCATGTTATCTCATAGTTCTTGGAAGTTCTATTCATGGTTTCTTAACAGTTTTCTTTCTCTGTGGTCAGCTCTATTTTCAAGATCATATATTTTGTTGACTGGGCGCGGTGGTGCATACCTGTAATCCCAGCACTTGGGAGGCTGAGACAGGAGGATTACGAGTTCAAAGCCAGCCTCAGCAATGGTGAGGCACTTAGCAACTCAGTGAGACCCTGTCTCTAAATAAAAATACAAGAAAGGGCTGGGGGTGTGGCCCAGTGGTTGAGTGCCCCTGAGTTCAATCCCTGCTACCATAAAAAAAGAAAAAAGAAAAAAAAGATCATATATTTTGTCTTCATTGCCTGAGGTTCTGTCTTTTCAAGTGGTCTGTTGATGATGCTTTCTATTGAATTTTTAATTTGGTTTATTGTTTCCTTCATTCCAAGGATCTCTGTTTTTTTTGTTTGTTTGTTTGTTTGTTTGTTTGTTTTTTTAAGAATCTCTTAAGCCGGTGGGGTGGCACATGCCTGTAATCCCAGCACTTGGGAGGCTGAGGCAGGAGGATCCGCGAGTTCAAAGCCAGCCTCAACAATGGCGAGGCACTTAGCAATTCAGTGAGACCCTGTCTCTAATTTAAAAAAAAAAGGGGGGGCTGGGGATGTGGCCCAGTGGTCGAGTGCCCCTGAGTTCAATCCCCGGTACCAAAAAAAAAAAAGAGAGAATCTCTTAACTCTTTATTGAAGTGATATTTTGCTACCTGTATTTGCTATCTTACATCATCCTTTACTTTGCAGATCAGTTTAACTATGTACATTCTAAACTCCTTCTCTGACATTTCTTCCACTGTGGTGTCTATGGATTCTGTTATTCGAGTATTTTGGTTTGGGGCAATTTATCCCCTTGCTTTTTCATGTTGTTTGTGTGTATACCCATTTAACAGTATGGATCTAAGGCAATAGAATTTCTACCCTGTGGACTTAATAGTGTCCCTGAAGATTTCCAGTACCTCACTGTTTAGGAGGAGACAAATAATAACAACCAACACAAACAATATACAGCATTAAACCAAGTAGTTCCTACTATGATGTTTACAATGTTAATTATGTTGATCCAAGACGTAAAGAAAAGACCACCAACTCCAATTTTAAATCAATTTTAAATCAACATAAGCAAGCTTATATTGTGTACACAAAAATTGCTGGCCAGGGCTGCCCCTCCCAAACTCTGGGCTGGGGATCAGCCCCGCTCTCTAGGAAGACAAGGTTTTTATAGTTCAAAGAGTTACAAAAAAATCTTGGGAACTTATAGCTAACAAGGTTAGACATATACAATTCAAGGGCAAATAGCAAAGTCATAATCTACATGGCATTGCATTCCAAGGCAGGGAGTAAAGTCAGACCCCACATCAAAGTTTATGAGGCACCATTAGTTTTAGAGAAGGTTGTTATCTGGTCAAGGAAAGCCAGGCCTGAGTGAGCTCAAGGCCTGGGCAGGAATTCCAAACAATTTTAAAACATCAAAATGTGATCAGGCCAAATAGGAATCCTAGCATTTCATAGAAAAATGAAGTGGACTTTTCATAACTTTTTGACAGGATGGCTCCCGGTCTTAAGATGGAATTAGGCTGGGTTTATCAAATTATAACAATAAACAGAAATTACATGATCTGTTATTGCCTACAATGAAAACAGCAAGTTTGCAAAAGGGTTTATAATTTCAAATGGTGGACAGGGAGAGAACAGAAGTGATATTAGGGTGTGATGATTATGAGGGAGGAGGGGAGGAGAAGTGAAAAAAAAGAAGAGTGAAAGAACAATAAAGATTGACTATTAGCAGAAGAAAAGAGAGAATCAAGGAAAACAGGTAGGAGAAAAAATATACATGTATAAAGTAAAAATTTTAAAAAATTAAAAATAAAAGAATACAAAACAAAACTAAAATAAACTAACCAAGCATCCTTGTTCACAAAAAACTAAACCATGAAAAATAACAGGCTTCAAAAATGATAGAAATGAAAAGAAAACAAATATGAATATACATAAATGTCCATGCACCATTAAAGTCACAATAAACAGAGAAAAAAAATTAAAAAAAAAAAAAAAAAAGATCTTGATGAAAAGTTAAAGAATTCTTTCTGTTGGAGTTCAAAAGATTCTCAGTTTCTCTTCTTAGCTGCTTTAGGTGGAGTGGTCTGGAGTGTGAAGCTCTACTCACTGGATTTTTGGAGTGAAAGTGGTAATTCTGTAGGTAAAATTCCTGGAGGAATTTAGGGTGTAGGCTTAGGTGGACCCCAGGCTCTTCCCCAATGCCAATTGGTCTGGAGATTTTAAATCAGTGCACCACCAGCAAACAGTACCTGCTGGTCCAGGGTCCCAATTCTTAGTCCCCTACATAACCTGTAGACCCCACTGTTGATCCATGATGCAAAGAAAAGACCACCAACTCCAGTTTTAAATCAAATTAAAGCAAGCAAGCTTATATTGTGTACACAAAGAGAGCTGACCAGTGGCTGCCCCTCCCAAACACTGGGCTTGAGATCAGCCCCGCTCTCTGGAAAGACAAGGTTTTTATAGCACAGAAAGTTACAAAAAAAAATTTAAAAAGGTGGGGGGGATGTCTTGGGAACTTATCTTGGGTGGGGGTATGTCTTGGGTTCTGGCAAATGTGATACAAAGGCAGATAGCAGGCTAATGACCTATATGGCTTGACATTTCAAGGTAGGGAGTAAGTTAAGATTCCTGTTTGAATTTGTGAGGCACCACTGAGGTTTTAGGGAGGGTCGTTATCTGGTCAAGGAGAGCCAGGCCTGTGTGAGTTCAGAGCACAGGCAGGAATTCCTAACAAGATTAACTATCTTGGTAAAACAGAAATGAATTTTTTAAAAAAACTTTATGGCTCCCAATTTTAGGAAAGAATTAGGCTGGGTTCATCACCCACGTTTCCTGGTCTCAGGTTCAGTCTTCAAGCAATCTCTCCCACCCCCACCCTTCTGAGTTCTAGGCCAGATGCATCTCTCTCAGCCTGGCCAGCAAGTAATTGGATTGGAGGGGGAGGGGTAGAGCTGAGTGGGTTTCCACTGTGTAAACCTCTCTCCACATTTGATTTTCTCTTGGTCACTTAAGTATACTCCATGTCATGCAGTGTGTGTTTAATTGGTTCTGTATTTTGGGCCTCAGGTTTGCCAGGAATCAGCCCCCTCAGCTGCTGGCCCCCACACAGCAGCTGCAAAATGGTTCCTTCCTTTGTCCTCTGCACACCACCTGGAGAGATGGTGGTTCCTTTCCCCCAAAATATGGATGGTGGATATCATGCAGCAAGTCTTTGGGGTTTGCCGGGCAACGTCCTTGATCGCTAAATGTTCCATACCCAGACCTGCCTTGGGCCTCCCAAAAATGCGAGTTCCTTTAATTCCCTTATCCCTCCACTATGCTCCCAGGGGACCACTCTGGCTGGGGCTTCCAGCCTAGCTATGGTAGTGACTGTGCTGCTGGGGATTTCTTCCTTATCTTATTATATCCAACCTCCTGAGTCCCGGGTCTGCTTTGCATGTCCAGTTTTAAGTTCCAGTAAATTCCTCCCACGATTTTTGGTTCACCCACCTTGCTGTCTGCTTTCTTGGTTTCACTTTATGGAGCACCCAGGAAAGCGACCTCCTCTATTCTACCGTCTTGAAAAACTCCTCTGCCAGTGACTGTTATTGTCCAGCTTGTATTGGGGCCAAACAGTATTACAGAACACCAGTCTTCATCTTTCAGGTTTGACTGTATCTTGGAGACCCAGGGCCTGAATGTGTTTGGGAGGGCACCCCAATGGGGTGTCTTATGGAGGTTAGGATGGGGTCTGGCCCATGCTGGACAAAACAGATTGAGGAGGGTCCTCAAGGACTCTGACAAAGAGAAAAGCCAAAATCAAGAGGCATCCTCACAAGAATTTGGTTTCTCTAAGGTCGACAGTCAATCCCTGGGCATCCCCAAAGGAAGCAAGTCATTGCCACCCATTGGTGTGGGGGTTTCTCTTACCCAGCACTGCGATTTCTCCGAGGAACAGCATCTGCAGAGAGAAACTGTGGCAGGGATAGAGGGCGTCACTCACCAAAATGGTGATGGCTGGTGGCAGATGAGAAGTCCAACAATGTGAGTGGTCTCTACTGGAGCTGCAGGAGGGTGAGGTGGCAGAAAGAAAGAGGGAGAGTTTGGGTTGAGGTCAAGAGAAGGCCCAGAGGGGAACCTCAAACACCAGTCCCAGGTTTGGGCACCAAATGGAAGGAAAGAACTGAATGAAGGAAATCAAGAGAGACAAGAGGCAGCTCAAC
This sequence comes from Tamias sibiricus, assembly GCA_025594165.1. Classification (NCBI taxonomy): domain Eukaryota; kingdom Metazoa; phylum Chordata; class Mammalia; order Rodentia; family Sciuridae; genus Tamias; species Tamias sibiricus. The sequence continues at coordinate 59,797,510 of CM046669.1, forward strand.
AGCAACACAAGTTTATTCAGGAAAAACCTGCAGAGGGGGCCCCCTGGAGACTGAGATCTGTCCTCTGCTTATAGCCTGGGGTATGAATAAATGGGGGACTTTTTGCACTTATGCCATTGCTAGGGGGTTGTCAGGAAAGGGGCCTTTTGGTTGTCCTGCCATTCTTTGAGGTGGTCACTGTTCCATGTTGAACCAGGTGTTTTCAGGATTCCAATCCCAGATAACAATTTCTTTTCTTTGCATGATGATGGAGTGTTGCTTGGAGTTTAAGGTCAGGCTGAGTCAGAGTGACTGTGAGGTGACTCTTGTTCTACATTGGAGGATATGGTGTTGCCTGTGTCAAGTTCCACCTAACAGTATATGAGAATTAGTTGGGGAAATAGGTTTTTTTTTTTTTTTTTTTGGTACCAGGGATTGAACCCAGGGGTGCTCAACCACTGAGCCACATCCCCAGACTTTTTAATATTTTATTTAGAGACATAGTCTTGCTGAGTTGCTTAGGGCCTTGCAAAGTTGTTGAGGTTGGCTTTGAACTCTCGTGATCCTCCTGCCTCAGCCTCCTGAGCTGCTGGGATTATAGGCATGCACTGCTGCGACTGGCCTCAAATACAGCTTAATATATATATATATATATATATATATATATATATATATATATATATATATACATATATATGCATGTATATATTTAGTTATAGATGGACAAATACCTTTATTTTATTTGTTTATTTTTATTTGGTGCTGAGGAATGAACCCAGTGCCTCACACATGCTAGGCAAGTACTCCACCCCTGAGCCACAACCACAGCCCACAAATACAGTTTTGTTGCTTATTATCTCCCCAATGTATGGGTTATACTCTCTGTTACCTTGCACACCTCAATTTTTTTTTGGAAACTGAACATTTTAGATACTATATTGTAGCAACTCTGGTACACAGAGTTTCCTCCCTCCCCTCTATGGCTTGTTTCTTTTTTGGGGTACCAGGGACTGAATTTGGGGGCACTCAGTCACTGAGCCACATCCCCAGCCCTATTTTTTTTTAAAAAATATTTATTTGTTTTAGTTGTACACAATGCCTTTATTCTTACGTAGTGCTGAGGATGGAACCTGGGCCGTGTACATGCTAGGCGAGCGCTCTACCCCTGAGCCACAATCCCAGCCCTCCCCAGCCCTATTTTGTATTTTATTTAGAGACAGGGTCTCACTGAGTTGCTTAGTGTCTCACCATTGCTGAGGCTGGCTTTGAACTTGTAATCCTCCTGCCTCAGCCTCCTGAGCTGCTGGGATTACAGGCAAGCACCACCACGCCCGGCAGCTTGTTATTTTTGTTTGCTTATTTATTTGTTTAGTCACTAGCTATATTATTTTAGTGAGGAGACTATTAACCCCTCTCCAACTCTGCCAGCCATTTTGCCCTGGAAAGACACAGTTTGGGGTATGCCCCAGTCACCTTGGGATAACAATGCTTTGGGTAGGGCTCTTCCTCTCTTTCTTTGACCATGGTGTCTCATCCACAGCCCAGTTGTGCCAAGGCAGTGGGTAGTTTACAGACAGGACAAAGGAAGTGCCTGGAGACAATAGGGGAGACATAATTTCTTGGGAAAAACTTACAAGAGATCAGTGACTGCATCAGGAAGAGTCCAGTACAGGTTGACAGCACTTCTGTCCCTTGTGGTGCTTTGCCAAGTGGTGCTTCCTTTCCCTCAGGGTGTTTTGTTCAGTGGCAGCTGGTTGGATAAGTGACACATGTCCTTTTCAAGGTACCTTCAGATCCACACCAATCCCCACTCAGAGAGGAATTTTATATCTTAGGCTGCAGAAGCAGTGATGTCATCTGCATTATCTTTTTTAGTTAACTTGTATGACAGCATCCCAAGGAACAGCTGTCCCGGAGTATATGCAAGACAGTCACTTTTGACAGATAACACTAATTCCCAGCATGCATAAAGAAAGCCAGTGTTCTCCAAGAGAATCTGTATCTGGACTTTCTGGCTCAGGCTTGCTCTCACTGTTCCCACAGTTTGGCTAGGTTTTGGGGAACAGAGAGGGGGCATTCAGGGACATGGTATTTTACTGTCCCCTTTTGCAGGGATGATATGCATGCCCAGCTGTTAAACTTTACTATTGACTAATTACTGTTTTGTTTTAACAATGCCCTGGAACATACATTGCTTTATAAACTAATCAAATTCTGCTTCCTTTGAAGGAACAGTTTCTGAGAACAGCATGAGATATTTTTTCTGACCTTCAGGAAGGAACTTTCCAGCTATCCCCTTCCCCAGTTCTGCCCTGAAAATTAGAGGGCATCCAATTTTGCCATTATCTTGATTCTTTTCCAAGTTGCCTTTCATTATAACCTCTAGAGTTCTCAAGAGCAACCCTAACCTTGAACTTCTCCAAGCTTCCTTACCCACAAAAGTTATTTTGGGAGGAAATGTTAGCCATCATGGGCTTTATGGCCTGTTTATTCTCCCGGTAAAATCTCCAAAGCAGGGCTCTGTGGGAAATAGAGAGTTGCTCCCTGAATAACACCCCAGCTCCAGAGGCTGCACACTCAGTGGTGACAGAACAGCAGTCTGAGGTCCTCTCAGCTTGTTCCCCCCTGGTGTGGAACCACGATCTCAGGACTGGAAAAAGGGTGGTCAGGACTCCATTATTCTCTCCATGCTATAACTAAAGTAGAGCCTCTTTTTTATGAGTAGGAGCTGGGCAGAAGAGGGGAGACTTTCCCCACCTCCCAACTAACCCAGGACTTAACCTTAGCAACAGGAAGATGGAGACAGAATGAGAAATGCTGATATTCTGATCTTCCTGGGAAGAAAGACATCCAACTGGGCACTGGAGCAGAGGCAGTCTTGTGTTTTGGGGGTATAATAGTCTGGAATGGAGGCTCCGCCTTGCTAAACTGGGAGGGGGGAGGTGTAAAGTGGTCTTGCTTCAAATACCACGGACTTTCATTTCCTACTGAATTGTTTAGGTTTAGATATAACTTGTCCTCCAGAAGCTCATGTGTTAGACAATGTAAGGTTTAGAGGTTAAGTAATTGGGTTATGAGAGCCTTAACCTAATGATGGCATTAATCCACTTGAATAGGTTAACTGGGTGGTAATTGTGGGCAGGTAGGGTGTGGCTGGAGGAGGTGGGTCATGGCAGGGGTCGGGGATGGGGGTATACCTTTGGGTATATATTTTTTGTCCTTGGTGAGCAGAACTTGATCTCTCTGCTCCCTTGTTGCCACATCCTGGGCTGCTTTCCTCTCCTGCCACATCCTTTCACCTTGATGTTCTGCCTCCTTCTTAACAAAGACAACTTATCATTGATTCTGAATTTGTAATTTGATTATATAGAGAGAAGAACTTTGGGAGCAAATGTGTGGTTTCCATGCATTCCAGGACCACCACCACTATCCAAGAGGGCCCAGAGCAGTGAGTTGGTCATTTATGGACAGAGACCTCTGAAACTGTCAGCCAAATAAACTTTTCCATCCTCTAAAGTAGTTAGTGTCAGATCTTTTGATCACAGTGGTGAAAAAGCTGACTTAAACAGAAATTGGTACTGGGAGTGGGGGGTGTCTTCACTATGATTAACCTGACCACGTGGTTCAGAAGCTCTTGGAAATGAGAAATAAAACTTTCCTCTTCTAAAATTGTTCTCATCAGATCTTAGGCCACAGTGACACAAAAGCTGACTAAAACATAAATTTTGGTAGATTTTATTGAGAATACATGTTCATTCATTTATTGTTTACCTGTAGGACCATTTCCAAAGATTTTAAATGGTAGTTTTTTCATTTTAATTTTTTCATTAACTTTAACTGTTAGAAGTTGATCTCTCCAATGCTGTAGTTATTGCTATTAGTATAGTTAGCTGTTAAAGATCCAACTATTCTTAGAACGTTAATATAACTAGACATAAGCCTTTTGAAAATTTGGAGGGGAGTACAGGAACAACTGTTTATCTTAACACATTTAGAAAATAATTTAGAATAACACATTTAGAAAAAAAACTGAATGGTAAGTTCCTGGTTTATTTTCCTACTATATATAAAGACTTACAAAATGATTAACTTGGATAACAAAGAAAACTTATCATTGATTCTGAATTTGTAATTTGATTATAGAGAGAGAAGAACTTTGGGAGCAAATGTGTGGTTTCCATGCATTCCAGGACCACCACCACTATCCAAGACCCTAAGAACCCAGAACATGTGAAGACATTTACTTTTGACAAGGCATATTGGTCTCACAGTGGATTTCAAAAGGATAAAGATGGTGTCCTTATTTCAGCTGATCCTACTAGTAAATTTGCAGGCCAGGTAAACTCCTTTAAGACAATTTCAATGGCAGAGGGTTTTTTTCCTTTTTTAAAAAGTTTTGTTTTGTTTTCTGATGTACTGTTATACTGTGAGCACTACAATAATTTTTATGAAAGCATAAATAAATGATTCTGTATGAGATCTTTATTTTAAAATTTACTCCTTTTATTTCAAGATGAACATGAGGACCCTCCAAATCAGCTATTGCCTAAATATGTTTTAGACATTCAAATCTGTTAACTTGCTAATATATTGATGTATTTTGAAAAAATATATATTTTGCCTCCCCAAGCTCAGCAAAATAAGGCACTCAGCTTAATTACTGAGTCACATCCCCAGCCCTATTTATTTATTTATTTATTTATTTTGAGACAGGGTCTCACTAAGTTGCTGAGACTGGCTTTGAACTCACAATCCTCCTGCCTCAGCCTCCTGAGCTTCAGGGATTACAGGCATGTGCCACCATGCCCAGTCTGAGAACCTCTCTTTTATTGAGCTTGTATTATGTGCCAAGCGCTGTTCTGTCATAAAGGTGCTCACAGTTTCATTTGTGGAGCAGGCAAATAAGTTCATTCAAAGGTTACAAGGTCTGTAATAAGAATATATATATATGGGATATAATAGGGTACAAAGGAAAGGTGTTTTTTTTTTCTGGACAGAGGGTATTAAAATATGTTTGGGCTGAGTTTTGAAGACACACAGGTAGATACGAGGAATGCTCAGAAAATGTGAGGGAAGGGAAAATAACAGAGTCTTGGTAACCTGTGGGGACTATCTCGAGCATACTGTAATTGGAGTTACCTAAGGAGGGAGCGAGCCCTTCCCTCCAAACCTTATCATTACATCAACAGGGATTCAAAACCCCATTTAAAAAAAATTAGAAAGTATTACAACAAGGGGCTGGGGTTGTGGCTCAGCGGTAGAGCACTCGCCTAGCACGTGCGCGGCCCGGGTTCGATCCTCAGCACCACGTAAACATAAAAAATGCATTGTGTACAACTAAAGCAAAATAAATAAATATTTAAAAAAAAAAAAGAAAGTATTACAACAAAACAACTGCAAAGCTCAGACTCTAAGAAGAAGGAGTCTTTATGAAAACTCAAAGACAACAGGGGAGAAAAAACAAAGACATTAAACCAGGTGTAGTGGCACACTCTTGTAATCCCAGCGACTCAAAGAGGCCGAGGCAGGAGGATTGCAAGTTCAAAGCCAGCTTCAGCAATGTTGAGACACTAAGCAACTCAGTGAGACCCTGTGTCTAAATAAAATACAGAATAGGGCTGGGGATGTGGCTCAGGGGTTGAGTGCCCATGAGTTCAATCCCTGGTACCCCTCCCCCCAAAAAAATGATGACTGAAGTTTTTCCAAATTTGATGGAAGCTATAAACCATAGATCCATGAAGCTTAATGAGTCCTAAGTAGAATAAGTATATGGAAAATCATAATGAGCTCTATTTTACTTAAATTGTTATAATCTAGTGATAAAGAGAAAATCTTAAAAACAACAATAGAAAAAAGAGGAACAGGAAGAATGGCAGCAGCTATATCATCAGCATTAGGCAAGCCAGAAATCAGTAGAGTGACATATTCAAGTATGGAAACAAACAAGCAAGTCTGAACCTAGAATTCTGTACTCAACAAAATTGTTTTTTTTTTTTTTGGTACCGGGGATTGAACTCAGGGGCACTCGACCACTGGGCCACATCCCCAGCCCTTATTTTTTTTTTTTTAATATTTTTCTTTATTTGCTTTTAGTTGTACACAATGCGTTTTGTTCAATGCATTTTATTTGTACATGGTGCTAAGGATCGAACCCGGGTCGCCCACGTGCTAGGCGAGCGCTCTACCGCTGAGCCACAATCCCAGCCCCTCTTTTTTGTATTTTATTAGAGACAGGGTCTCACTGAGTTGCCAAAGTGCCTCGCCATTGCTGAGGCTGGCTTTGAACTCGTGATCCTCTTGCCTCAGCCTCCCAAGTGCTAGGATTACAGGCGTGCGCCACCGCGCCCGGCCAAAATTATGTTTTTTTCTGATTTTTAATTTATTGAAAAGACAACTGAGTTTTGAGTGTGGTGGTGCACACTTGTAATCCCAGCTGCTCAGGAGACTGAAGCAGGAGGATTGCAAGTTCAAGCCTAGCCTCAGCAAGTTAGCAAGACCCTGTCTCAAAATAAAAAATAAAAAAAGGCCATGGATATAGCTCAGTGGCAAAGCATCCCTGGGTTCAATCTCCAGTACTACAATCGATCAGTCAATTAATCAATCAATAAATTAACTCTTGACACAAAATAATAGCAATGTCTGTAGGGTTTATAACATATATAGAAATAAGCTATGACAATTACACCCAAAAATGAGAGGTAGTGGAGTATATTATTTTAAGATTTTACCCTATATGTGAAGTGATATAGTATCTGAAGCTAGGATATTTTAAGTTAAAGAAGTACATCATAACCCTAGAACACTGGGTCTCAAACTTTCTGGTCCATGATTCCTTTTTATATTTTTAAAAATGTTTCAGGACTTCCAAAGGGCTTTGTGGGTTGCATCTATCACCATTTACAGCATCTGGGTTGAATGTCATCTCACAGAAGCCATGTCTCTCCAGAACCTCAGATTGTGACCTTATTGGGAAACAGGGTCAGTGCAGATGTTATTAAGATGAAGACATACTGAGAGTGGTAGGCCCTTAATCCCATATGATTGGTGTCCTTAAGAGGACAAGTAGGTGACTCAGGCACATAAATGGAGGACCATATGAAGACAGGGATTGGAGTGACGCAGTTACAGGCACAGGAATGGCAAAGGCTCCACCAAAACCCACGGGGGAGGTTTGGAACAGCTCCTCCCTAACACATTCCAACATCTGGATTTCAGACTTTTAGTTTCCAGAACTTTTTTTTTTTTTCGGGGGGTACCAGGGATTGGATTCAGGGGAACTCGACCACTGAGCCACATCCACAGTGCTATTTTGTATTTTATTTAGAGACAGGGTTTCACTGAGTTGCTTTGTGCTTTACTTTTGCTGAAGCTGGCTTTGAACTAGCAATCCTCCTGCCTCTGCTTTCCAAACTGCTGGGATTATAGGCATGCGCCACTGCACCCAGCTAGCTTCCAGAACTTGAAAGAATAAATTTTGATGTTTTAAGCTACCTAGATGAGCCACTTTGTGACAATGGCCCTAGGATAGGACTATGTGGAGAAAATTTTTGAAAATATCTATTAATTAATCAAAACAGATAAAAATCCCATTATTAGTTAACATAATAGTATGTACAATAATATTTTTGTGAAAAATATCTTTTTATCCACAATAATACAAAAGAGGACAGCATTGCTTTATATTTTTTCAAATCTCTATAATGCTTGGCTTCATAAAAGACAGCTGAATTCTCCATCCTACGTGTAATCTCTTATAATACCACATGCCATGTAGCTTCTGGAAAGTTCCATTGTACATACTACTCTATACCCACGAGAGAATGCCAACATGAATATGATTACAAAAAATCTCAATTCACAAACCCTCTGAGAAGACCTCATACATCCCAGGATAGTCTTTCAGATCTGCTGCCCTGGAGTGATCAATAAAAAATAAAACAGGGGCTGGGGTTGTGGCTCAGCAGAAGTGTGAGGCACTGGGTTTGATCCTCAGCACCACATAAAAATAAATAAACAAAACAAAGTTATGTTTCCATTTACAACCAAATGTATATATTTTATGTGTGTGTGTGTCTATATATATATATATATATATATATAAAACAGAAGTGTAACTCACTAATGAGTCAACTATTGGGAAATGTAATCATGAAACACTCTTAATACAAAGCAGGGCAGGACAAGAGTCAGTTGGGGAGAGAATATGGGGTGAGTAGAATACAGATAACAAGACAGTAGATTTAACACTAAAAATTAAATTATTATAATAAAAATAAATAGTTCAAACATGACAATTAGGAGGCAAGGGTTGTTAGATCAGATAGAAAAAGCAGGATCCAACAATATCTGCCTACAAGAAACCTGATTTAAACATAAAGAAAGAAATAGATATACGCAACGCAAACACTAAGAAAAACAAAATGAGGCTCTGTCCTTCTGGAGATGGCCCACTTTCTCCCTTGAATACCTCTTCTTTGTTTTACAGCAAAACATCTCTCTTGAGATTGTCCCCATTCTCCCTTGAATATGTATCTATTTTCCTAAATAAACCTGTTTATCCTTTCACTGGAGCATGCTGAAATTCTTTCCTGTCACATATGCCAAGAACCCTGCTGGTCCTGAGTCAAGTTTCCCCTTCTCTCTGGAAACTTCTTGAACCCTTCTTCAGAGACATGTCTTCTCCCATGACACTACAGCAGTTCTGTTTGAAGGGCAAAAATCACCCCGGAGACAACCGTGCAGCCAAGAGATTTATTCACCAGCCTTTATGGCTGGTCGGAGGTAGAAGAAGTATGGGGAGAGAGGAGTCAGGGAGAGGGGAGTGTGCAAGCTCTGGTCATGCCAGCTGTGGTCTCTGGGGCTGTTGGCTGGGGCAGCTGCCGTTGGGCTGGAGACGGTGAGTCTGGAGCTGTCGTAGTGGTTGCCTCCTCTCAGCATGGATGAGCTGTTGTGTCTGAGCTCCAGGCAGGCAGGAGTTTTAAGTAGGGATTTCTGGGGCAGGGGGGTGGGAGGGCTGTACCAGAGTAAACTTTTAACGCTATTGGCTCTTTGCCCAGGGAACAGGGCGACCTTTAAGCCGATTGGCTCCTGCCCAGGGAAAATGAAACCAGGTTGTTTCTTATGGAAATTTCCATGGGGGAGGTGGCCCATCGGCCCAAGCCTATCTATCACTGTTGGTATGGAGATACAGATGAGAGGATTTCACATACGAGAGAAACCATGCAATTCTTATTTTCTGAGTCTGGCTTTTTTTAAAAAAAAAATTTGTAGTTGTAGATGGACACCATGCCTTCATTTTGTTTGTTTATTTTTATATGGTGCTAATGATCGAACCCAGTGCCTCACATGAGGTAGGCAAGTGCTCTGAGCTCCAGCCCCCTGGCTTTTTTATGATCTCTAGTTCCATCTACTTTCCTTCAAATGACATGATTTTGTTCTTTATGGCTGAATAATACTCCATAGTGTATATATACCTCATTTTCTTCATTCATTAATCCATAATTGGGCACCTAGGTTGATTCTATAACTTGACTATTGTGAATTGTCCCACAGAAATATGGGTATGTAACAGGGTCCACTTCGTGTTTTGAATATAACACTTGCTGTCTGCCACTGGCTTATTTGAAAACTGACATTTTTTTTCCCCCTTCCTCTTCTCCCTTTCTTATCCGTGGGAGAATAAAGATAAACTTTCTTCCCATCCTAATTTATCTACCCTTTGACTCATGGGCCACAGGAGTGAAGGAATCCAGACTTCAGGGCTGGCATTTGCAGGTCTGAGAAATGGCTCGCTCTCAAGACTACAAATGAATTATGACTCCAGCCATGGCATAACAGGAAAATAGCCTTTGAACCCCTTCTTTTAAAGCTTTCTGTTTCCCTTCTTTTAAAGCTTTCTGTTTCCCTTCTTTTAAAGCTTCTGTTTCTGGCAGCTAGAATCATAGTCTTTGGCATGGGAGTCACCTGTGTTTCTCCCTTGTTAGCAAAGCAACAAAACTTCTTTTTTCTTTTTCTTAAAAAGGAAGGAAGGAAGGAAGGAAGGGAGGAAGAAAGAAAGAAAGAGAGAAAGAAAGAAAGAAAGAGGCTGCTTTTACATAATACAGAATGGACTGCAGAACAAGAAATATTTCATGATGGTAAGGGAACCATCTCTTTAAGAAGACATAACTATTCTGAATGGTTGGACACCTAATAACTGAACCTCAAAGTACATGAAACAAAAACTGCTGGAAGTGGAAAGAGGAATACACAAATCTATGATGGTGTTTGGTGATTTCATCCTTTTATCTTAGTAACTGATTTTTTACAAACCCAAATCAGTAAAATTAGAGAGGACTGGAACAACACTATAAACCTACTTGAATGATCACAGAACACTCCTGCCATACCCCTTTATGGCAGTACACATTATTTTCTTCTCCCACCTTCCTCCAGTTCCCTCCTTCCTTCCTTTCTGTACTGGGGATTGAACCTAGGGGTGCTTTACCATTGAGCTGCATGTCTAGCCCTTTTCATTTTCATTTTTATTTTGAGACAGGATCTCACTAAGTTCCCAAGGCCTAGAACTTGGGATCCTCCTGCCTCAGCCTACCAAATCACTGGGGTTACAGGGTATGTCACTGCACCCAATTATACACACTCTTTAAGCACACATGCAACATTCATCAGGACAGGTCATATTCCAGATCATAAAACTAGTCTCAATCAAAGATGACTGAAATCACAAAATATATTCTCTGACTGCAACAGAATTAGGTTTTTTGTGTGTTTTTTTTTTTTTTTTTTTGGTGGTGCTTAGGATTGAACCCAGGGCCTTGTGCATGCAAGGCAAGCACTCTACCAACTGAGCCCTGCAACAGAATTAAACTAGAGCCAGGCAAGGAGGCACATGCCTGTAATCCCAGCTGCTTGGGAGGCTGAGGCAGGAGGATAGTGAGTTCAAAGCCAGCCTTAGCGAAAGTGAAGCACTAAGCAACTCAGTGAGACCCTGTCTCTAAATAAAATACAAAATAGGGCTGGGGGACTTGGGATATAGCTCAGTTGGTAGAGTGCTTGCCTTGCATGCATAAGGCCCTGGGTTCAATCCCCAGCACCACAAAAAAAAAAAAAAAAAAAAAAAATAGGGCTGGGGATTGTGGCTCGGTGGTCGAGTTCCCCTGAGTTCAATCCCTGGTACCCCACCCCCAAAAAAATTAAACTAGAAAGAAATAACAGAAATACATTTGGGAAATTCATAATGACTTGGAAAATGACAGTCTTCTATCCATAGGTCAAGAAAGAAATCATAAGGGAAATTTCTGTGGGTTAAATGTGTTGCCCCAAGTTCACATGTTGGCAATGTTATCCCTAATCCCCAGTGTTGAGAGGTGAGAATTTTTTTTTTTTTTTTTTTTTTTTTTTTTTTGTGGGGTTGGGGATTGAACCCAGGGCCTTGTGCATGTGAGGGAAGCACTTTACCAACTGAGCTATATCCTCAGCCACAAAGGAAATGGGAATTTTAAGAAGTGATTGGTCATGAGGGCAAAGGGTAATGGATTATTGTCATTATTGTGAGAGCGGTTTCCTTACAAAAGTTAGGTAAGCTCAACTCAACTCTTTTTTTTTCTTCAGAATTTATCATTTTTTAAATCTTTTATAACTTCTACTTTTAATATGATGAAATATTCATTAACTGTTAATTGAACATTAAATGAAAAAATATTTTTAACAAAATTTTATTCAAAGCACTAGGAAATTATATTCAAAACACAGAAATTCTCAGACTATAACAATGCTGCATAGATAGTACTATACAAATTCCCTGAGGCTAAGTTATTTCTTCCTAACTAAACCTTCAATTTTCAAGTCACCAATAGAAAATGCCAGAGGCATTATTTCTTTTCTGAGGCTGGAAAAATGCCTTCAAAGGTGAGAAGTTATACCATTATCCCAATTTAATTATATCCCCCTCCTGCTATTTCTCAAATGTGAAAATTTAGAATGTAAGGATTATTAGAAGGGAATAAGTGAATTACCTCTTAGTAGACACTGTGATCAGTGCCTACTTTACTCAGACAAAACAGTCAATTATGTTTTAAAAAATTACAGCCACACCATTATATGTAACTAAAATTGTCAATATGAATACTTTTTACATCATACATTACATGTATACAAGAAAAAAAGTGACCTGTTTCCTATCTTTGACCTTCAGTAGAGGGGGAAAAAAGCATTATCACAAATGGGGACCTGAAATTTTTTTTCATGGCACAGCATTAACTTCATAGAGATCAAAATCTTTTCTTTTTTTTAATATTTATTTATTTGCTTTAGTTGTACACGATGCGTTTATTTGTATGTGGTGCTGAGGATTGAACCCGGGCTGCGCACGTGCTAGGCAAGCGCTTTACCAGTGAGCCACAACCCCAGCCCCTTTTCTTAATTTAATACTTAAAATTGAGCCAGTTAATGAGAAATTGCTAAAATTTCTTTAATATGAGTACTTTTTGAAAAGAAAGATAACTTATTTAGAAGGAATTTGTAGCTGGAAACACTGTTTATTAAGAAAACATTAAGTTACCCTGCAAAAGACTCTTAAAATACCAATGTTTTCAGACACCCTCACCAATGCGTGAAGGCTCTTATCTTTTATAGTTACCTATATAGAGGATGTTTTGATCTAAAAAGCAATGTGGGTCTCTTTACTTCACTGGTATTGGTCACAACCAAGACATCTGAATGTGATGGAAATATAAGCAAATTTACAATTATTTTGGGCAGGCATCTTAATTTTTCTAAGAAGAATTTATAGTTCTTCAAATGATCATAGACTCAAACATACTGTTTAGAAAAAACAATCTTCTGTTAGTCAACTGGTAGTTTTCTTAAAATAGTAAACAAATTGGTCTAGTTTACATTCTCTGATGTTTGCCTGGAAAATAAGCCTTTAGTAATTCTTCATTGGCCATTGCAAAGCATAGACAACTGTTTTCTTTCTAATTGGAGGCAAATGCAAACACTCCTGAAAGTGCAATGGTATTCTTTAACATCTTTTATACATTTACAGAGTCGGCATTTATGAGTCCTTATGTACTTTTTAGTATGAAATAATGCTTATTCCCAACACCTTACATATCCTATAATTACTTGAGAAAAAACAAAGTGAGAGCAGCTACAGAAGTAGCAAAAAATTTTCTACAAATAAAGATACAGCATACAAAAAATGGCAAGTTAGTGATAATCGGTAAAATGAACTCTCAATAATATCCCATTCTTGGGTCCAAATTAAAATTTGACAAGTTTAAAGCCTTGTTCTGTGTCCAGCGGAATAGGAAAAAAGCAACTCTTTAATCTTTTCAGACATCTGAAACAAGTTTTGCAGATCCACAAAAGGTTCAGACCACATAGCCAATTTGCCAAATGCACTAGTGGATATGTAATACGAGGAACCACTTTCCTCTCCCTTGCTCTTGTCCTCTCTGACTTTCCACCATATGATACTGCATCAAGAAAGCTTTTGCCAGATGCTGGCCCATTGATCTTGGGCTTCCCAACCTCTAGAATTGTGAGTCAACAAATGTCTGTTCATTAGAAATTACCCAGTCTGTGGTATTCTGTTATAGTATCACAAAGAAGCTAAGATAGAAATTAGAAAACATGTTAAGCCGAATGAAAAATCAGAACATCTATTACAATGTATATGATGCATCTAAAACAGAAGTTAGAGGAAATTGGGTAGCATTAAAACTTTTATTAGAGGAGACTATCTCAAATCAATATTGTAAACTTCCACCTAAGAATTTAGAAAAAGAGAGTAAATTAAACCCCAGGTAAGTACAGAAGCAAAAAAGATAAAAGCAATAATAAATGCAATGTAAATCAATAGAGGAAAAATCAGTGAAATAGAAAAGATCAATTGATAAACCTCTAGCCAAACTTATCCATAATTATATAAAGAATGAAGATCAGAAATAAAAGAGGGCACCTATAATCCCAGGAGCTTGGGAGGCTGAGGCAGGAGGATCACGAGTTCAAAGCCAGCCTCAACAATGGTGAGGCACTTAGCAACTCAGTGAGACTCTGTCTCTAATAAAATACAAAATAGGATGGGAATGTGGCTCAGTTGTTGAGTGTCCCTGAGTTCAATCTCCGGTACCACCCCCCCCAAAAAAAAAAAAAAAAGAAATGAAAGAGGGACTTTACTACAGATCCTACAGGTATTAAAAGAATGCTAAGGGGGCTGGGGTTACGGCTTAATGGTAGAGGGCTTGCCTAGCACGTGCAAGGCCCTGGGTTCTATCCTCAGCACCACATAAAAATAAATAAATAAAGCCGGGTGAGGTGGCGCACGTCTGTAATCCCAGCACTTGGGAGACTGAGGCAGGAGGATTGTGAGTTCAAACCCAGCCATCAGCAATGGCAAGGCACTTAGCAACTCAGTGAGACCCTGTCTCTAAATAAAATACAAAAAAAAAAAAAAAAAAAAAGGACTGGGGATGTGGCTCAGTGGTCGAGTACCCCTGAGTTCAATCCCAGGTACCAAAAATAAATAAATAAAATAAAATAAAGGTATTGTGTCCAACTACAACTAAAAAATAAATATTAAAAATGGAAAAAAGAATGCTAGGAGAATATTATAAACAACTTAATGCTCATACATTCATTAACATAGATAAAATGGATACAAGATACTGAAGTTCACCCAAGTGACCCTAGATCTACAAAAAAATTCAAATTTACTATTAAAAAGTTCACAGAGAAAACTCAGACACCTTTGCTGATGAATTCTATTAGAGAAACAATGAGTTTTTGTTGTTTCTAATCTTGAAGATGTTAAAAAAAAGGAACTCTTCCCATCTCTCCTTTGAAGCCAAGTATAATGCTAAAACAGCTAATGATATTATAAAGACACTACAGACCAATATACTTTATGAGACACAAAAATCATTAATACAAAATTAGCAAAGGAATTCAATAACATATTTGAAAGATAATACATCAACTCTCAAGTGGGGGTTTCCTTGGAATATAAGATTGGATTAATACTTGAGAGTCAGTGTAATTCATCATACAATCAACACAGGAGAAAAAATACATGATTGTATGCAGAAAAACCATTTTTAAAAATTCAACACCTAATCATGATTTTTTAAAAAACAAATACTCTCAGCAAACTTAAAAATGGGAGAAATCGTCCAAGAAAAGAACTTCCATGAAAAACATGGGTTATGTCGTATTTGATTGAGAAACAACATCTTTTCCCCAAGACTGGGACCTAGGAGAGTATATCCATTCTCTTCATTTCTTTTTCCATTGGTTTTAAGTAATTTATGGATCCTCTTTGGTGAAGCTTCTGATTAAACCTTTTGCCATTAAAAATTGACTTATTTTTCTTTTTTTAAAAAATATGTTTTTTAGTTGTAGGTGGACACATACCTTTACTTTATTTAAGTGGTGCTTACGATCAACCCCAGGGCCTCATACATTCAAGATGAGCGCTCTACTGCTGAGTCCCAGCCACAGCCCCTTGTTTTTCTTTTTGAACGAAGTTAAGAATTTATTATATATTTTGGAAACTTTATTAAATGTTTGTTTTGCAAATATTTTCTTTCTTGGTGGTTTGCCTTTTCATTTGTTGTTTTCATAACAAAGGCTTACTTAACAAAATATTTCTTTGTGGTTTATGCTTTTTGTGCCCTTAGACATTTTTGCAAGTTCTAAGATCACAATAATTTTTCTCTTATTCTTTCTATACAGGTTTTATAATTTTAGTTATAACAGTAATGTATATGATCCATTTTAAGCTGATTTTATATAGGATGAAGAAATGATTAATGTTTCTTTGGTCCCCCATAGGAATATCGAGTATCTTTGGCACTCGAAAAGTACCTTGTCACCTGTGTTAGTTTGCCAGGGCTGCCATAACAAATCATAGTAATGCATTGCTCAACAATAGGGATATATACTCTAAACAAGGTGTCATTCGGTGATTTTTTTTTTTCATTTGGCAAACATCATAGAAAGTATTTACCCAAATCTAGACAGTCAATTACTCTAGCGTAATGTTTTTTATTTTTATTGTTTTGCTGTTCTGGGGATTGAACTCAGGGCTTGCACACGGTAGGCAAGTGTTTACCACTGAGCTACATTCCTAGAACCTTTTTAATTTTTATTTTGGAATAGGGTCTCAAAATATTCCACTTCATCATTCCTTAGGGATATGCAAACTAATACTCATGAGGTAATAGTAAATGTCCATGAGAATGACAAAAATTAAAAACTGACAATGCTAAGTGTTGACATGCATGTGGCACACCTGGAACACTCATACAGTATTCATGGAAATGCAAAATCATTCAGTTATTTTGGAAAATAATGTGTTTCCAAATTTAAGCATTCGCTTAACCACACAATCCTAGGACAAATAAAAATGTATTTCCTCACATATAACTGCATGCAAATGTCCATGGAAGCTTTATATATAATGATTACAAACTGGAAACAACTCAAATTTCCACCAACTTGTGAGTGATTAAGATCATGATGTATTTATAAAGTAGAACACAATTCAACAATAAAAAGAAAAACACTGATTACACGCAACAACCTGGGTGAATCTCAGAAGTAACATACTAAATGAAAGAAATCAAATACACGAGACTGTATACTGTTCAACTCCACTTCTATGGCAAGTATATGTGTATATAAAAAACTATAATTACAGAAAGTAAATCAGTAGTGGCCAGTGGCCTCTGGTGGGAGGAGGGAACCTAGCTGTAGAGTAACACAAGGGAACTTTTTTTTTTTTTTAATATTTATTTATTTGTTTTAGTTGTTCACAATGATTTTTACGTGGTGCTGAGGATCGAACCCGGGCCGCGCACGTACTAGGCTAGCATTCTACCGCTGAGCCACATCCCCAGCCCTCAAGGGAACTTCTTGGAGTGGTTAAAATGAAACAAAAATGTCTTGATTGTAGTGGTAGTCTCATGGCCCACTACATGTTAAAACTCATCAAACGGTATACTTAAAATAGATAACTCAGCGAATATTAACTAATTAGTTTCAAAAGACTTTAAGAATGATACTATAAGGAAACCTGTCAACAACTTCTCCTATCCTAAAGTGAGTTTTTGTTGACTACCTACTAAGACATTGTAGAATTTTTGTTTCATGTGTCTATCAGAAATGGTCTGCAAAGGCCCATGTGTTGGAGGCTTGGTCCCCTGTCTGTGGAGTTCTTGGGAGGTTGTGGAACTTTCAGAGGTGGGCCTAGTAAAAGGAAGTTGGGACATGGTGGGTGTGTGTCCTTAAGGGGATATTGGAACTCCAGTGCCTTCCTCTCTCCCTATTTGCTTCTTGGCTGTCATGAAGTGAACAGGCCTCCTCTGCCATGTACTTCTGCCATGAGCCCAAAATAATGATGCCAACTGACCATGGTCTGAAACTATGAGCAAAACAAACCTTTCCTTCTTATAAGTTGATTATCTCAGGTATTTTGTTGCATTGATAGAAAACTGACTAACAGAATGAAATATAGTGTAGGAAAACATTTCCTATATTTAATTCTAGAATGATGGATGGGAAGAAATTAAAAATGCAGTGCTGAGAAGGAAAGACAGCAAAACCAGTTACTAAGTTTAGCGATCACTCCTGAGGTTTGGCTAAAGTAGACAGCCATTATAAAAATATATATTTTTCTGATAAAAGCATGGTCACAGCATTCTGCTAAACTATAGATAAAATTCTACATTTCAGGCCTGAAGCTCCACTGATTTTTCTATTTCTTTCTCATGAAAAACAAATATTATAAGAAAACTGGTTATTGTCTATTTTCCTTATGAAAACCACACCAAGTTGATATATACATATTTCTCAGAAATAAAAGTTACATAAATTTTCTTCTAGTAAAAAAAATTTTTAAACAGGATTATCTTATTTTATTGTGCAAAAAGTTAACAGCCAGGAGTGAATTGACAAGGACAAACAGATTGCCCCAATTCAAGTATTGTTTGCCTCTGAACTCATTATTGTATGATATTGTCTGTCCCTTGCTGGCAATCTCTAGAATAAATTAAGGCTTTTGTTGTCTCAGAGAAAGAAAATTATAATTTGTGCTTCATGTAAATCAAAAACAAAGTAGAAAAACAAAGGAGAAAAAAAAAAACATGTAAATCAAAAACAAAGGAAAAAAAGCAATGCTATATTTTACCATAGGAGTCAAGCTAAAGGTATAGTCAAGCTAAAGGTATGGCAACCCAGAGCTTAGAAAAGAGATATCTGAATCTTTGCCCATTACATTTCCACTTGGTTATTAGCAAACTACTTTTAATACAGGAGATGTGAATACAGTAAGAAATGAAGCAAGTAAATATTGCATACACTCTCACAAAAGCACAAACCACTATTAATATTTTTGTGTGGGCTGGGGTTGTGTCTCAGCGACAGAGCGCTCGCCTAGCACGTGCGCGGCCCGGGTTCGATCCTCAGCACCACGTAAATTGGGTTTTATTTTATTGATTTATTTATTTTTTAGGCCAGGGATGTCTTAGCATCTCTCTTATTTTTATATATATATTTTTTATTTTAACTTTTTATACATGTTTACAGAGTACATTTCATTTCATATTACATATAAAGAGCACAATTTCTCAAGTTGCTGGTTTTATATAAGGTATTTTTACAACAATTGTGTCTTCATACATGTAATTAGGGTAGTCATGGATAACTCAGTCTGCTATTATTCCTATACCCTTGCCCCCTCCCCCCTCCCTCCTTCTAGTAAAAATTTTAACAAATGCAGCATATTATTGTTACTTCCTGTTTTATTTTTGATATTAGATACTAGAGAACTATTGCTGGCAATGGCTATAGCCCAGATAACAAAAGGAGCCAGACCACCTGCCCTCTTACAAGCAATTGTGACACAGGTATCTATCTCCCACTTAAAATTTTTTTTTTTAAAGGTATGTTTGTTAATCAGCTTTATGCACTATAACAAACACCTAAGGTGATCAACTCATGAAGAGAAAAGGTTTATTTTGGCTTATAATTTTAGAAGTTCCAGCCCATTGGTCAGTTGGGCCCATTACTTTTGGATCTGTGGCCAGCACATCATGGCAGGGAGCATGTGGCGGAACAAGACCTCTCACCTCACAAGCCAGAATGCAAAAGAGAGAAAGGGATCAGGCTCCCACAATCCCGCTAGAGGGTATCCCCCAATGACCTCAAACTTCCCATTAGGCCTCACCTCGTTTTCTACTTTTTCTTTTTTTGCAGCATTGGAGGAATGAACCCAGGGCCTCACATATGCTAGGCAACTACTCCACCACTGAGCTGCATGCCCAGCTCTAGGCTCCACCTCTGACAGGTTTTACACCTCCCAATAGCACCAAGCCTTTAACACATGGGCCTTTGGGGGACTTGCAAGATCCCAACTATAATGTGTGTGTATTTGTGTGTATGTGTGTGTGTGCATGCATGCGTGTATGCTGGAGAAATGCTTCAGAAACACTGGGTCTGGTGAAAAGAGAGTTCACCCATAGAAGGCTAAAATTAGTGTGGGTTAACTTTGTGATGTTATTATTTGGGTTACAGAATAAAGACGTAGAAAATGCTTTGACTGGTCTGGTTCCCTTGAAATTGTCTAATTGCTCAGTTTCAAAGACATAGCCTATCTTTTGTAAAGGCTATAAAAGAGACAAATTAATTGCTGGTGGGTATGAGGTAGTTGTGGCTCATGGATGTGAATGTGCAGCATCTTCCAAACCAACAAGCTCTATTTGGTTTCCAATTTTACTTCTTCTGGCTCTAAGCGTCTGAGTAGTGTTTCCATAGATTATATACTAATTAAGGTGGCATTGATTAAAACCAGAATTTATTAGACATTAAGAGCACTGTGAAAAGAAGGAATGTATAAGTAAACACCCGCAAGCCTGTGCTGATGGACACCTGTGATCCTCTTTCCAGAGAGATGTTTTCCATGATATCGGGAGGGGAATCCTGGATAGTGCATGGCAAGGCTACAATGCTACTCTCCTGGCCTATGGTCAGACTGGCTCTGGAAAAAGCTACTCCATGATTGGATTTGGTGCAAACAAGGGTATTATTCCAAGTGTGTGTGAAGAACTCTTTCAAGCAATTGAGAATCAGGGGAGAAATCAAGAATACCAGGTATGCATTATTCTAAAATGCTTTCTTCAAATAATAGCTTTGGTTTTTTTTTTTCATTTTGAACACCTCCCACAAATGAAAGTTATCAATATTTCTTTTTTTTATATTTATTTATTTGCTTTAGTTGTACACAATGCCTTTATTTTTATGTGGTGCTGAGGATCGAACCCGGGCCACGCACATGCTAGGCAAGCGCTCTACCGCTGAGCCACAACCCCATTATCAGCATTTCTATTTTAGGATAGTGCAAAATTTTTTGTTTGTATGTTCTGAGGTAGTTCTATAGCTAAGTTACACACCCATCCTCAAGGACATGTATTTAAAAAACAATGGGTATCGTAGAAGCAGACAGAATTGCTAACACTAATAAGGGGTTACTCTTGAGGTTGAATCAACCTTAGCTGATTCAAGTCTATAGTTTTCTTTGCTCCTCTCTTCTACCATAGTACTGGCTGTGTTCTCATCTTATTTGCTTTTATTATTTATTTTGATGCTGGGATGGAACCCAGGGTCTCATGCACATAAAGCCCTTGCTGTACCACTAAGTTACAATTCCAGCCTCCAAAATGTGACTTTGTTGTTTACTTGTCCCATATAATTTCTTACTTGACCTGGCATAGGAGACCTAAGACTAAATTTTAGATTCACTGAAGCTTGGTGATATTTCCAAGATGCAGTATAACTAGTACCATGATCAAATATAAAACATGATAGCAAAACATCAACAAATACCTGTATTCATAGTCTGCTTTTCTGCTTTGTTTAAATGGTAGAAGAGATTAAATTGGTATTATGAAAATTCAATATGCATCATTTTTATCTTAATTACTCTTCTGATTTTAAAGGTAATCTGTTCAAGTTAGAAAATAGAAATTACTCATAATCTCTTCAACCCATCTAAATAGCATTAACATTTCAGTGTCTCAAAATTTTTTTGATTTAACAAAGTATCTGAAAGTAATGCAAGTATAGTTTAAGAACTCAAATACTCAAGAGAAAGGAAAGTATATGTTCCTACAATTTTTTTTTGTACCAGGATTAAACCTAGGGTTACTTAACTACTGAGCCACATCCCCAGCAAACCTCCCCCCCCCTTTTTTTTGGTACCGGCGATTGAACTCAGGGGCACTCGACCACTGGGCCACATCCCCAACCCTTTTTTGTATTTTATTTAGAGATAATGTCTCACTGAGTTGCTAAGTGCCTCGCCATTGCTGAGGCTGGCTTTGAACTTGTGATCCTCCTTCCTCAGCCTTCCAAGCCACTGGGATTATAGGTGTGTGCCACGACACCCAGCTCCAAATAAAAGTTTGAACTTGAATATTCCATAGCAGTATATTCACAATTGCTCCAAAATGGAAATAACCCAAATCAAATGATGAATGGATGAATAAAATATATCTCCACACAATGCAACATGAATAACTCTTGAAAACATTATGGTAAGGGAAAGGAAACACAAAAGGTCAAACAATGTTTGATTATATTTTTATGAAATGGCCAGAAACAGAAAGTCTCTGGAGACAGAAAGAAGACTAGTGGTTCCTAGGGCTGGGCTGGGGAGGGAGACCGCAGAAAATGGGAAGTGGTGGTGATGGACTTCATTGTGGATGAGGGGAGGGGGGCAAAATATTCTAAATATAGGTCGTGTTGATGCTTGCACAACCCTGTGAATAGTCATTCCCAGATTGATTCCTAGGCCATCCACACGAAACTCCCCTGGATACCGAAATCTTTGAATGTTCAAGTAACTTACATAAAACCTTTGTGCATCATCCCCTATACTTTAAATCATCTCTAAATTACTTATAATACCTAATACAATATAAATAGTTGTTACAGTGTATTGTTTCAGAAACAAGTGGAAAAGTCTGTACATGTTCAGTACAGATACATTTTTAAAAACTATTTTCAACCTACAATACAGAATTGGAGTTTGGTGTGCCTATTGTATACTAAAAACCACTGGATTTAACACTTCATTTATTTATTTTTATTTTTTGTTGGGGATGCTAGGGATTTAACCCAGGGTGCTGAGCTTCTTCCCCAGTCCCCAACCCCTCCCTTTTTGGAGACAGAGGCTTGTTAAGTTTCTGAGGATAACCTTGAATCCTCCTGTCTCAGCTTCCTGAATTCCTGGAATTATAAGTGTGCACCACTGCACCCAGTGGATTATACACTTTATTTTTAGTACAGTTTTTTTTAAAAAATATTTATTTATTTACTTTAGTTGTACACAATGCAATGCATTTATGTTTACGTGGTGCTGAAGATCGAACCCGGGCCAAACACGTGCGAGGCAAGCGCTCTGCCACTGAGCCACAACCCCAGCTCCAAGTACAGTTTTATATAGTAATTGAGTTCATCGAAATGAAATCATACATATATGGAATTCATATTCATTTCATGATCCCTGCCTTTTCCCTCCCAATCTCTTCCCTCTACTAGTCTTCCTTTTGCGCATCTATTTATCTATATTTGATTGGTTCTTTTTACTTATACATAAAGGTGAAGTTGTCCATGGTATGGACATAACGTGATTTTTAAAGAATTCATTCTGCATTGCCTCCTCATTTCCACCCCTCCACTCCGCCTCTCACTCTCCTTCTTTTATGTTAATGATCTTCCCTGTACCTTTATGATATTATGATATCCCATCCTTCCTTCCTCCTTTCTTTTATTTTATTCTAGCTTCTACATATGAGAGAAAATATTTGACCTTTGAGTTTCTAAATCTAACTTATTTCACTTAACATGATTTTCTCCATTCCCATCAAGCAAATAATTTCATTCTTCTTTATGGCTGAATAGAACTCCACAATTTCTTAATCCATTTATCTATTAACGAATATCTGGATTGATTCCATAATTTAGCTACTGTGAATTTTGCTGCTATAAACATTGTGGTAGCTATATTGCTGATTTTAGTTCTTATAGTATGCTGATTTTAGATCTTTTGGGAAAATACCAAGGAGTGGGATAGCTGGGTCATATGGTGGTTCCTCCCTGATTTTTTGAGGAATAACCACACTGCTTTTCAAGTGGTTGGACTAGTCTGCAGTCCCACCAACAATGTACAAGTGTACCGTCTTCCTCACATCATCACCAGCATTTATTATTGTTTGTATTCTTTTTTTTTTTTTTTTTTTTTTTTTTTTTTTGGTACCGGGGATTGAACTCAGCGGCACTAGACCACTGGGCCACATCCCCAGCCCTTTTTTGTATTTTTTTTATTAGAGACAGGGTCTCACTGAGTTGCTAAGTGCCTCGCCATTGCTGAGGCTGGCTTTGAACTCGCGATCCTCCTGACTCAGCCTCCCAAAGTGCTGGGATTACAGGCGTGCGCCACCGCGCCCGGCTTTGTTTGTATTCTTGATCACTGCCATTTTGACTGGAGTGAGATGATTTGCATTTCCCTGATTGCTAGAGATGTTGAACATTTTTTTTCATATATTTGTTGGCCATTTGTGTTTTTTCTTTTGAGAAGTTTCTGTTTAGATCTTCTGCCCATTTATTGAATGGTTTTTTTTTTGGTATTAAGTTTTTTGAGTTCTTTATATATTCTGGATATTAATCCCCCATCAGAGGAGTAGCTGGCAAAGATTCTCTCCCATTCTGTAGGTTCTCTTTATATTCTTAATTGTTTCCTTTGTGGTACAGAAGCTTTGTAGTTTATCCCACTTTGATTCTCAGTTTTATTTCTTGTGTTTTGGGTTTTTTTTTTTTTTTTTTTTTTAAGGAAGCCAGTGCCAACACCAACACGATGGAGCGTTGACACTGTGTTTTCTTCTAGCAGTTGCAAACTTTCTTGTTTAATTCCTAAGGTGTTTTTTTGTTTTGTTTTGTTTTGTTTGTTTTTTGGTACTGGGGATTAAACTCAGGGGCAGTAGACCACTGGGCCACATCCTCAGCCCTTTTTTGTATTTTATTCGAGAAGGGGTCTCACTGAGTTGCTAAGTGCCTCGCCATTGCTGAGGCGGGCTTTGAACTTGCGATCCTCCTGCCTCAGCCTCCCAAATGCTGGGATTACAGGCGTGTGCCAATGCGCCCAGCTTAATTCCTAAATTTTTGATCGATTTCAATTTGACTTTTGTGCAGGATAGGGATCTAATTTCATTTTTCTACATATAGCTATCCAGTTTTTCCAGAACTATTTGTTTAAAAGGCTGTCTTTTCTCCAAAATATATTTTTGGCACCTTTGTCAAGTATCAGAGAGCTGTAACTGGGTGGATTTGTCTCTGTGTCTTTCTGCTCCTTGGTCTTCGTGTTTATTTTGATGCCAATGCCATGCTCTTTTTATTACTACAGCTCTGTAATATAATTTGGGATCAAGTATTGTGATGCCTCCTGCACCACTTTTCTTACTCAGTATTGCTTTGGCTGTTCTGGGTCTCATAGTCTTCAAATGAATTTTTAAGGATTAATTTTTTATAATTCTGTGAAGAAGGATTATACACTTTAAATGGGTGAATTGTACAGTGTGAATTATATTTCTTTTTAATTTTTTTTTTTTAGTTGTAAGTGGACACAATGCCTTTATTTTTTTTTATGTGGTGCTGAGGATCGAACACAGTGCCTCACCTATGCTAGGCGAGCACTCTACCACTGAGCCACAACCCCAGCCCCTATATTTCTTTTCCTTTTTATTTATTTGCTTTAGTTGTACACGATGCGTTTATTTGTACGTGGTGCTGAGGATTGAACCTGGGCCGCGCACATGCTAGGCGAGCACTCTACTGCTGAGCCACAACCCCAGCCCCTCCTTTTTTTTTTTTTTTTCTAATTTTTTTTAGTTGTTGATAGACCTTTATTTTATTTATTTATATGTGGTACTGAGAATCGAACCCAGTGCCTCACACATGCCAGGCGAGTGCGCTACCACTGAGCCCCAGCCCCAGTCCCTGAATCACATTTCAATAAAAGAGTTGTTTAAAACTTCCAAATAGAGCCGGGCGTGGTGGCGCACGCCTGTAATCCTAGCACTTGGGAGGCTGAGGCAGAAGGATCACAAGTTCAAAGCCAGCCTCAGCAATGGCGAGGCACTTAGCAACTCAGTGAGACCCGGTCTCTAATAAAATACAAAAAAAAGGGCTGGGGATGTAACCCAGTGGTCAAGTGCCCCTGAGTTCAATCCCCGGTACAAAAAAAAATCTTCCAAACAGTACTGAGTGACTTATCATGGAAAACACCATCCTCCAGCCATCCTCCTCCCCTCTTCTCTGTTACTTCCCCAGTTCCCATCTCCAATTCTTTATCTGTGTGCCCTACTATCACCATATTTAAAAATAACATTGGTTCCTCTCTTCTTAGGAATCAATTTGGGACGATATCTACTATTTTCCTACTATAGTAGTATGAAGGAGCCCCAATTAGGGAGGGCTATTGCGGCTAGCTGGAAGCCATAAGTTCCACCTGATATGTATGTGACGCACCTGTAAATGCACGTGAGGCACCCGCAAAGCTAAAGGTATATAACCGGGTGAAAGCGGTCGGAGTCAGGAGAATGAAGAACGAATTAATTCAGTCAGTCGTGCAGTCGCTCGGTCGGTCAGAAGAAGAGTTCGGGTCGGAGAAGAAGAAAAGAATCAGAGCGGCCAGAACGTAGGCAGAGCAGTTACAGAAGAGAAACCAGATAGAAGAGGTAATGGCTGGTCAGAGTTAGGCCGAGGCTCCCGAGGAAGAAAGAAGAAAGAAGCTCTAAAAAATAATCTTTCTCTAAGCTAAGCTCTATCTTTCTTTCTCTCTCTCTAAGCTAAGAAGAAAAGAAGAAAGAAGAAAGCTCTCTCTAATCTTTCTCTCTAATCTTTCTCTCTAAGCTCTTTCTAAGAAGAAGAAAAATCTTTCTTTCTCTCTCTAAGCTCTCTCTAAGAAAGTAGAAGTAAAAGTAGTAATAGCTTTGCTCTGCCTCCGAGTTTTTCCCCCGCGGCGCTGTGGCTGGCCATGACAGGCAGCTTACAGTAGTACAGAATTTAACTTTGCCACACCAATGGCTCCCACCATGATCTTTTTTCTCACACATTTTTTTTTTTTTTTTTTTTTTTTTTTTTGTGGTACCAGGGATTGAACTCAGGGGCACTCAACCTCTGGGCCACATCCCCAGCCCTTTTTTGTATTTTATTTAGAGACAGGGTCTCACTGAGTTGCTAAGTGCCTCGCTATTGCTGAGGCTGGCTTTGAACTCGTGATCCTCCTGCCTCAGCCTCCCAAAGTGCTGGGATTACAGGCGTGTGCCACCGCGCCCGGCTCACACATATTTTTATAGAGTTAAATTACAAAATATGGTTAAATCCATAGTAATTAACATTTTAGCTATGCAAATATTGTCTACTGCTTATCCAAGTAATGCATAAATCTTTTCTATGCTTCATTTTTCTTGGAGTTTTTAAATGTCTTTACCTTTGTTTTAAATTTGTCTAGTTTTCTATGAATCCTTGTCTCAGTGCTCCAAATTAGTGTCATGGCCTATTAACAATATTTGCCATATCCTCAATGTATTGGTTCCCTTATTTTTCTTAGATCTTCTTCATCAGAAGGATTCTATTCTCCTGCTAAGATTTGGAATGGTATTTCTCCAGGTCTACTGCAAACCTGTCATTCTGGAACTTCAACATTCTTCTTTGCTGCCTCCTATATGCAATATATTCCTCTTTCTTGGTTTAATTTATCCTTTTCCTCAGAAAAGGTGGACCAGGGATATATTCTTTGCATCCCTGGAATAGCTGAAAGTATCTTTTCTGACCTCCATGCTTGGTTCATGTTTACCCAGAATAGCATTCTAGCTAAGGATACTGAAAACGTGTTTCTATTGTCTTTTAAATTTCAATGTTGTGGCTTAGAAGACCACTGCCACTCTGATTCCATTCTTTCTAGATGATCTTTTTGGTGGTCAGACTCTCTGACAGCTTTGAGGATCTTTTCTTTCTTCATGCTGGAACCCTTTTCAGTGTGGAGGTTCCTGTACTTCAGGAAACCTCTCTAATTTTGTTTATCTTTTAATTTCCTCCACCATTTCTTCTGTCTTCTGTTTCTGGAAGTTTTACTTGGACTTTTAATCTTGTGCATTCTAATTTGAATATCTTTTATCACCTATTTTCCACTTTTTGGCCTTTTGTTTTGCATTCTGGAAGACCCTTGACTCTTTTCTTTGGGGAGGTGGGCAGTGCTGTGGAATGAACTTAGGCCCTAGTACATGCTAGGCAAGTGCTTTACTACTGAGCTACATTGCCAGCTCTCAACTCTGTTTTATACTATATTTTAATTTTTCCTCTCATTCATAAATTTAATTTACAAATATTCTTTCTTATTCTCTGATTGTTCCCAGTTAATAGAATAGTGTTTTATTTTATTTTTAAAAAATATTTATTTATTTGCTTTCAGTTGTACACAGTGTGTTTTTATGTGGTGCTGAGGTTCGAACCCAGGCCGCGCACGTGCTAGGCAAGTGCTCTACTGCTGAGCCACAACCCCAGCCCCTATTTTATTTTTTATGGGTATAATTTTTTTCTCTGAGACTATTAATCATAGGGATTTTAAAAACGCTTTCTACTTTCGGCATTGTCTGTGTTCTCTGAGTTTCTCTTTTCTATTTGTTTGTTTTCCCTTTCACATTAGAGACTTCTCTTGTCTGCTAACCCCTGGTATTTGTTCATTTTTACCAAATTACTCTGAACCTAGTCAGATGCTCTGTGGCCCTGAGACTTCATTGGCAAGACTCATCACTGAGTGACCAAGAGACAAACCAGCTTTTTAATGAGTAGAACATGGCAAACGTCAGACCTTCTCTCTAGACTAGAGCCATTCCAATGCCTCCAATCCTGCTGAAGAGGCTAAAGCTTGGTTAGCAATATTCCAGATCCGTAGTAGGGTAGAGAATATGTGTTTCCTCTATGAAGAACCTTTCCATGATATGCGGATGCTAATGCACAATAAAGGGTGAGGCTAGGAAAAAATAGACCTATTTTAGACTAGACAGAGGAGAGTGAAGGGAGGGGAGAGGGTACCAGGAAGGAAGGATAGTAGAATGAATCAGACATTATTACCCTATGTAAATATGTAATAATACGACTGGTGTACAACCAGTATACATGTACAACCAGAAGAATGAGAAATTATACTCCATTATATATGATGGATCAAAGTGCATTCTACTGTCATGTACAACTAATTTAAAAAATTAAAGAAAAAAGAGCCTCTCCAATAGCATTAAAATTATTTGATAACTCATTGCATGTTGAAATAGAGCTTTATTATATTTAATATTACCTTTTCTTTGTTAGATTTTGTTAGACATTTGAGATATTTATGTGTATATATAGGAGATATATATTATGTGTAATATATATATTATATACATAGGATATATGTGTTTTTTTAATATTTATTTATTTGCTTTAGTTTTACAAATGCATTAATTTTTACATGGTGCTGAGAATCGAACCCGAGCCGCGCACGTGCCAGGCGAGCTCTCTACCACTGAGCCACAACCCCAGCCCCATATGTGTTTTTTTTGTATATATATATATATTATATTCCATCCTATATATATATATATATATTATTTCCATCCCCCCCCCTCCCCCCCCCACACACTAAAGATGATGGTTTCAAGAGAACATTTACTTGTGCTTTTCTCTATACAGGTTACATTCAGTATGCTGGAAATTTACAATGAACAGGTAATAGAGATTATATGTATCTATATATATCTGTATATATATATATTTTTTTTTTAATACTTTTTTTCCCTTGATTCTGGGGATTGAGCCTGGGGCCTTGTACATGCTGAGCACTTGTTGTACCACTAAGCTACATACTCAGCCCTAGAGATTATATTTTCTTACTTCTCAGCACTGCATATAAATAAATGAATAAAAAAATATTTTCTCACATACAAACTTTAGTGATTCTTTTTCAGATAAGCCCGTCTGAGCTCTACCCACCTCTCCAGCTTCATCCTAAGCTTTATTTTCACATGCACTATTCTTCCAGTCACACAACTATTCCTCCTTTCCAGAACATATCCTACTTCTAAACATCTAGCCTTTCTATGTCTTCAATATTCTTCCAGCTTTTTCTGCCCACAAAGAAACCACTCAACTTCAAGGTCCAGCTTGAATGCCAGCTCCTGTCTATATATATTGAGGTCATTAGCACCAATCCACGTGACGTTGTGTGGGGTCAGCACACTTTATCAGCAAAGGTCCAGAGAGTAAATCCTTTAGACTTTCAGGACCTTACTGTCTCTTGAAAACAACTCAACTCTGCTGTTGTAGAACAATGAGAGTCAGAGACAACATGGAAATTAGTGGATGCATCTGTGCACCAATGAAACCATTTATGGACACTGCAATTTGAATTTCACATGATTCTCATGTGTCATGAAATATTATTTTTCATTCAGTTCTTCCAACAATTTAAAAATGTGAAACACCAAAAACAGTTGGTGGCCTGAGTTTGCCTCATAGACTGTATGTAGTTTGCTCCCTATTGGAGCAGTATATAGAACATGGTTTCAAATCCCAGCTTTCTCATCTGCTAGCTGGGTAACTTTGCAAGATGACCTTGTTTCCAAATTTAGTTTGCTCATTTACAGAGTATATAAGAGATACTAAATTAAAAAAATTTTTTTTGGTTGTTGGTAGTGGTGCTGGGGCTGGAACCCAGGGTCTTATACATGCTAAGCTCTACCACTGAGCCATACCTCCAGCTTCTAAATATCCAGAAAAAAAAAACCTAAATTTTAGCAAGTGGAAAAAACCAAAATCTTTAGCAATTGTTCACGTGTTTTTTTTAATTGTTGTGTTTTATCCTGCTTTTTTCCTTTTGAATGTATTACATGCAAATATGTAAACAAATTTTTATAGTATGATTTTCAAATAACAATTTCTCTATGAGCATCTTTCTTTTTTAAAAAAATATGTATTTATTTGTTTTGATTGTAGACAATGCCTTTATTTTTACATGGTGGTGAGGATCGAACCTGGGCCGTGCACGTGCCAGCCACAACCCCAGCCCTATGAGTATCTTTCTATCCCATTGCAGCCATTGCAGGAATTAGCTTTTTTTTTTTTTTTTTTTTTTTTGCTTGTGCTGAGAATTAGACCCAGGGCCTCACACATACTAGGCAAGTGCTCTACCAACTACACTCCCTGCCCAACACAGTTCTTTGTCTAGAATGGATGGTCCCAACATGTTTGCTGAAAGGATAATTGACAAATATATCTATAATTGTATGTTTCTTATAGGCAGAGGTCATATCTTAATAGTTTTCGTGTAACCTCCAAAACTACCAAAGGCCTCACCTTATTTCCTTTATTACCAAACCCATAAAAGAAGAATGGGGAGAAGAGCATCTCCCCATGTTGCTCCCCCTACTGAGACCTATTTATGATGATAATCTCCCTGGAATTCCATTTCCTTATCTCCAAAATGAGAAAATTGGACATTCATAGAATATGAGACCTAAGGAGATCCTAGAATGTCCAATTTTCTTATTTTAGAGGTCTCATATTCTATGAGTCTGTGGTATTTTTCCATTAGGTATCTCAACAGCCAAATAATAAAGTTTATTAAATATCTTTCATGTTTCACATATCATACTAGACTCTGACGACAAGTAAAACCTAAGACATGGTCCTTACCTTGGAGAAGTTGAGTGGAATATCTCATACCCACTTCTTCTAGAAAGTAACATACGAACTATATGGGTATGAAAAGAGAGAGGCATAGAAGAGGGGGCATTTAATACTCCCCCCACCCATACACACAGTTTGGTGTTGTCCACAGAGGAGTTAGCCTGGGCTTTGAAGGATATTTATGAGTTTGGTGAGGCAGAGAAGTGAGAGGATGGGAGGGGTGCAGACAGGGGCACTTTAGGCTTAGGGATCAGCATTTAAAAATCTATTCATAGGGCCAGGAGTGTGGCTGTGGTAGAACACTTGGCTAGCATGCGTGAGGCCCTGGGTTCTATCCCTACCACCTCAAAAAGGAAAAAAGAAAAGAAGGAAAAACATTAATATGTGAAAGTACATCGCATTTAAGGGAACATTGAGTGTCCCATGTAGATGGAGTGAGCTGCGCAGTGGGCAAGAATGGGGAAGATTCCTAGGATGAAGCTAAAGAATTGCCAAAAAGTAAAGTGCTTGGTCTAGTAGGCCATGGAGGGTCAACAGAGGTTGTCTTTGTTCTTTTTTTTTCAATTGTAGATGGACACAATACATTTGTTTTATTTATTTTTTTATTTTTTTAAATATTTATTTATTTACTTTAGTTGTACACAATGCAATGCATTTATGTTGTATGTGGTGCTGAGGATCGAACCCAGGCCGCATACGTGCGAGGTGAGTGCTCTGCCGCTGAGCCACAACCCCAGCCCCAATACCTTTGTTTTATTTATTTATTTTTACGTGGTGCTGAGGCTTGAACCCAGTGCTTCACATGTGCTAGGCAAGTACTCTGCCACTGAGCTACAACCTTGGTCCCTCAACAGAGGTTTTAAATAGAGAAATAAGACAGTCAGGTTGGGGTTTAAGCAGAATGTAGCTGGATTTAAAGAGATGCCAAGTAGAGCAGAGAGAGGAGTTAGGAAGCCCTCAGATGCCTGACTATGGTCTGTATGGTCAGTTTTCACCTCTAGGCAATGGGGAGTGTCCACCCTGTCTCTGGGTCCTGGTACTTTCATCCAGATAAGCTTATCTTTTTTGCTAGTAAACTTTAGTCATTCACATATTAAGTGTGAGATGCCACTTCTAAGAATTTGTATTTACTTGATGGAAATGACAGAAAAGGCTTGCTGGCTAAAACAGAAGTTGTCTCTGCAGGGACATTTCCTTATCTCTGGCAACTTCTGTCTACTGTTTTGCTTGCCCACACTTCAGTTTGTGACCCTGCCTTGATTTTAGGACTTTGAACCACCACTGCTGGGGGACAGATAAGAGAGGATGTGTAGGAGCCCTGTTTGGGGAGATGGCTTAAATTGTGGTTGACTATGGGCCATGGAGATTTGGGCATTGTCGCCTTCTGTAGTCTCACGGGACTTGGCCTGGGATCTCGCGGGACTTGGCCCAGGATCTCGAGTGACTTGGCCGAGATTGCTGATCAGGTCAGCGCCATTTTGGTGGTGTGTGTGGCGCGTGTTAGTCGTTGTTAGAGCCAGAGAGAAAAGTTATCAGAATAAAAAGCTGTTTGTTTCCAGTTTGCCTCTGAACTTCTTCCCGTGGCTTCGTTGCTCCAAGCGGCCATCGCTTCAGGCGGCAACAAGGATGTAATCTGTCTCCCTCATATTAAGAGGGAAAACTGGGAACATGAGGGACTTTTCAGGGATTTTGCAGCTTGGGAAGCAGAACCAGGACTGTGAACTCAGGTGCTTCTGATTTCCAGCCCAGTCCTCTCTGCCCCGTGACACGACTTCCTCTGGGATCTCTGGGTCCACCTGGCCTTCACAGCAGACCCATGCTTTGCTTTCTAGCTGCAACTGTTTGGAGGGAGAGGTGATGTGAGCTCTGATCTGAGGCCATGGTCAAAGTATGGCATCACACTAATCTCCAATAAAAAGGTTCCCCAAATTATCCAGTCTCTTGTTTGGTTCAGCAGTGGCAAATACTGTTTGGACTAAATAAACTTCCCTCATTAAGGAGAAGGTTCAAGATGGTGGTGTTGGGGGTTGAAGCCGGGTGCGGTGGCGCATGCCTGTAATCCCAGCACTTGGGAGGCTGAGGCAGGAGGATCACAAGTTCAAAGCCAGCCTCAGCAATGGCGAGGCACTTAGCAATTCTGTGAGACCCTGTCTCTAAATAAAACACAAAAAAGGGCTGGGGATGTGGCCCAGTGTCAAGTGCCCCTGAGTTCAATCCCTGGTACCAAAACAAAACAAAACAAAATCTGCTTCTATTGGGTGCTTCTTTGCATTTTACTAAGTTCTAATTGCTTTTACTTTTATATATCACTATTCTTGTTAAGGTAAGATTTTAGTACTTTTTTTTTCTTTGGGTACTGGGGATTGAATCCAGGGTGTTTAGCCACTGAGTCACATCCCTGGCCCTTTTTTGTATTTTTATTTAGAGACAAAATCTTACTGAGTTGCTTTAGGGCCTTGCTAAATTGGTGAAGCTGGCTTTGAACTCTCGATCCTCCTGCCTCAGCCTCCAGAGCTACCTGGATTACAGGCATGCGACACCACACCTGGCTTTATTTTTTGAGACAGAGTCTTTCTAAATTGATGAAGTTCTCAATAAATTGCTGAGGACCTCAACAGGACTCTGCCTCAAAATAAAAAATTATAAGGGCTGGGGGTCTGGCTCAGTGGTAAAGTTCCTCTGGGTTTAATCACTAGTGCAAAAAAAAAAAAGGCTTCTGATTCACTAATTACAACAGGAATTTCTCTCTTTTTTGGGGGGGTGGTGGTGGTGGGCAACAGGGATTGAACTCAGGGGCACTCAACTACGGAGCCACATCCCCAGCCCTATTTTGTATTTTATTTAGAGACAGGGTCTCACTGCGTTGCTTAGCACCTCACTTTTGCTGAGGCTGGCTTTGAATTTGTGATCCTCCTGTCTCAGCCTCCCGAGTGTCTGGGATTACTGGCATGGGCCACTGTGCCCTGTAGTTTCTTACCCATTTCTCTGTTTCTTACTTAGTTCTATTATGAGGTAGCCTGGTACCTACAGAATTTTTTTTTTCCTGTGCTGGGATTTAACCCAAGGACTCCGCACATGCTAGACAAGCACTCTACCACTGAGCTACACCCCCATCTATACCCTACGGAAATTTATATTAAATTTATTCATTTATTTGTTGAGTCCTTACTACATTGTAGGCATAATTATAACAGTGAAGTAAATAAAGATTCCTGACTAATTGAAGTTTACCTTCGTTCTTTTTAATTTTCCCCCCCAAAGATAAGAGATTTGCTGTCTAGAACTAAAAAACCTGGTGGGTTAAAAGTCAGGGAAGATCAACAGCTGGGCTTTTATGTGGAAGGCCTGAAGTCTGTGCCTTGTGAGAATTATGCACAAATTGAAAAGCTGATGGAACAAGGAACAAAAATCAGGACCACAGCTTCGACCAACATGAACGCCAGCAGCAGCAGATCCCACATGGTCATCACTATTCAGCTCAAGGAGGTGAGGTTCCGGTGAATGTCCTTGTCCTACCTTCCCAGCAATGGTGACCTTGGGGAGGGTCCCCAGTGGAATCCTTCCCAATTTTTTTGGGGGGGGTGGTGGTGGTGTCAGGGATTGAACTCAGGGGCACTCAACCACTGAGCCACATCCCCAGCTCTACTAGTTTGTATTTTATTTAGAGACAGGGTCTCACTGACTTGCTTAGCGCCTCCACTGTTGCTGAGGCTGGCTTTGAACTCACGATCCTCCTGTCTCAGCCTCCCGAGCCACTGGGATTATCCCTCCCAATTTGATTTATGGATTAAAGTGGCTGCTTCCAACCATAGAATATAGGGTCTGAAGCAGGAAAAAGTGAGAACCTGCTCTTCTCCTGCCCACCCTCACCTCCATACCCATGCCCCATCCTGCCCTATTGCTCAATGGTGGAGCAGTCCTACCACATACCAGATGACCACAGTGCCCAGAGGTCAATGTTAACTGTTGTCCTTCAAGTAAATTTCATGCTATGAGGAATGAATTTTGACCCCAAGTTGATCAAGGAGTAAATTGTGAAGATATGACCATGACTCTGTAGTTTATCTTGGAGAATTATATTAGTAGCAGGTCTGTGCATTCAGATCCATGAGCCTAGGGCATAGCCACATACTGAGGTACTTTCTGATACTTGGATTAATTCTTTGAAACCAGGTAATCCACATACCATGTAAATTTCTACTTACTAAAGTCTTTGATAAACTAGAGTGGGCTTTTCTCCTCTGTACTCCTAGCTGGGCATCAGGGACTGATACATACAATATCCCCAGTTTGATCTAGAAACAGCAATTCACAAGTCTTGGGGGAACATTATATGTACCAATTCTACCCTCTAAGTCACTGTACTAGCAATAGATAAAGTAGGCATCAATGAAAATCGTCTTGTGCTCAGCCACGATCGGTGGACACACTGGACTGTGCCTAAATCTGACTTTTTTATTGACCAGCTCTAATACTTGGAGAAATAATCTCCCTAACCCTCTGCTGCAGCACCTGACTGAATCAGTCAGGGTCACTCCAGGTGAATTGGGCTGGCTACTAAATACCACACAGAGACAGAAAATACCATTTTTGGGGTTCAGTGACAGCTCCTTGACTTCAGCTCCCACAGAGGAGGCAAGAGAGGCAGGCAAAAGACAGCACACCTGAAACCCTCCTATTTATTGGGGGGAAAGATATTTGAGAAAGTTCCACCCAAATAAGGCAAGGGATTGGGTTTCAGGGGGTTGCCTGGTGATGTCTTGTGGTCAGCAGATTGACTATCATCTTGGAAAGCCACACCCATCTCAGGTGCTGTGTGGGGATCACAGGCATAGGCAAGCGAAAAGGACACATACGTCACAAGGCCCAGTCAAAGCAGCAACGTCAGTCTAGTCTCCTCATGTACTCACGTGCGTATAGATCACACACGCAGCCTGTGGATGGCTCTTCACAACCATCAGTTTCTTCTTCTGTAAAATAGGATGCATAGCTCTCTTCCTACAAAAGTTGGGAGACTACATTTTAAAGAACGTTGTAAACTTTTTTTTTTTTTTTTTTTTTTGAACGAGGGGTTGGACCCAGGGATACTCAAGCACTGAGAAACATCCCCAACCCCTTTTTATATTTTATTTAGAGACAGCGTCTTGCTGAGTTGCTTAGGGCCTCACTATGTTGTTGAGGCTGGCCTTAGTACTAGCAATAGAACCCATGATCCTCTTGCCTCAGCCTCCCAAGCTGCTGGGGTTACAGGCGTGCTGAACTCTGTAAACTTTTAAGGGCTAGTCACTTGATTTTACAATGTTAGTGAAGTTCACTAACATTGCCCTGCTAATTTATTTGACTTCATATTTAAGGGGCAAGAGAAGAAATCAGCCACAAATAAACAAGTGAAGAAATGTAGAGCCATGCTGTTCAGTGGGGTCAGTAGTAACAGGAACACCTCACAGTCCATGCCAGGCATGTGCTAGGACCTTTGCATCTATCACCTTGAACCCCTATGATATCTCGATAATGTGCTACTGTCACCATTTTACAGGTTACATCCATGTCACCAGCAAGAGAATCTGTAGGATTCTAAAATGGAAGTTCATTCCACTATAGGGCCACATAATCCTGAACAGTCACTTATTTTGCAACTTTCCCAGTATTTTACATTTTTAAAGTTCAACGGCCATAGATATGCCAGAGCAATTATTGATGTCTAGTACTTCCTCAGAAAAGAGCTTTGCAGAGATGGGTGTTGCTGCCTGAAGCAGAAACCGCTTGGAGCAACAAACGCCGCAGGAAAATTCGGAGGCAGGATGAAAATGAAAAAAGGTCTTTTATTCTTCTTCTCTCTCTGGCTCCAGCAATCACTCCAAACGCTCTAACTCCAACCACCACCTTCTTCTTCTTCCCACACACACTAACTAAACTCACCCAGTTATATACATATAGCTTTAACAAGGACATGTGCTTACAGCTCGAGCTTACAGGTGCGTCACGCAGTGTTCACGGGCATACAAAGATTCTTTGGATAATGTATTAATATCAGGTGGAAACTAGAACATCTTTTATGGCTCTCAGCTAACCGCAATCTTTAGCTATCTCCTTGATTATAGGCTCCTTCATTTCCCCCTTTTAGTTTTAAAAGAGGGGATGTTCTAGGACGTCCATGTGCAACCGACATTCTTACTCGTCATGGAGTCTAGGCTGTCCTGACTCCTGGCTTAGGTTGACATGCCGGCCACATTAGACTGTCCCGTGCAACTGTGCCGTGTCTTAGGTTGTCCCCTTCTGGGGATCTTACCCGTCATAGGCTAACCAGCCATCCAATAGAGCCCTTCAGGATCGACTGTGTGTTGACTAACAGCCGTCCAATTTTTAGGAGATGCTGCGGCTTTAAGGCGGTAAGCCTACTGCTGACGAGCCAAGTTTCCATAGCGTATCAAGTTCTTTAAGCCAATCAGCTGCCCTTAGTTTCATCAAGTAACACACTGAGTTCTCTTAGACAAATACCCGCAAGGCATTGTCCCGTAATGTCCCAAAATAATGGAAAATCAAAATGTCCATAAGTTATAACACATAGATTCAGGAGGCCCCATGCATGCAGAGCAGAGGCCACACTGCTGGTTAGGTTGTTTGATGCTTGAGCAGCAGGGATGCTTGCAGCGACCGCGGTCCCTGCAGTTGTAGCAGCAGCCGTCTTTTTTATGTCTAGACATTTCCACAAGCAAATCTTCAGGGCCCACTACCTAAAAACTCAAGCATCCATTATTAAGGGAAAGGCAGTGCTATTCCAGCACTGAGATCAAAAGGTGAGCTGTCAAACTAAAAAAAGAATTATTAGAGTAGAAAATAAAAGTTGATCTCTGCTCACACACATTGCTGCTTAAGCTCCCACAAACATAAGCTGGCAAAATATCACATTCAGAAATAATCAAAGAGAAACTGAGGGTGTTTACTGCATTAAAGATAAAGAAAAGCTAAAGGCACTTTGGAAAAATAATTTGTTAGCTGGAATCCTCGAGTCTCTATATACACAGCAATCCTATACCTGTTGAAATAATTCAAATTAATCAGCTATTAAATAAATGAAGTTAATAACAAATAAATGATCCTCTGTTGGAACACCAAAATATCAGGTTATACAACATTAAACATATTCACAGCTGAAGAGAAGTCGCGGAGACAACTATAAATCAAAATTGATTATCATTATAATTGATTATCTAATTAGAATATTCTGAACTTATATGAATATCTATCTATCTATCTATTGATTATCTAATTAGAATATTCTAAGCTTAAATGAATTAACGTTATTTGGATCTATATCTATCTACCTATTTTTTTTTCATAAGCGCTTAATTATTTGTGACGTCACACTAGACAGACGCACATATAAACATATATTTGTGACATCACATTAACATGAAATTTAGACAAATGCACAGACATAAAGACATATATAAAAGAAAAAAAATACAATTGTGTATACACTGAAGAGAGATCTTCTTGTCCCGGCCGGGAAGAGGAAATTTAAGTTGTAAATTTAATGGAGGACTCTTAAGGGAATCACTCCATACCTTCATTTTGGTCCTCTTGATTTTGTACTTGTTTATTCAATCTAGACTCCTCAATAACTTTGTCTTGATCCTTTTGACTTTGTACCTGCTTTATCAATCTAGATGGTATCCATATTGGAGAGGATTTGTGCTTTGGAAAAACACAAACAGATCCTCTCCCCCAAATTAATACTGGGTCTGGACCCTTCCATGTACCTGAGAGAACATTCTTCCAGTAAACCAAAGGTTTATGTTGTTGGTGTGGGTTCCAGTGTCTATCTTCAGCCGAATGTCCATTAGAATCTAAAGTTAAGAAATTTAGGGTAAACAGGGCAACTGCCAATCTGTCCTTAGGATTTTTCCAGTTTCCATCTTTTTGCTTTAGTAACATATTTTTAAGTGTCCGATTTGCTCTTTCAATTATTCCTTCTCCCTGAGGATTATAAGCGATACCTGTTTTGTGGATAATATTGAACTTTGTACAAAATTGTTTGAAGGATGTGGATGTATATGCAGGGCCATTATCTGTTTTAAGCATTTTGGGGATGCCCAATGCAGCAAAAGCTTGCAGGCAATGAGATATAATATCTTTAACTTTTCCTCTGGAATGTAAAGAAGGAAAATCATGCCTGAGCATGTATCTATGGTGACATGAATAAATCATAATTTTCCAAAACTTGGCTCATGTGTGACATCCATCTGCCACAAATGATTGGGCATCAAACCTCGTGGGTTAACCCCATAATGTGGATTGGGCAAAAGTGTTACACAAGATGGACATTCTTTTACAATTCTACGAGCTTGTTCTTTTGTGATTTTAAATTTTTTAAAAAAATATTTATTTATTTACTTTAGTTGTACACAATGCAATGCATTTATGTTTACGTGGTGCTGAGGATCGAACCCGGGCCGCGCACGTGCAAGGTGAGCGCTCTGCCGCTGAGCCACAACCCCCGCCCGATTTTGAATTTTTGTCTTAAGGTAGTGCTATTAACGTGAAACTGGGAATGAAATAAAGTAGCTTGTTGTACTGTAGTAAATATAAATATTGTTTTAGTGAGGGCATCAGCTTTTTGGTTACCTTCATGGAGAGGACCAGGCAGATTAGTGTGAGCTCTTATGTGACCTATAAATAAAGGTTCTTTTCGTTGCCATAGGAGATTTTGGATTTGAGAAAACAATTTAAAAGCTGGAGTATGTGGTGCTATTGGACCTGCTAGCTCCAATTTAGGGACAGCATGTACAATATAGTGGCTGTCTGAAAAAAATATTCATAGGCTCTTCTTCAAAATTTTCCAGAGCTATTATTATAGCTTCGAGTTCCACTAATTGAGCTGATTTTTGATTAGTGATATGAATCATTTTTTCATTTTGAAAAAATGGTACTGCAGCAGTACCGTTAGAGGATCCATCTGTAAATACATTAAATGCTTTAGGAATGGGTTGATTTTTATTACCTGTGGGAATATGATAGGATGATTGATACAAAAGGACAGTATAGGAGATTTAGGAATATGATTGTCAAAATTTGCAGAAGTAGAGCATCTAGCTATAGCCCAATCATTATCATTGAAGCACAAATATTCAACCTGTGACGATGAATAAGGAGTAATAATAGTAGCGGGATGAATTCCAAATATTTTAGTAGAGGTTTTAAGTCCTTGAAGAATAAGTTTAGCCACCATGGAGGTATAAGATTCAATTGTACTTTTAGGAGAGACAGGCAAATGTATCCATAATATAGGTCCCTGTTGCCAAAATACTCCTGTTGGTATATATTGTGAAGGAATAATAATCAATATTAGTAGTTGTGCAAAATCAAATCTATCACAATGGGATCTTTCAATGGCCTGTTCTACTAATTTTAGAGCTCTCCTGGCCTCAGGAGTTAATGTTCGCGGTGAGGATGGATCAGGGTTCCCGCGAAGGATGTCAAATAAAGGTTTTAATTGTCCAGTAGTGAGGCTTAGTGTAGGGCGAAGCCAATTAATGTCTCCCAATAATTTTTGGAAATCATTGAGGGTGGTCAAATGTTCTTTACTTATTAGAATTTTTGGGGGTTTAACAAAAGTATCCATGATTTTAAAGCCTAAATATAGTATAGGTGATCTGCTTTGAACTTTTTCTTCTGCTATATATAATCCATATTTTTTAAAATTTTTTGTTATTTCACTAAATATATTAAATAAGATTTGTTGATTAGGGTGAGCTAATAAAACATCGTCCATGTAGTGTAGATACATGAGGTCTTGATATTTGTTTTTAATGGGCTGTATAGCTCTGTCCACATATAGTTGGCACATTGTAGGGCTATTTGCCATTCCCTGCGGCAATACTTTCCATTGATATCTTTTATCAGGGCCATTATTATTTATAGAAGGAATTGAAAAAGCAAACCTGGGGGCATCCAGAGGATGTAGGGGAATGGAAAAGAAACAGTCCTTTATATCAAGAGTTATAAGGTAATACTTTTTTGGAATAGCTACAGGATTAGGAAGTCCAGGTTGGGTAGGTCCCATAATTTGCATTGTTTTATTAATTTGTCTTAGGTCTTGTAATAGTCTCCATTTTCCCGATTTTTTCTTAATTACAAATATGGGAGAATTCCAGGGAGAGGTGGAAGGCTCTATGTGTCCTGCTTCTAATTGTTCTTTAATTAATTGATGGGCCGCTTGCAACTTTTCTTTGGATAGGGGCCACTGAGGGACCCAAACTGGCTT
Organism: Tamias sibiricus; assembly: GCA_025594165.1. NCBI lineage: Eukaryota > Metazoa > Chordata > Mammalia > Rodentia > Sciuridae > Tamias > Tamias sibiricus. Next base: position 59,838,542 of record CM046669.1, read on the forward strand.
ATTAGAGAGCCATAGTATTTTTAAAATTGTTTTCTCAGTGGCCCCTAGAAAAAATGTCCTTTGCCTTTTTTATTATGATTAGGATTTTTATTCTTAACACCTGCAGGCTTGGTTGCTAGGTGTAGCCCCATTTGATGTAAGATATCTCTTCCCCATAGGGTAACTGGCAAGCTGTTTAAAACATAAGGTTGGAATGTTCCTGTATGGCCTTCATTGTCTTGCCAATTTAAGATTACAGCACTTTGTGCTGGGGTATTACTATATCCCAAGCCTCTTAAACTGGTTGAGGCTTTCTGCAGAGGCCAGTGCTTAGGCCATTGTTGTAGATTTATGATGGAAGAGTCAGCTCCTGTATCAATCAGCCCCTCCATCTCTATACCTTGAATTTTTAATTTGCACATCAGCCTCCGTGAACAATCCTGAACCCAGAAAGCCATAGGTCCTGAACCAGTGGAACCGAATGCTCTGCTATTTCTATTTTGTGGCATGCTTTTAAAAGAACTATGGAGACTGGGAATGAGGAGCAGCTGTGCGATTCTGTCTCCTTGATTTACGGAGATGATGCCCCTGTGTGTACTTAGCATTATTTTAATCTCTCTATTATAATCTGAATCAATAACCCCTGGTATAACATTAAAGCCTAATAAACTCTTGGAACTACGCCCAAGGATTAGTCCCACAGTTCCTGAAGGGAGAGGTCCCCGATTCCCATAGGAATCAGCTGAACCCCCATTTCAGGTGTCAGGACCGTCCGGGCAGTAGAACAGAGATCTAATCCTGCACTTCCTCTTGTCCCTCTGATAAGGGAGTTAATGGGTAGGAGGGATTGTGACGAGGAATCATTTGGATCTGAGGGCATTCCTCCTCTAGTGCGCATTCCTCCTCTAGTGCCTCGTATATTTGTGGGCCCCGGGGCATTGGGCCCCGTGCCCCATTTTTTGAAATCCTTGATAAATCATTTCCATATATATCATATCTGGAATGGCATTGATTGGCCCAATGTATACCCTTTTTGCACCTGGGGCATCGGCCTGGAGCACGGTATGAATTTGATCTTATTACCCTTGGGGGATATTTCTTAGCATATCTTGGTTGATTATAATACTTTTGTCTGGAATATCCTGTTCTAGGTTGAATCCTTTGGGAATTTTGAGGGGAGGAACTTTTCATCACTGCAGCAATTACGTTGCCTGTGATAACAGCCTCATTAATGTCTTTGCACAGTCTGATATAAATTGATAAGTCTTTTTACTTCTCCACGGCCTTATTGCATCCTGGCAATATTTATTAGCATTCTCGTACGCTAATTGGACAACTAGAGGCATAGCTTGCTCGACTTCGCCAAAAACTCTAGATGTTGTTTTTAAAAGTCTATCTACAAAATCAGTGTAAGGTTCGTTAGGCCCTTGTATAACTTTTGATAGGCTGCCTTGCAGATCCCCTGTGCCTGATATTGTCTTCCAGGCTTTCACAGCTGCAGTGTGTATCTGGGCATACACACCGGGATCGTATTGTAGCTGATTTTGTAGTTCGGCGAACTGACCTTCCCCTGTGAGCATATCTATATTGCGTTGAAGGAAACCTGCTGCAGCATTTCTCTTTGCTATTTCTGAACAAAGTTCCTGGAATTGAGTTTTCCAGATTAGGTATTGTCCCCCACTTAGTACCGCTCTGCATAGACTTTTCCAATCTGAGGGGGCTAAGGTTAGGGTGTTAAGTGACTCTATCATACTTAATGTGAACGGAGCTTGAGGCCCATAGGTCATTACTGCCTCTTTAAAATTCTTTATTGTTTTAAAGTCTAGGGACTCGTGATATCTTTGTCCCTCTTCATTTTGAAATACTGGCAGTTCTAGGTGCTCCTGCGGTCTATGTTGTTCGAGAGCGTATAAGCGCTCAGAAAGGCCTCCAATTTCTACCTCAAGGGCACGTACACTCTGATCAATACTCCTTATTGTTTCTGTTAGGTATTCTATCCATGAAGGAGCAGAGGGCACTAGTGGTTCCTCTATTTGACGGTCTTTTCTCTTTTTTAATTTCTTTTTGTTCTTTTTATTGGAGACTGTGCTCCCCGAATTGCTTTTTGATTCCTCCTCACTACTAGCTTCATAATTTCTAACTGGCTCAGTGGAGGAGACCGTACTCTCATGGTTTGGCTCCTTGTTACTATTATCACTTTCACTAGTATCCTGAGTTTCAGCTTCTAAGGAGAGTACATACTCCTCAGCTAATTTTATTAAGCTTCTGATGGCTTTTGCAGTTCTTACTTTTGAATTTACATTCCTACTCTCCTTGCTGGTCTCAACTGAATCAGAGGATATGCTTTCTTGTTCACTTTTCTCACTATCCTCTGAGTTCTCAATATCAAAAATTTCATTCGTGGCTTTTATAAACCAACTTTTTGTTATATTCGCTCCCATATTTTTAAATTTTCTTTTTTCTTACCTTGCCGCCGAATTCCCCGTACAGGCCACCACTTGTTGCTGCCTGAAGCGGAAACCGCTTGGAGCAACGAACGCCGCAGGAAAATTCGGAGGCAGGATGAAAATGAAAAAAGGTCTTTTATTCTTCTTCTCTCTCTGGCTCCAGCAATCACTCCAAACGCTCTAACTCCAACCACCACCTTCTTCTTCTTCCCACACACACTAACTAAACTCACCCAGTTATATACATATAGCTTTAACAAGGACACGTGCTTACACTCGAGCTTACAGGTGCATCACGCAGTGTTCATGGGCATACAAAGATTCTTTGGATAATGTATTAATATCAGGTAGAAACTAGAACATCTTTTATGGCTCTCAGCTAACCGCAATCTTTAGCTATCTCCTTGATTATAGGTTCCTTCAGATGGGAAGGGACAAATGAGACGCTTGGGCCTGGTAACACCACAGTAAAGAGGATGGCCTTGTAAATGGCTAATTTCATTTTGTTGCTTTTTTTGAGTGTATAATACAATCACAAGAACCATTTGAGCACGTGGACTAGGTTGACTTCCCGTGCAGCCTTTCGGCACTCTAATGGCACGGCCTGTGTGTCCCTACAGGTTTTCCTAGACAAAGCCCTCACCAAACAATCCAGGATTAATTTGGTGGATTTAGCTGGAAGTGAAAGGCAGAGATCTTCAGGATCTGAAGGAGACAGAATGAAAGAAGGATCACGGGTTAACTTGAGTTTAACGAGTTTAGGAAACGTTATCAGGTACGTAACCAGGGTCCAGGGGTCTGTGCCACAAAAATGACCTCATGTATGAAAAAGCAGAGGCTGGGGTGTGGCTCCTTAGCAGGTGTACCCTCTGGGTTCATCCCCCAGCACCAGAACAAATACAGGAATAGAATGAAAAGTTAGTTACAGCCCTGGGTCATGATTCAGTGTTTTAGTCGACTGTTTTGCTGCTACGACCAGAAGACTTTCAAGAAGTTTCTTTGGTGCTCATGGTCCAGAGGTCTCAGTGCACAGACAGCTGCCTCCATTGCTCTGGGCCTGAGAGAAATTACGGCGGAGGAGTGTGGAAGAGGAAAGCAGCTTAGGACATGGCACCAGAAGCAAAGAGAGCAAGCTCTCCTCACCAGAGATACAATATAAACCCCAAGGGCACAGGCACAACTACCTGCCTACAGTTACCACTCAGTTAATCCATACTAGTGGATTAAGCCATCAATTAGGTTACACCTCATACCAAATCATTTTGCCTCTGGATGTTCTTGCATTGTCTCAACACATGAGCCTTTGGGGACGCCTCATATCTAAGCCATGACACTCAGTGTCATCACTAGCTCATGCCTGGCCCTACTGTATGTAACCAAAAAAAAAAAAAAAAAAAAAAAAAAAAAAAAAAAAAAAAAAAAAAAAAATAGCATCACTACAAACCCCAAGAACTAGTCGGCACAGAATTCTTCTCCTGGTCTCCACTACTTGAATTTTATATTCTCTGTCTTATTAAGTTCTTATTTTATCATATGTAAATACTATGGCTTAGTGATCCAAAGATAAGCTGCTATCATGTCTTCTGTGGCTTACTTTTAAAAAATTTCTTATTAGGGTATAAACCATAGTACACAATCTTAAATCTCAATTCATATATATACATGTATACACACACACACTCCCATGTAATTATCACTGTTGTGGTTTGAATCTGAAATATCTTCCAAAAGCTTATGTGTTGAAGGCAGCAATGTTCAGAGGTGGGACCTTTTGGGGATGATTGGTTCATGAGGGTTCTGACTTCATCAATGGATTAATCCACTTATGGGTTCATAGTTAATGGACTTAATGAGGTGATGGAAACTTTAGGAAATGGGGCCTATTGGAAAGAAGTTAGGTCATTGGGGGGCTTGCCCACAAAGGGTATATTTTGTCCCAAACCCCTTTAGTCTCTTTGCTTCCTGGCCACCATGAGGTGAACAACTTGCTCCACCGCACAGCTGCCTGCCATGATGTTTTGTCTTGCCATGGGCCCAAAGCAGTGTGACTACACAACCACAGATTGAAACCTCTGAAACCATGAGGCAAATAAACTTTTCCTGCTTCATTTTTCTCAGGTATTTTGGCACAGTAATGGAAAACTAACTAATAGAACCACTCAGATGAAAATGCAAAGCATTTCAAAACCCAAAAGTCTTCCTTATATCCCCTCCTTTCAGCAGAAATTGACTTTTGTCATCATATTAGTTTTGCCTAATTTTCTTTATATATATATATATACACATATATATATATATATATATATATATATATATGGTCCCTGACTTGTGTATCTGACTTCTTTTACTAAGGATTGTGTTTCTGAGATTATTCAAATTTGCTGCATGTAGTAGTTATTCTTTTCATTGCTCTGTAGTCTTCCATTGTGTGAATATATCACAATTTATCTATCTATTCTAATGATGGATAGTTTGTTTCCAGATTTGGGCTATTATTAATAAAGTTGTTATGAACTTTCTTGTACAGAGTACTTTAGAAAAATAATCACTCATTCTTCTTTGGTATGTACTGAGGAGAATTTCAGGGAATTTCTTTTAGACTCAACTTTTTGGGGGGCAGTGCTTCTGGGAATAAATTCAAGGTATTATGCATACTAAGCAAATGCTCTACTATTGAACTATAGCCCTAGACTCAACATTATTAGCAATACCTAACCATGTTATGTGTTCCTACTTAGTTTTTTTAAAAATTCTTTCACAAAACTTCATAAAATTCATTCATGTTGTTGAATGTAGCAATTATTTTTCATTGTTGTGTAGCATTCCACTATTGGAATATGCCACAATTTACTTATTTAGTCTCCTATTGATTGGCATTTTGGTCATTTCCAGTTTGGTTTTTGCTCTGACAGTGCTACCATGAACATTCCTGTACAAGTCATTGGGTATCAGTATTTACATTTCTTTTGAGTATAGAGAAAGAATTGAAATTGTTGGGTTATAAGTCATGTAAATACCTAATTTTGTAGGATGACAACAAATAGTTTTCCAGAGTGGTTGGATCAATTTATATGCCCAACAGGAATGTATAATATATCCTCTTTTTAAAAAATATTTATTTATTTGCTTTAGTTGTACACAACATGTTTTTATTTTTATGTGGTGCTGAGGATCGAACCCCGGCCACGCATGTGCTAGGCGAGTGCTCTACCGCTGAGCCACAACCCCAGACCTATATCCTCTTGATTCACATCTTTCCTAAGGCTGACATTGTCAGATTTCTCAATATTTACCAATTAAGTTGGTGTAAATGTATTTTATTGTGATCTTTTTTTTTTTTTTTTTTTTTTTTTTTTGTGGCACCGGGGATTGAACTCAGGGGCACTTAACCACTGGGCCACATCCCCAGCCCTTTTCTGTATTTTATTAGAGACAGGGTCTCACTGAGTTGCTTAGTGCCTTGCCATTGCTGAGGCTGGCTTTGAACTTGTGATCCTCCTGCCTCAGCCACCCAAGTGCTGGGATTACAGGCGTGCGCCACCACGCCCGGCTAATTCTACTCTCCTTCAACCCCCAAAGACACTGTTACTGTTTTACACAGTGTTCATTCACTTATTCCACCTACTCTTTTAGCTATTCCTTCTTAAAGGTCAGAGCTGTTAAGATCAGTTTCCTTCTGGAGGAATATATTCTTTATAATTGTCTTTTTAAAAGTAATTATTTTTTAATTTGTTTTAATTAGTTATACATGACAATAGAATGCATTTATGCACTGTGATATGACATACATGGATGGGATATAATTTCTCATTTTTCAAAGTGTACATGTTGCAGTATCATATTGGTCATGTAGTCACATATATACATACAGTAATAATGTCTGTTTCATTCTACTATCTTTCCCATCTCCACATCCCTCCCTCCCCTCCCTTCACTTCCCTCTACCTAATCTAATGCTATTTTTCCCTAGTGCCCCTTCCCCCGCCTTATTGTGAATTAGCATCCACATATTAGAGAAAACATTTGGCCTTTGGTTTTGTGGGATTTGCTTATTTCGCTTAGCATGATATTCTCCAATTCCAACCATTTACTGGCAAATGCCCTAATTTCACCCTTCTTTAAAGCTGAGTAATATTCCATTGAGTATATATACCATATTTTCTTTATCCACTCATCTATTGAGGGATACCTAGGTTGGTTCCATAGTCTAGCTATTGTGAATTGAGCTGCTGTAAACATTGATGTGGCTGTGTCACTATAGTATGCTGATTTTAAGTCCTTTGGGTATAAACCAAGGAGTGGGATAGCTGGGTCAAATGGTGGTTCCATTCCCAGTTTTCTGAGGAATCTCCATACTGCTTTCCATCGTGGTTATAATCGTCTTTAACAATGATCTGTTGATGGCAGATTTTGGTTGGTTGGCATGTCTCATTGTGTGTGTGTGTGTGTGTGTGTGTGTGTGTGTTGCTGGGGACTGAATCTAGGGACTAGGTAAGTGCTCTAACACTGAGCTGCTGGGTGCAGAGGTTCATGCCTGTAATCTCAGAAGCTCCTGGGGCTGAGGCAGGAGGATGGCGAGTTCAAAGCCAGTCTCAGCAAAAGTGAGGTGATAAGCAATTCAGTGAGACCCTGTCTCTAAATAAAATACAAAATAGGGCTGGGGATGTGGCTCAGTGGTTCAGTGTCATTGAGTTCAATCCCCAGTACCCCTCCCCCACTGCCTCAAAAAAAATTTAGATGTAGATGGGTAGAATTTTCTTTCAGATCATTAAGGATGTCATTCTACTTTTTTTTTTTTTTAAACTGGTTGTCTAATGGCTGTTACCCTCAATATAATCTGTCTTTTCCCCCCTAGCTGCATTGAAACTCTTTATTTTTGGTGATCTCTAATTTGTCCATGTTGTATTTGAGTGAAAATTTCCATCCTCATTGGGATTTCTTGGACCTCATACCTCTGTGGATTCGTGATTTTCATCAGTTCTGGAAAATTCTCTGCCATTAACTCATGCACTTTCTCTGCCTGTTTCTTCACCCTTTTCTCTTTCAGAACTTCTGTTTGGATCCCCTCACTCTGTCACCCATGGTTCTTAACCTTTCTCTTGTTTCCCATCACTGAGGCACTGGGCTGCAATCTGGATTGCTTCTTATGAACCCTTTAATTCATTAATTCCCACTATAGCACTGTCTAATTTGCTATCAAACATGTCCATGGTGTTTTTAATTTCAGTTGTTCTTCTTTTTTAAAGATCACTTTGTTTCTTTTCCAACTCTGCTGTGTTCATTTTCTCTTTCCTTCTTTCTTTTTTATTTATTTTTTTGGGACAGGGTCTCCCCTGAAGTTCCCCCAGCTGATCTTGAACTTGGTATTCTCCAGCATCAGCCTCCCAAGTAGCTTTGTGCTATATTAATTTTGTAGATTTCTTTTTCCCTTCTTGTGATTATAATTTCTTACAAATTTCCTCCCTCCTGTTTTCATTCCCCTTGATTCCACCGCCTTGAGTCAGGGTCCTCACGATGTTGCCCAGGCTGGCTTTGAACTCCTGAGCTCAAGTGATCCTCTCAACCACCTGAGTAAGTGTGTACCACCACACTGGCTCAGTGATGCTTCCTTTGTAGTCCCCTGGAGCAGAGTGGGGACTTGTCATTCCCTCTCACCCTAAGGCTGCAGTTGTAGGAGGGTCTCACTCCAGGATCTTAAAGTAGTAGGAGAGAAAGTTGAGAAAAGGACTTCAAACCACTTCCCAATCCTGTTCTCCCCTGCCTGGCTGCCTCCATTTTCCTTCTCTGTATACAAATTGGCAATAAAAGCCTGCAGTCCCGTCAGCCTTTAGGGGGTTGGTTCCTCAGGCCTGGGCTTCCTTTCTGTGTTATGCTTTCAGCAGGGCTGACTCTGGACAGGGACTCAGTGGCCTGGGCATGTGAATGGCTCTCTTGCTTCTGCATCTTTGTACACAAGGTGTCTCTACTCTTAGGTATTATCATCAGATTTATGGAGCAAGGAGATTTGAGGGCTTTTCTGAATGATCTCTAGGGATATATATTTTTTTATCTTCTTGATACTTTTTTAAATTCACTGTTTTGTATTTTCTTTTGCATTCAGTGCTCTGGCTGATGCGGCCATTGGGAAGAAAGTCTTGCACATTCCCTACAGAGATTCTGTACTGACCAAGTTGCTCCAGTCAGCTCTGGGTGGGAACAGCAGAACTACTTTGGTAAAATCTCCTTTTTACAACATTTTAGCCTGATTCAACTATTATTGTTATCATCATTGTTGACACTGTTATTGTGATTAAAATTATTCTCATCCATAATATAGCACTTGAGCCACAGCATGGCCTAACGTATTACTTCATGACTCCTGGTGCTCTTTCTACTACAATGTTCAATAAAGCTTCTATATTACTAACTTTATTATTATTTTGTTTTGTACCAGAGATTGAACCCAGGGGCACTTAGCCCATTTTTTATTTTTTGAGACAGGGTCTCGCTAAGTGCTTAGGGCCTTTGCTGAGTTGCTAGGGCTGACTTTGAACTTGTGATCCTCCTGCGTCAGCCTCCCCAGCTGCTGAGATTATAGGCATGTGCCACTGTGCCCAGCTACACTAACCTTAATTTTTTATTTAGTCTTTTCTGTAGTTTTCAGGTTTTCTGCAAGGAACCTATATGATTTTTTGTTTTGTTGATTTTGTGGGGCTGGGGTTGGAACCCAGGACTTTGCACTTGCTAAGTAAGAGCTCTACCACAGAGCTACACTCCCAGCACAGGACACATATTACTTTTACTATCAGAAAAAAACAATGAATGCAATTTAGAAAGTAACACTAGGGATGCTGTGATAGTCTCAAGCAGCAGTCATCGTGTGGTGAGGTTGGAAATTAATTCGACTGTGATCATCACAGGACAGACTCACAGTCTGGAAAGCAGCTGAATCTGTCATGTTAGCAAAGATGCCAGACAGCACAGCATGTTTGTCATGTGGGTGGGACATGAAATGTGTTAACACCAGGTCTCGATGCTCTTCTGCTTCAGAGGGAGCAGAACTCTGCCTCCAGCAGCGTCCTGCTTAGGAGAGAAATGTTCCCTACTGGGACCTGTGACCATTCCTGTCCCCCAAATTCACAATATAAACATCCTTACTTTTTATCACTTAATCTAGCCTATTTTTATTATTTACTTATCCATTTTTTTCAGGACTGGGAAGTAGAACCCAGGGTCTCTTACATGCTAGGCAAGCGCTGTGCCACTGGGCTATACCCTCAACCCTTAACTAATTTTATATATTTAATTTTAATGATCTTCTGGTTACCAGTTACCTATGGACCTCAATGGGACATCTCCCAAGAACCTAGAATAAGACAGTGTACACAGAAGCTGGGGACATTACTCAGAGGAAGAGTGCTTGCCTAGCATGCCCAAGGCCCAGCGTTCAGTCCCCAGCACTGCAAAAATACAAAAGAAAACAAAAAACAAAGCACATAAAACACCCTCTGAATGCAAACTAAAATCCAACAGGTCTGAGCAGGTGTGTACAAGGTCTCCTACAATGTTGTAGGGACAGACAGGCAAGGCACCGAAGATCGCAGGAAACGGTTTTATTATTTTGGCAGCAGCCGGTTCAGAGGGTACAGCTCTTGTTGTAATCAATTAATCCCCTGAACCCCAAGTTCAGGTCGTTTCAGAATTTTTTTTTAAATATTTATTTATTTGCTTTAGTTGTACACAATGGGTTTATTTGTACGTGGTTCTGAGGATTGAACCCGGGCCGCGCACGTGCTAGGCGAGCGCTCTACCGCTAAGCCACAATCCCAGTCCCCGTTTCAGAATTTTATACCCAGCAAGTAAGGGGAGGGGCTCAGAAGTTCACAGTTTACAGAAGTTCACAGTTTACAGAAGTTCACATAAAAGCAGCTTTTTTCTTTCATTGTTCTGGGCAAGTTAACCCTTCAAGGACAACACCTGAGAAGGGGAGAGCTGCTTCTCCCCTTTCTTTCCTCCCCTGCCAGCTGTTACCATGGAGCCCAGTTAGTAACTTCTCTTATCTTAGAAATGTAGACATCTCTATGAAGCTCTACCTCAAGGCCAGAGGCCTTGTTAAAGAACTTGTCCTTTTTATTATCACACTTAGCGTTTGCAAACACACTTCTACAAACTACTACTGTACTGGATACATGTTTGTGAAAAACATGGGGTGTCCAGCACCTGGAGTGCTGATTTCTTCTAGACCAGTGGCCAAGTAATAGAGCAACAGGAAAATAGGAAGTTTATCTACACTGAACTTTTTTATACTCTTTTGCTAACAGTCCTAAGATCAGCCTGGTGAAGATTTCTGGAGAAGCTCAGTTAAAATTTTCTATAAAGAAAGGGGGTGCCAGGGCTGGGATTGTGGCTCAGCAGTAGAGCACTCTCCTAGCACGTGCGTGCGCAGCCCAGGTTCGATCCTTAGCACCACATACAAATAAATGCATTGTGTACAACTAAAGCAAATAAATAAATATTAAAAAAGGGGGTGCCACTACAACAGGACAACATCTATGTGTGCAGATCTTCAAGGTTAGATCTGCAAGATTTATAAGGACACAAAGACTGTCAGAAGGCATCACAGTGAGGTTTGCTTTAGTGTTGGGGATAGAACCCTGGCCTCTTGCCATGGGCACTACCACAAAGCCACATCTACTTTCTCCATTATAGAGTTTTAACAAAAAACTGTGCCGGGGAGGAGGTGAGAGGTGGTCATTGATCATCTCAGGAAGCAAATAAAACCGAATCTGCAAGATCAACCTCTGAGGGCTGGGGTTGTGGCTCAGAGGTACAGCACTTGTCTAGCACGTGCGAGGCCCTGGGTTCGAACCTCAGCACCACATAAAAACAAATAAATAAAATAAAGGTATTGTGTTCATCTACAACTATATATATATGTATATACATATATATACAACTATATATATCTACATCTACAACTATATATATGTGTGTGTGTATATATATATATATATATATATATATTTTTTTTTTTTTTTTAATGATCAGGGCTGGGGCTATGGCTCAGCAGTGGAGTGCTCATCTTGCATGTGTGAGGCCCTGGGTTCGATCCTCAGCACCATATAAATAAAATAAAGGTATTGTGTCAACCTACAACTAAAAATAATATTAAAAAAAAAATCAACCTCTAAGCTCTAAAGTCTCCATGGTACCAGTCCCAATTATAGCATGGATATCCTAAAACCTCATCTCTTTCATGTCTAAAGTGGAATCAATCATAATAGCCACCAGAGAATATTGCTGTGATGGTTAAATGAGGTGATGATGCAAATGAACAAGCTTTAAAAGCGGTAATGTTTGCCTTTCTTTGGCTCATAGCCTCCATTCTGTGCAGCATTCATTAAGACTGCTTGCTACCAAGCAATTAGATAACTGGCTGCTTCTCCAGCCCTTCTCCTTTCCTAGCCATATCCTAGCCATATTTGCCTTTGCTTCACTTCACCTCATTCATACCTTCTGGGTCAGTTGATTATTTTACTTTATATCTCACTTTCTTCCTCAGCACTGAGGTCTCATGAATTTTTATAATTTTTGTTGTTAATTAATTGTTTCATTATTAAGTATATGCATGTATCCAAAACAAACAAACAGAAAAGCTATAACTTTTGCACGCTTGTAATCCCAGAGACTTGGCTGGCTGAGACAGGAGAATCACAAGTTCGAGGCTGACCTGGACAATTAAAAAAAAAATTATTTATTTGCTTTAGTTCTACACAATGCCTTTATTTCTATGTGGTGCTGAGGATCGAACCTGGGCCGCGCACATGCTAGGCAAGCGCTCTACCGCTGAGCCACAACCCCAGCCCTGACCTGGACAATTTAAGGAGACTCTGTTTCAAAATAAAAAAGGCTGGGAATGTAGCTCAGTGGTAAAGCACCCCTGGGTTCAATGCCCAGGACCAATAAATAAATAAATAAGTATTTAAAAAATAAAAAGGACTGGGAATGTAGTTCAGTGTTAAAGCATCCCAGGAGTCAATTCCAAGTATGAGGAGGAGGAAGAGTAGGAGGAGGAGGAGAAGGGGGAGGAGGAGGAGGAGGAAGCATGTATAACAAATTTAATTAATTAATTAATTAATTTTAAAAAAGAAGAAAGAAAGAAATCAGTCCTTAAAACTCCTGGATGAATTAATACTACAAGAACTGTAAGTTCAAAGCTAGCCTCTGCAACTTAGCAAGACCCTGTTTCAAATAAAAAAAAAAAAAAGGGCTCAGAGATGGAGCACTTGCCTTACACGTGTAAGACCCTGGGCTTAATCTCCAGTAACATACACACACAAACTATAAAGATAAACTATACAGGATTATCCACCAGGCTCTTAATGCTCTGGATCCTGAGCTACCAGGTCCTCAGACTATATTCTGTCTCCGTGGTCACCCTCAGTGACAGCACCTATCTCCAAATCATCAAAACTTTTGTTTCTGATTTTAAAAGTTTTTTTTTTTCCGAATTCTAGAACAATTCATCCAAAGTCAATAGCCAGACTTGAAACCATACAAAAATGGCTGGGTGATGCTGCACACTGGGAATTTTGTCTCGATGGCAATGAAGCTCAGTCACACATATGAATATGTAGGCAAAGCCTTTTGGGGGCCTCCACTTAGGGAGGGAGATACAGCTCCAGCTCCAACAAGCAGGCTCCCTGAAACAAGCAGGAGGTCGGTTTTTGTTTGGAGTGCTTGCAGGAGTGGGCTAGGGTTTAGGAATGTTAATTGGCTTTAGGTGCACTTGGCCCTATGAGGGCATTTTCTCTTAGCATCATTGCCCTGATGAGTTAAGTGAAAGCACTGTGCCTCCACTGAGGCCCCTCGTCTATCAGTGCATCTTCAGGATGGATAAAGGAGGAGTGAAGGTGGGAACTTTTAATAGCTGTCTGGCTGTGAGCCAAGACCCAGGAGGCATTTTCCCTTTGTCCCTATTATCTCACAGGAACAGGCAAATCCTATTGATCTCTGCAATGCTAACTTTCAACAATCATTCAAACCTTGAGAAAATTACTGGGTATTCAATGATGAGAGCAGTGTGGTTCTGAGGTCGGCAGCACAGGGGTAGTTAGTCATGAGTGGGTTCAAACCTCAGTCCTGCCAGTTATGATCTGGGTGACTGTGGCTGTATTATGTTTCTCAAAGCCTAATTTTTGGAGTGATCAGGTCTGAACAATAATGTAAATTATAAGATGTAAAACTGTTCTGTGAATGTTAACTGTTTTAATAATATCAATAATCATAAACCTCTATATACAAAACAAAATCTTCAAGGGATGTTCTTACAGATTGCAGCCATAAGTCCAGCTGACATCTGTTATGAGGAAACTCTATCAACACTAAGATATGCTGAAAGGTATGTTTATGAATATTTATTAGTCATAGTGATTCTAGATTCTAAATCTGGTAGCTTCTTCCAGTCCTCTTCTAATTGGCATTTTGGGGATGGGGTTCCAGGGAAAGAAGAACAAACATTTGTGAGAGGAATGAAAAGAAATAAAACAAATGAGAAAGAACTGGGACCTGAAAGTCCAGAGTGCCATTGTGTCACTCAAGTCAGGATGGGAGAGGAGTTGTGGCTCAGATGGGAGAGGCATGGATGCCAATCTGGGTGTGATTAGTTATCTGTCTCCCTGTAGTTTCCTGCCAAATAGGATGGCTGTTCACAGATTCCTCCTACATGGGGAGAGAATAGTGCCAGGCAGGGGAGTTTTGTGCTATTAATAAACAAGGATGAGACAACTCTGTAGGTTCAGAACTGTTTGATCGTGTCAACACTTCTTCACAGTGTGGGGGTGGAGACCACATGTGATCATGTGTGAACCACTCCTGGCAAAGATCTTCCTGGCATATGAGCAATGCTCAAAAACTATAATTATAGCTGGGTATGATGGTGCACACCTGTAATTCCAGTGACTCAGGAGGCTGAGGCAGGACAATTGCAAGTTCAAGACCAGCCTGGGCTGCTTAGTGAGACCTTGTCTCAAAATGAAAAATAAAAAGGGCTGAGAATGTAGCTCAGTGGTAGAGTACCTTTGGGTTTAGTTCCCAGTACTGCCAACAAAATAAAACAAACAAAAACTAAAAAACTACTCAAAATTGTAGTTGTGATTATGCCACCGAGTAATTACCTCTCCTTCTAGTGTTTCCTTGGATCTTCTTCTCAGTGAGGGAGCCCTTGGATTTGAATGACAAACACTTTCATTCCCATTCTTCATTGCCGGGCCTCAACATCAACTTACACCATTAGACATTTTCTTCCAGTATCTGCAGTCTCAGATCTTTGGTCAAATTTTGGCTGTAACAGCATCTAGAATGTTCTCCGTGACTATCAGATGCAAATCTGTTGCCAGCAGTTTTTATGTGAGAGGCTACATGGTGCAGAAGAGAGGAAAAAAAGGTAGCCAGAGCCCTGGACTCTGATCCCAGATCTGCCACAGATTCTGTGACTTGGGCAAGTCTTGTTGTAACTCTGTATTTTAATCTCTCTGCGTAAAATGAAAGGAGTAAGATTGCCAGATTGAGCAAACAAAAACACAAGATGCTGCCTGAGGGTGTAGCTGAGTGGTAAAGCACAAGCTTTGCATGCATAGGCCTCAGGTTTGAGCCACAGTGTGTGAACATACATAATACAAGATGTTCAGTTAAAGCTAAATTTCAGATAAAGAAGAAAGTCATGTTTTAGTGTAATATTTGAAGCATTTCCTGTTTTCTCTGGTGGCACTGGAGGGGAATGAACCAGAAAACCCCAGCCCCTCCTACCCTGGGGCACAGGGCAGAGCAGCCTCTGAGAGCCTCCAGGGTTTCAGTTATTTCAGCAGCAGCGACCTTGATTGAACAGATTCTTAAATTAACCAAGTGTGTTCAGGCCCCAGGACACCCAGGGACTGAGCACCCAGCCATAGCTCAGCTGTGCATGTTTATTTAAACCATGCAGTTTACTGAAGTCACTTTTGGTCTTAATGGTTTTGTGGAACAGAACATGCTGGAATCTATAGACACCAGGGGGTGAAAATCTCCTACTATGGGATCTGAGCACACCTGCTGCTGCCCCAGGTCTGGTGGTGCAGCTCAGGTAGCAAAGGGGTCTGAGAATGTGTTCATCTTTACAAATGAAAGGGCTAAAAAGGTTCGGAACAACGCTGTGGTCAACACCTGGTCAAGAGCAGAGAACAAGACACTGCTTGGATATGGAAACTCTGCAGCAGCAGGTAAACTGAGTCAGGAGGCATGCTCAGTCCACACGGGAGCAAGAAGGAAGGGTCTGAGCTGGCTGATGCCCAAGGAGTTAGGGTTGAAGGAAGGGAGAGGCAGGTTTCATGCTGGGTCTGGGGAGGGACTCTTGGGTTAGGATCGGAGGGGAGGCTGCAGGCAGGTGGGGTAGGAGCCCTCCAGAACTTTATTCAGGATATTTTGATTCAACCTTTAAAAAAATACCCAAATATATCTCTCTGTGTATGTATAAATATATATATATATATTTACATATGTGTGTGTGTGTGTGTGTGTGTGTGTGTGTGTGTATATATATATATGTTGTTGATGGACCTTTATTTAATTAATTAATTTATTTTTATGTGGTGCAGAGAATCAAACCCAGTGCCTTGCACGTGCTAGGCAAGCATTGTACCACTAAGCCACAACCCCAGCCTGCAACCCAACTATATTTTGAGATCAATGGAGACTCACAGTTACAAGAAATAATGGCCCTGCACTTTTAAAATTGTCATTTTGAGTCCATTATTTCTGACAGGATACTACTTTCCTTGCCAGGTTTAGAAGGTGGTCATTTGACATTTCATGCATTTATGTGAGGCCAGATGCCCAGGAAGCATTAACAGCAGCCACCTCTTCTAATTCAGTGCCCAGCCTCAATGGCTGTACGCCAGTCACCAAGTGACTGGGCTCCACCCAGACAGACTAAATCAGAGTCTCAGGATGGTGGGTGAAGGAGCAGTCATTGTTAAAGTGCCCCAGGTGATTCTAATGTGCAACTCTCAGGAACCACTACTTTAAAGTCTCAGTTTTCATTTGGCAGCATGAAGACATGTATCATTTTATGCCCATTAATGATTTAAAATGCAATGAATAATAAAGGTAAAGTAGAAAACTGGAGAAGCATAATCAGCAAAGTGTTCAGCATCAACCCAGCAATACCAACAAGTCCAAAACTTTCTGTGCTCAATGCTCCCTAACAGTCACCATCCTGCTTTTTCACAGACTGGCTCACTATAGATTCCACCTCAACAAAAGTCCTTTCTGGATTGGAGTCAGTACATATGGCTGGCTCACACGTGGTCCTGGTTAGCATGAATCACTAAAACAAAAACTGGATGAGCCTACTTGTAGCATCTAATTCCCATTATTCAAAAGAACAGACACAAAATACATGGAAAACAACCTAAGATAAATCTGTGCTTCTTCCTCAGTCCCCTGGCCTTATGGGAACTTGCTGCTAGGATAGTATAAAAGGAAATACCCCCACAGGCCTATATAAATAGCAGATAGAATCCTGAGCCTTGTGCCTCTCTTGGGAGGACCTTCTTGCTCCAATGCCTTTGAGTTAGACCAGATAGTACGCAGTGTAGGAGTTAGCAAATGGGCTCTTCACACATAAGTGCAGCTCCACCTTCTACTCTTGCTGGGAGTCCCCTGTTGTCACTGAGAACCCAGTGAGACTTACTGAAGTTACTCTAAGCTTCACCTTTGACACTGTAGACCTGATGTTTAAAATCCCTCCCTCCTTCCAGAGCAGTCAGCCTGTTTCCTGGTAGACCACCACCTGGGGACTCCTGCTATTCAGGAAACTTGGGCACACCTGTTGGAGCAGGCGCGGAAAGAATGGGAGCAGCAGTATGCAGCCATTGCCCAGGTGAGCCCAGCTCTGCCATGCCACGACGCCATGCTGTCTGGGCTATCGTCAGCCCCCAGTTTGGGGTGGGGGGCAATGAATTAGTGACTTAATGAATGTGTACTATATTATTCTTGGAAGAGCTGGGGGGAGAGTGGCAGGGCAGAGAGGCCTTGGTGCATATTGAGTGAGGCTGGGGATGGAATTCAAGGCTGTTGGTAATTAGAGTTTGGGGAGAATTTGAGGGGTATGGGTTCTCTTCTGGGGACTGTGTGGAGTGACCTGAGCTCTGGGTCCCTCTCCTGGCATTTACTGCCAATATCAGATCCTAATGACTCTGATGCAAATATGTTTTTGTTGTTGTTTTCTTTATTTTTGTTTTTCTCTGTTTTGTGTGTGTGTGTGTGTGTGTGTGCGCATGCGCGCGCGCGCGCGCGCGTGCCACACACACACAAACACACACACACACACACACACACACACACCCTAGGGACTGAAGCCTGGGCCTTGCAAATGCTAGGCAAGTGCCCTCCTGTTGAGCTACACCCTAGCCCCTGGGCTGTGATGCTGTGATGTCAGTCTTGTCCCCTGGTGAGAGAGATGCCTTCTTCACCTCCAATCCCCATGTCACCTCCACCACGACCCTGCTTCACACAGCTACAAGGCTCTGGGAAAATCCCAAAGACATGAGTCAGACCTGGAACATTTGGAAGTGGAGGGAGAGCCCAGCCGGGACTCAGGAAGACTGAGGAAGCCTAGAATAAGCCCCAGACAGTGGAAGAGGAGTTGGGTGGGGCTCTTTGACTTCAGAAAGCCAGATCAAGCTAGGGACCAAGGGTTCTAAAAGTGCCAGCATAACTGGGGCACAGCCGGAAGCCCTATTAAAGTAACATCTTGTGTAAGGGGTGGCAGGGCAAGCAACTCTTGGGTCTAGTAGGATCCAGAGTGCAGGGATCCAGGATTTCATGTTCTGTCTGAAGAGTAACAGTTGGAAAGATTTTTAAATTCTCTTTACTCTTTTTATTAAATTTCTTTTTTTAGTTGTAGTTGGACACAATGCCTTTATCTTATTTATTTATTTTTATGTGGTGCTGAAGATCGAACCCTGCACCTCACATGCTAGGCGAGTGCTCTGCCACTGAGCCACAACCCCAGCCCCTCTCTTTACTCTTAATGAGAAAGGATTTGCACGTTTTAAAGTTTTCTTTGTGCCTCCAGCCCAGTTGATCTCACTTCTGATAGTCAATCCTCTGTCACCATAACAGCAGTCAGCACTTGTATTAAAGAATGAAATGCTCTTAGGTAACCAGGGGAGGGTTGATGCAACATGCTCTTTTCTGCCATTGACAGTTGATGATCACAGCCAGCTGGACTGAGGAGAATGAGAGGTTTTATGGAGGCTCAGGGAAGGGTCATCACACTGGGAACAGGGAATTGGAGGACTTCAAGGACCTGAAAGTAATGGTGGGGGAAGAAGTCAAGGTGGGAGGGGGCAATGCCTGGGCAGCTGGTGTGGGGAGGACAGGGTCAGAGGCCAGCTGTGCCTTGGAACACTCCTGTCCAGAAGCACGCAGGCTGACAGCTGACCTCACTCCTGTAGACAGTGATGCACCATCAGGCTCAGCCTTCCTCCTTTATGAGTCAGTTTGACAAGATACATAGACGGAAAGAAATGAATGGAAAAGGAGCATTCCTCTCAAGTGGGCTGGCCCTGTCTGGTGATGGGGCCCCTCTCCATTTCTTCTCTAGGAGCGGCAGATGGTGAAGACCCTTCCTCACCTTCTCAACGTCAACGAGGACCCACAGCTCACAGGGGCCCTGAAGTACTTCATTCACGTGGGCAAGTGCTCTCCACCTGCCTGGGGCTGCCTGTGCTTCTTGCCCCATGGCAGATGTTCTTTCTGTTTCTTTCCTTATTTCCTCCCTCTTTTTTTGATTTTTCAATTGTGGAATAATACATATGACATAAAATTCACCATTTTAAGCTGCTACAGGCAGGTTCTTATCACCACATTTTAATTTAGTGTTTTCTGAGGAGATGGCAGCCCTTGAAATGTCTCTTTAACCTAAACACTGAATAATTAGAATACCATACCAAGGTTGGATGCCCCTGACTTCCTCCCCACTGGCTGCTGTGCATACCCAAGACAGGTGTGCAGGCTCCATGCAGGAGGTGGGGGGCTGAGGCCAGGCTCACCCAGAAGCTGGATGTGATACTTTCTGCTTGGCCCATGGGGTGGCCAGTCACTAGATAGAAACAGAGCTTCATGCCAGGCTTCAGTGCATCTTCTAAGACCAAGAGTTAATGACCCTGGAAAAGGTGGAATATTCAAAAAGTCAGGAATCTCTCCAAAAAAAAAAAAAGGCAGAAAGTAAAACAACTGTCCATAAAACAAGGTCATGTCCAAGGACCATTATGACTGACAACCCTGGTTGAAAAATCCTTTCACATTATCCTACTGGAGAGAAAATGTCACGTGCAAAACACCAAACATGTTACTTCATTAGGTTCAAATCCAGTGAATTTTTGCAAATAAGCTATCTTTTTAGGTTCGTGTGTTGCTGGTCAAGCTGCTTCAAATGCTATCACTCTTCAAGGCTTGGGGTAAGTTTCTGTGCATTGGCATCAATGTTCTCCAATGTTTAGCATTAAAGATCCAGACATCTAAATCCAAAGGAGATTCCTGAAGGTCCCCAATCCTGCTGGATAAGCAGGAACAAGGAATCTCCCAGACTTCGCTGTAGAAATACTCCAACACCTATGTAAGAAAGTCATTGGGAGGTTGTATTCTTTCACTGAAATCCACTGTGCTGTGCTGTTTCCCTGGCTCTAATCTTGAGAAAAAATGGGGATGTCAGTGGCTAGATTTTATATAATAATTCTTCACAAACTGAAATAAGATCTCTGACCAGGAAACAGAGTTGGAAGTCCAAGTCCATTGTCTCATCTCCATAGATAAATACATCTTCAGATCTCAGTGCTTAGAGCCCTCATTCACTGGACAAATGGAAAGCCCAGACTTTGGGGTGAGCCTCTCCCTAAGGAATGCCTCAGGAAGCCCCTGTCAAAGCCAGTATGTGCAAAACCCTAGGGTGGGTTTGTGCAGTCGGAGCTGTCCCCAAGTTCTGTGCCTGTTTGGGTAGCCACACTGGGGTTGTCTCCTGTTTCTAGAACCACTGTGTTCCAACTGTCCACAGGCCTCAGCCAGCAGTCAGAAAGAGGTCTCCCTGGCCAGTCCTCCCAAAGTCCCTCAGCCCTCCTGGGCAAAGCATATGAACCCTGTGAGACAAGTGTAGGGGGCGCTGACCAACGGCCCGTTGGGGCCACCTCACCTGTACCACCAGCCATCTCTGGGCTTCTTCCTGGGGACTCCCCTCTTCTCTCTTTGTAACCCTCCTCCTTAGTCCAATACACAGGTCTGTAAATGGCTGAATTCCACCGATGAACTGAAATCAAAACCTTCCCCACAAGACCCCTGAGCCCCATGCAAACAAGGGCTGTGGACTGGACCATGTGTCTCTGCATCCAGAAATTCAGCCTCAGATCTCCAGCCCCAAGTCTTGTAACATAAAGTCTGGATTTGTATGGATAAAGGTCTAGAAACAGATCTAAACTTACCTGTACATATGTATTTTGAAGTCACTCTCCTAAGTGCCTCTTCTGAAATTTCTTTGAAAAAAAAATTTTTTTTTTTTTTTTTTTTTTTTGGTACCGGGAATTGAACTCAGGGGCACTTGACCACTGGGCCACATCCCCAGCCCTTTTTTGTATTTTATTAGAGACAGGGTCTCACTGAGTTGCTAAGTGCCTCGCCATTGCTGAGGCTGGCTTTGAACTCGTGATCCTCCTGCCTCAGCCTTTAAAATTGTTTTTGACACAGTAATTGGACATATTTATTGAGTACAGTGTGACATTGCAGTACATGTATATAATGGGTAATGATCAGGTCAGGATAATTGAAATATCTTTCACCTCAGCCATATATTTGTGTTGTAAATATTAAAAATCCTCTTTTCAGCTGGGCGTGGTGGTGCACATCTGTAATCCCAGCACTTGGGAGGCTGAGGCAGGAGGATCTCGAGTTCAAAGTCAGCCTCAGAAATGGCGAGGCACTTAGCAACTCAGTGAGACTGTGTCTCTCTAATAAAATACAAAAAAAGGGCTGGGGATGTGGCCCAGGGTCGAATGCCTCTGAGTTCAATCCCTGGTACCAAAAAAAAAAAAAAATCCTCTTTTCTACCTATTTTGAAATATTCTATTAGTTGGTGTCCACCTTCATTATCCTACTGGGCTAGAGGCCATTGGAAGTTATTCCTCTTATCAACTTGTGCCCCACTAACCATCCTCTCTCCATCCCTCCCTCCTTGGCACTCTTCCCAGGCTCTGGTAACAACTATTTCACTCTTTTTAAAAAAAAAAAATTTATTTATTTTGCTTTTAGTTGTACACAATGCGTTTATTTTTATGTGGTGCTGAGGATTGAACCCGGGCCGCACAAGTGCTAAGCAAGCGCTCTACCGCTGAGCCACATCCCAAGCCCCTCACTCTTTTTTTAAGATCAGCTTTTTAGCTTCCACATAAGTGAGAGAATATGTGGTATTTGTCTTTTCTGTGCCTGTCACATTTCACTAAATAGAATGTCCTCCAGTTCCATCCACATTACTGCAAATGATGTGAAAAATAGTCCCTGGTATGTGTTTACCAATTTTTCTTTTATTTTTTTTAAACCTTTATTTTATTTTAAATAATTTTTTATGTAGTGCTGAGAATTGAACCCAGTGCCTCACACATGCTAGGCAAGCACTCTACCATTGAGCTACAACTGCAGTCCCCATTTTTCCTTAATCTGTTTATTTGTTGATGGGTACCTAGGACGATTCCATATCTTGGCTACTGAAACATTTCTGTTTTCAATCCTCCTCCCCCCACTCCCCCACCCTGCAGACAGACACGCACACTGGCCTGTGGGCTTTTGGGGACTGGTGCTGATCTCTGTGTCTTAGATGCCTTGCAGCTCTAGGCCCTCAGCTGGGGCTTATTCCTGTTAATAAAATAGCTGCTTTGCTGTCTGCCACTCGCCACTTCCTTAAGGCAGGGCCCTTCCCTCTATTCCCACTTCTCTGGAGCCACAGCACTCAGGAAGCCTTGACAAATACTTTGGGTATTATGCAGATGAGAGAGAACAACCTCAACTGTTCACTAAAATTGAAATTTACTGGATGACTGAGACACACTCTTGTCTTCATAGAATTTCAGATAAACATGCTTCATTTACGAATGTGGATGGTAAAGTGACAGTCACTCCACACAGCAAATGCAAGGTCATCGTTAATGGGGTGCCCATCACTTCCAGGACAAAGCTGCAGCATTTGGTAAATTTCCTCCTGGGCAACAGAAGTTCCTAAGTCCTACCTGAGAGCTAGCTGAGGGGCTCTGGGCAGAGCTGGGTGCATTCCACCTTGTGGGCTTCTGCTGCTGCCTCATGGTAATGAGTTGGACATGGTTTCCAGAGTGACAGATCTGGTCCTACCTCACTATGTGCTCTTGGGTAAGTCACTGCACTTCTCTGGACTTCATCTGTAAAACAAGGACTGAGCTGAATAATTCCCAAGATCCCTTACAGTTCTGACATTTGAGGTTTGTTTTCCATAGCTTAGAGGGGACCATACACCCTCTTGCAAACATCTTCATCTCCTCCCCACCATTCTATTCAGAGACTCTACCACCATGGTAGCTCCTATAGCCTCTTTGAAGCCCTCTCCCCTCTCTAATCCGTCTTCTACCCAATAGCTACAGACACTTTTAGATTGGTAGATTGAGTTTGGTTGCTTCCTTCTGGAAATCCTTTAGTGACCTCCCTTAGGACTCCTGCATGAGCTGCCCCTGCCTCAGCTTCCTCAGGCCTCACTGTCCTGCACATCTGCCCTGGTCATGCTGACCTCCTTTTGGTTGGCTCAGCAGTAGCCATCTGTGCCTCACCCAAACATCCTACACATGAAGTCTCAACTTTAAATTCTGCCTTCCAAGAGGACTTCTGTAATCCGCAGTCTGAATTAGGCCCATTGGACACTTTGTAGAAGCCCCTTCACCTTTTTTTTTTAAAACCTTTTTAAAGGTTATGAGTACTCAGTTTTTCCATAAGTCTTAACAAGGGAAGGGTGGGATCTGTTTGGTTTCCACTGACTGTCCTGTGCCTGGCAGGGAGGCACACTGTTGCTGTGGATGAAAGCAAGATGGCGCCCTCCCTCCTCCAATATGGGTCTTTTCCCTGTTTGGGAGATTTTGAAGGGCATAATCTTTCTCAGATCACTCTAGCACATGGGGTATGGGGCCATGGTTCCTCCTGGAGGAGGGTGACTCTCACTTTCTGGTCTCAGGCTGAGGTGAAGGCAGCACCCTTCCTCTGAGCCTATGTCTCTCCCTAGGACCGCATTATTTTGGGGTCCAACAGTGCCTACCTCTATGTTGGATTTCCTTCAGAGCGAGGCAGTGAGGACTTGAGCAGATTTGACTATGACTTTTTCCAGTTAGAGAGGGCAGCTGCGGAGGGAGTAAGCATGGACAAGCTTGGTAAGTGGCTCCTGGATTCAACTTTTGGCATCTTCTATGAGCTGATCTGAAAGCAACTGTTTTCACTGTGTTCTTTCCTTAAGAAAGACATCTTTTATTGTGTCAGAGTAATGTACCTAGTTAAAATATCATTTCCATATAAATATAGAGTGAGTCCACATCAAAGATTTAACTCATTAAACTCAGGAATAAGGATACAGACCATTCACAGGGTTAAAAAGGGAATGGTATATATAGCCAAAGGACAAAAGATTTCTGGTTACCTAAAGCCAACTAATGATGTTTAGCTCCACCCAGGTGCTTGCTGGGCCTATATGAACCTATGCCCCAGTAGTTAGAGATGTTAGTTGGGAGCCTTGGTCTGGAGGTATGGTGAGGAACAAAATTCAGGTCCTGGCCTTGAGGAAATCATGGCCATATGTTTCTGAGTCAAAGATCTCCTGAGATTGGGATGTGGCCCCATGTAAAATGTTTGTCCAGTATGCATGAGGCCCTGGGTTCCATCTCCAACACAGCAAAACCAAATGAAGAAAAATTCCCCTTTCCCCAGCTCAACCTACCCTTGTTGCCCTGCAACAATCAGATTCCTCATAGGTGAGCGTATTCAGAAGCTCTGCTTTCTGCCTTCTCATCTCTCTGCAAGCCTCAGATGGAAGCTCTTGAGCACCTGCCTGTGCCTCCCTCTCTAGGCCCATTCACTGCACTCAGGGTGGGATGGATCCACTGAGGTCTTTGTAATGTACTGGCTTTCCGGAGAAGTCACCTATGCTTTGACCATCTTAATAAGCAGCAGATGGAGAGCAGTGGGCTATAGCTGCCCATATGCAAGAGTTCTTCCCTTTTCCCTACACCAATGTGTTTTAATCAGAATTTTAGCAAAATAAATTGATTTGAAATTCACCTCTTTGCTCTGCTTTTGTGGAAGTTTTTATCCAAAATCAAACCAACAAGGCCTGAGCAAACCTTGATTTGTTCACAATAACTGACTGCCTTCCGAGCACGGGCTAGTGACACAATGAGTTTAAACAAACCACTTGAATATAACAGAAGTAAGAATAGCTTGCTTGCTGTGCATTGAAGCTTCGGGATAAATCCCCAGACCTTCCTTCTAGCCAACCAGATTTTACCCCTGCCCTTGCCCCTGCCTAGAAAGTTTGGAGTCATCTTGGATCAAGGGCTTTGAGACCAGGAATGGGAACTGGAGGCAAAGAGCCTCCTGTGATGGTGCAGCCAAGATCCCTGGGTTGAGAAGACCAACTCTATAAATGGATGAGTGAAAATACAAATTTATTCATGGCGGGAAAGTTATCATTAAAAAGCAACAGATTTTCTTTTCTATTCTGGCTTTCGCTAGGTGCTACAAGCAGTGGAGATGGCCAAGTAGACCCCAGTGTCCTGGCTGTATTCCAAGACTACGTCAAACTCATGCCATTGATTGCAGAAGCAAATCAAATGAGTGAAGAATTGAAGAAGGTAATTTGTCTGAAGCCAAAACACAGTTCGGCATCAGGTCCAGACAGAACCTTGAGGTCTGCAGAGATGTGGGGCTTACCCCAAGATCCCACAGTGAGCTAGTAACAGAAACTAGCCCATGCCTTCCCCCCAGCCCTGAGCACCGTTCCTGCCACAGCTTCCTACCAGGGCCACCAGCACCCAGACCAACACTTGCTGGCTGTAACCACCTATTCCTCATTGTTCCAGTGCCTCCTTTGGGCACCTTGATGGTTGACATGCCATGGAGAGGACCTGGCTGGGGTTAGCTCCAGTGACAGATACCAGTCAGTGGGAACCTTGTAAAAGATTTAATCACATTAGTAAGTACTGTTAAGTGTTAGTTCCAGGATATGGTTGACAGATTCCAGTGTTCTGTCATTTCTCTTGGCAAGAATTTCAAGCAGCAAGAGTCGAACCATGTTCTTTTAAAAAACCCAAGTGTGGGAAGAATGAAGAAAATTGGGAAGGGGGTGTGGGCTGATAAATGAAGTGTTTCTTTTACCAGGAACTTAAAATGGAATTGAAGGTGAAGAACTTAGCATCATCAGATTCCAGAGGCTATGACCTACAAAAAGAGGTCATGGTGAAGGTGACCAACCAGAGGACTCATGAGGTGAGGTTGCATCCATGGGTAGCTGCAGGTCTCCCACAGGGTTCTGAGGAGCTTTTCTAGGGATACAGGTTTTGTTTGTTTGTTTTACCAGCAGCAACCAGTAGCAACCCCAGTGAAGGGGCAAACTGTGTGCCAAATAAAGTGGAGTTCTGAGGGACCCTCTTCCATGATCTCTCACCTGGGTCTCTCTCCCACACAGTGCCAATTTCCAGGATCTTTCCTAACCACCACCTCTGAACATTCTTTGTTCTTGTTTAACATGGCCCAAAAGCTTTCATGCCACAAGGGAGCCTGAAAGTTCATCCAGCTGGTAATGGGGTCCCTGTCTATGTGTATGTATGTGCAAGAGTGTATGTTTGTGTGTGTGCGAGTGCATGTAGAGAGATTTACCATTCTGAATAAGTGATAAACTTCACACTTTCATAAGACTCTGGAAAAGTCCATTTCACCTACTCCACTGACTGATCCATCCCCATGTTTGACATTGCTGCCAGGTAGATCTTTCATGGAAACTTGAGATTTTTTTTAATCTCCCTTCTGCTGTGATGCCTCTTATACTTTTCTCTGGACAAAAGCACCCCTGTACTTATTTTCCATTAATGCTGTAATAAATTCTCACAAAACCAAATATATTACCTTGTTGTTCCCTAGGCTAGAAGTCCAACAGGGGTCTCAGTGGGCTAAAAGCAAGGTGTGGGCATGGCCATTTTGTTCTTGAGGCTCAATGGGAAGATGTGTTTGCTTTTTCCAGCTTCTAGAGGCCACCAACATTCCTTGGCTCATGTACTTTCCACCATCTTCAAAATCAGCCACATCACATCTTTCTGACCCTGTTTTGGTCACCACATCTCTCTCTGACCCTCTCTTTATCTTCCCTCTTCCACATTTAAGGCCCTTGTGAGTACACTGGGCCTATCTGGATAATCCTCACTAATCTCATTTAAATTCAGATGATAAGCAGTCTTAATTCCATCTGCAACCTTAGTTCCCCTTTCCCATATGTAGTAACACATTCACAGGTTCCAGGGATTAGGATTTGGGCATCTTTGAGGGCCATTCTTCTGGGTACCACAAGCCCCAAACCTTTATTTTTCCTGGGAGGGTCTGTTTTCTGACTCCATCATCATCTCCTCTATGTCATTTCCTTGGCTCAAGTGACTCGAGCAATACCTAAGTAACAGATCCAGCATGGATATGGTGTTCTTGAAGGGCCTCGCCAAAGCTAAGTTTGATGAGAGTGGTATGTGGTCTTGGGTACCCAAAATCAGCCCACTGGAGGGAGCATGCTGGGAAAAATCAGGCAGATGAAATGTTGGAGCAGCAGATGAAACCAAATATTGGTGACCTACCTTGCGTTTGCAGGTGTGGATTTGGTCAAAAGCCAAGTTTATCAATAGGAAATTCCTAATGGAGGAACTTTACCAGCGCTTTCTAGATCAAGAAGACAGCCACGTGGCTCAAGAAGATGACCCTTTCTGGGATCCTGTCGAGGTCATCCACTTGGGCTCAGCCCATGTCTGGCTCCAGTCGCTTGCTTACTGCATGAAATTCGAGGAGCAAGTGGAGTTTCTCAACTGTGATGGACTGGAGGAGGCAGTATTACACATCCACATCGCCCCCTGCTCCCCAACAGGACAGTGGGTGTCTCCTCCCCTTCCCTAGTTCATATATATATATATATATATATATATATATATATATATATATATATAATGTATATATGTGTGTGTGTATATATATATATGTATATATGTATATATATATATATGTTGTAGTTGGACACAATACCTTTATTTTATTTATTTTTATGTGGTGCTGAGGATTGAACCCAGCACCTTGCACATGCTAGGCAAGTGTTCTACCGCTGAGCCATAACCCCAGTCCTGTCTGGGTCAGTCACAGAAAATTCAGAGCAAGTCTGAGTTCTCCTGAGAGGGTGGTCAACTTGATACCTGAAGGGGTCATTCATGAGACACATGAATGAGCTCATGCATTTGTGATTTGGCTCATGGAATATGAGTTTTGCCATGGAAGCCAAATCAGCTTCCCTAAGATGCCAGCTGCATTGGAGACAACTCAGCACTCCCTGAGGAACCAAAGGAATGAGGCAGACATCCCATAAAGAGATAGGAGTAGCAGAAGGGCAAAAATCAAGACCTGAGTTGACCGTCAGAGGAGGGAAGCCAATGGGCCCTCTCTCCTGGCCTGTGAGGTCTGGCATCCACCACACACAGGATGCTTTTCCCATGCTGTAGGCCTATCCTGCTGGTGATTCCCTAGAGTCAGAAGCAGAGAGATGATTTTCTGGTTTACCCCTTCTTTGGTAGAGGCCTATTTCTTTGGTCCTTTTCTCAAGGTAGGAAGTGAGATGTCTGGCCTTCTGTGCTGTGTTTTGAACTTCATGGGAATAAGTTTGCTTCAGGCTATCAGTTCTGTCCTAAACTCTGCTATACTATCTTTTACTGTTCTCTTAGGCTATATCATGTGTTGTTTCTCTTTAGGTCTTAGGCAGACTATACAAAAGCTGTAGTCTTTTTAAGTAATCCTTATCAAGAGGCTGGCAGAGGGGCCTGGTCTGGATGCCAGTGGCTTCAGAGCACCCAGTGCAATTGTGGAAGAGGAAACTAGCTCAAGAAAGGAGTAAAAGAACCTCAAGGTTCTGTGACCAAGAGACCAGGCTGACCAACTCAAGAGTCTTCTGGGACTCCAAACAACATTCTGATCATTTGGCTACCTTGACTGCCTGATGATTATATTGCAAATCCAATAAAGTAGCATTCTAGTTTATAGGTGTCAGACTTTGTGAGCTTGGCTGATGTGAGAGGTCCCTGTTAGAAAGCTGTCCAAATCAGTTTCTGACCTTGTAGGTCTGAGATGGACTCTAGACTACAAGAAATTCACCAGTGCCAACTTAGGAGGCTGCATCTGTGCAGCCAGCTGCCATTTCCCTTCTCTCCATTGGGGACCTACTTGAATTTTCAATGAAGTTTAGCATAGACATCTGTGTGCATTCATTTCATGAAGCGGTTCATACTCCCTTCTCTGGGCTGTGAGCTCCTTTTTGCTTTGTTTTGTGGTGCTGGAGGATGGAACCCAGAGCTTCATGATGCTGGGCAAATGCTGAAGCACTGAGCTACACCCCAGCCCTGTGATCTCCTTGAAATGGTCCATATCTTACCTTAAAGCATCAGTATAGAGTTGACTCTTGTTAAGTGTCTCTAGAATGAATTATGCAATTGGTAATATTGCCTAGCCTTCCTTCAATGAAATTAGCTTTCTCTTAAGGTTTCTATTTCACTGCCTAAACTTAACAATGCCAACTTGCTTGGACCCAGTTTAACCTGAGATCAATGTCCACCTTTTGTTTGTAGAGCACATGGTGAGGAGGACGTGGTTATTGATCCTTTTGAGCTGCTGGGCAAGAGGATGGATTTCCAGATTCACATTGTCCAGTGCCTTGGTGTCAAGTGGCTAAAGGAAGATGCAAAGCGGGGCATTCAAATGGGGTACTACCCTGGGCCATAGAACTTCTTTCATAAGCCACCTGCTGTGTGGCTTTTGGAGGGAGGGTTTCCTCAAGTTTTAAAAACCAGTTTATCATGTAATTTTCTTAACTTTCTGTTTGTTTCACCTCAAAATGACTACTTGCCTCCACATATTAAACAGAGAAGCCAGTCAACTGTCTCTCCAGGCTTGTGGTCATTATGTACTGAACCTTTTATGTAACTGAAGCAGTTGAGTCAGAAATTTATTTATCAGAAGGAATGTCCTGCAAAACTGTATTATTTAAGTAAAATATTTTTATTGGAAACAAAAGAACTGTACTATAGTATGGCAGATGCATCAGATATGGTCAAACTAATTAGGTGAAAAGATATTAAAAGATAATAAAGAAAGGGGTTACTTTGAAGAACAAAAACCAACCAACCACCCTACATGGAAAATTAGCAATTTTTAGAAAGGATTTATTGAAATCCTTTTTCCTTTTTTATTAGTCACATTGTGATAATACCCATGTAGAACAACTGAGATGTTGGAGGCAGCAATCATGAACATAGATTATAGTTTATCTTTTTATCTAACTTGTGCATGGGTTATAGTCTGGGTTCATCTGATTCTTTCCTTTACAAATGTGTCCCTTGTGGACTTAAATCATGTTTTATATTTTTTTCAGGTATAGAATTTATGATCTTCCAAACACTTTATATACCAAACCCATATGGAAAATTGTGAATCCCCAAATTGAAGAGATTGTACAATTTGCAGTCTTAAATGCATCTCAGGAGTTTCTGAATTATTTACAGACAAATGCTCTCATTGTTGATTTGTGGGGCCTTCAAGGTACGGTGTTTACTCTTTCACATGTGCACTGTTCAACTGGACATAATGTCTGTATGCCCACTGCTGCAGAAGAGGTAGAAAGGGAGGCAGTCGGGTTCTTTATGGCAGTGGGCAAGTGTCATCTTTCCCCCTGGGCCTCTGGGTCCTCCTAGTCCTGCAGGTTTAACATCAACAGCACATGGTTTAACATTTCACTCGACACTAGGGCAAGACAACTTAGACTTCCTTTCTTTGACAATGTCTCTACCACACTACAGAAGGCTGTGCTGAACTGAGTTGCTCTCAGCTGGACTTCATGGTCACAGATGAAGGCCACATCATGGTAGATACCAAGGAAATTTCCAATGTGAAGGATACGAGCCAGGTGTGTACACGTGAATCACAATGGGCATCAAAAGTGATTAGGAAAATCTTAGGTGACAGCCATTTAAGGATTGGATCGTCAGTGTCATTCCTCTTAACAGAACTTTTCCTGGTGTACTTGAGTATCCTCAGTTTAAGGGGCTTATAAACCCTGCTCACCACCTCCCCATCCTAGTTGATTTACTAGAGGTAGTAAAAATTGCCAATCTGAAAGGATCTGTAGGTAATTCAGCAAGAAGCTGAACTGACATGTCTTTTGTAGATGGCATCAAATCAGACATCGGAACTTTACCTGAAGGTACTCAAGTTAGAACAGGAGACGGAACTGCTCAGAAACATTAACAGAGCCCTGAGAGAGGAAAACATATTTCTCAAGGAATCGCTGGAGAAAATTGGTTCCGGTCAACAAGGTGACAGACTGCTCCAGTTGTGGTTGTTGAGCTTATCCCCAAAGCTACAACATTTGAGATGTGTGTTTGGTCTTTATAAGACATGGTCTTTGTTGTTAGGGTGCTGGGGATAGAACCCAGGGTCTCATATGTGATAGGCAAGTATTCTACCACTGAGCTATACCCCAGACCCTCCCCCACATTTAAATTTTGAGGTAGAGTCTCAAAATAAAAAGTTGCTAAGGCTGGCTTAAAACTTGTGATCCTCCTGCCTTAGCCTCTTGTGTAGATGGGATTACAGTGTCCACCACTTTGCCTAGCTAGACACACTTTTTTTATGTTTTAATTAATATTTTGTATGATAAACAAAAAACACAGGACACTTTGTTTTTCTTCTGCCTTGTGAGATTTCTTTGCATGGGTTCAAATACGTGCCACAAATATCCTGATAAATGCAGATATAGAAGAATACCACCAAGTCGGGTGCGGTGGCACACACCTGTAATCCCAGCACTTGGGAGGCTAAGGCAGGAGGATTTTGAGTTCAAAGCAACTCAGTGAGACCCTGTCTTTAATAAAATACAAAACAGGGCTGGGGATGTGGCCCAATGGTTTAGTGCCCCTGAGTTTAATCCCTGGTACCAAAAAAAAAAAAAAAAAAAAAAAAAAAAAAAAAAGAATGCCACCAAAATAAATAAGTGTAGATATCTGTATAAGTAAATAAATAAATACCTTTTCTTCTTCCTCAAGCCCATAAGCCTTCCAGTACCCTGAAGATAACTGAGATGACATCACAACTGCCGTCAGTGCACATTAATCAAATGTGCACTCAGCAAGCCAGCTGCGACAAAGAGTTTGCCAAAGCTCTTAAGGTGTTTTACCAAAGCATGAACACAGCAAGAGGACAATTTCTCAGACTTAGGCAGTATAAACCTCCTGTAAGTAGCCAGAATCATGGGAACAAAATAAATCTCTTTCCATTAAATTTAGACATTTGCTTCAAATGCATTTCCTGAGCTTGAGGACGTGTGTTTAAGCAGATGAGAAAGCAGAAGTCTTAAAAGCATGGTCCTCTGCTTTCTTGGGCCTCCATCCACCTTTGGTCTTTTAGTGCACATGTGGCTGGTTTTCCAGGCAGCTATGGTCACTGTAGGATTGCTATTCATTCACTTTACAATATATAGAACATCCCAGAAATGCAAGTTTGGTTTATAATTATAAAACCAAATATAAGCTGGGCACAGTGGTGCACACCTGTAATCCCAGCACTTGGGAGGCTGAGGCAGGAGGATCGCAAGTTCTAAGCCAGCCTCAGCAATGGTGAGGCACTTAGCAACTTAGTGAGACCCTGTCTCTAATAAAATACAAAAAAGGGCTGGGGATGTGGCTCAGTGGTCGAGTACCCCTGAGTTTAATCCCTGGTACCCCCCCCTCCAAAAGAAAAACAACCAAAAAACCCCCCAAAAACTAAATATAACTCATCACATTACATTATAGTAGAAAAACAATTTGATTATTTCAACAGATGGAGAAGCATGTGAAAAAAATTCAGCATCCTATGAAGACAAAAATTCTTGTCAAACTTGGAATAAAATGGACATGGCTCAGTTTGATAGAGGTGATCTCAGGCAAGCACACAGCAAAATACTCAATGGTAAATTACCGACAGCTTCCCCTTTCAGATCAGGAAGAAGTCAGCGATGCTAGCCATTGCACATCTGTACTTTAAGTTCCAGCAGTGCTCTGAGCCAAGAAATACAAAGTATAATGACTAGAAAGAGAAAAAAGGATTTGGAATAATAGCATACATTTATATAACACTTTCAAAGCATTTTACATTTACTGAGTGAACTCTCGCAACCACTACTATTAGCCTTAATTTACAGCTGTGGATCTAAGACATAAGAGAGGTTATGTAACTTGTTTGAGGGTACACATATAGCAAATAGCAGGGCCTAGATGCAAACCCAGCCAGGGCTGCTCCACAGTCTCCCTGCATTATACTGTGCAGCCTCCATTACTATTTCCAGATGGCATGCTTGTAAAAATAGAAAACCCCACAGAATTTATACATAAATTAATAGAATTATTATTCAATTGCTGGTTATAAAATCAATATTTTAAAGTTAAGTATTTTTTAATAAAATAGCAACAAGCAGAAAAAACATTTAAAATAAATGATGCCATTTATAATTATATCAAATATATGAAATACTTAGGCCTATAGCTAACATAAAATATGCAGGACTTATATAAAGAAAATTTTAAAACTTGTTTGAGAGATGTCAAATAAGACCCCCCCCCCACACACCAAAATGGAGAAATAGGCCATGTCTCCATGGAAGATATACTACTGTAAATCTGTAATTCTCCCCAAGCAAATGTAATGGAACCTGACAAAATGATCTATAATTTATATGGAACTGCAAATGCAAAGAAAAGCCAAGACAAGATGAAGAGCTGAGAAGAAGGTAGAATGACATGCCCTGCCTGGTAACACCTTATTTTACAGACAGTGAGGAGTTGGTAAAATATAGATAACAAAAGAAAAGCCCATTCTGTATTAGAGACTTGATATAGACTGAGGTGGAGCTGCAGATGAGTGTGGCAGCAAGGATCTACAGTTCTTGGAGAACTAGGAGTTTAGGTGGTATTATGTTTGGATCTGGGTTGTTCCCCAAAGACTCAGATGCTAATGTCTTGGGTGCCACTGGGAAGTGGTGGAACCCTTAGAAGGTAGGGCTAATGGAAGGAAGTTGGGTCCCTAGGGAAGTGCCTTTGGAGAGAATGTTGGGACTCTGGCACCTTCCTCTCTCTCTTCTCTTCCCAACCACCATGAGGTGAACAGTCTTCTGCCATGTGCTTCTTTTGCCATGATGTACTGTGCTACCACAGGCCCAAAGCAACAGGGCCAAGTGACCATGAACTGAAGCCTCTGAAATCATGAACCAAAATAAACCTTTCCTCCTTTCAAGCTGTTTATCTCTGAAACATACAGAAAGTCAGATGAAGAAAATGAAACTAAATGCAGTTCTAAAGCTATACTTAGAAATAAATTTTAGGTGCAAATTAAAGACCCAAATGTGAAAGGCACAACCCTAACTAACACTTTTAGAAGATACCTTAGGAGACTCTTCATGACCTTACAGTGGAAAAGGATTTCTTACTCATGACAAAACCACCTAGTTTTAAAGAAAGAGGCTGACAAATTCACTAAATCATGAACTCTGGTCTATCAAAAGAACACTAAAATGAAAGCCAAAAGGGGTGGAAACAGTTATTTGAAACATTTAATGTACAATGAACTAATATTCAAAATAAAGAACTACTACACAATAAAAACAGATCTAGACAACAGGAAAAAAAAATGGTCAAAAGACTTAAACAAAACTTCACAAATGAGGAAATCAAAGGTCAATGAATATATAAAAAAGTACTTATGCTAGGCTGGGGTTGTGGCCCAGTGGCAGAGCGCTTGCCTAGCATGTGTGAGGCACTGGGTTCGATCCTTAGCACCACATAAAAAACTAAACAAATTAAGGCATGCTGTCCATCTACAACTATAAAATTTTTTTAAAGTACTTATGCTCATTAATAGATTGGGAAATACTAATTTTCATGAGGTACCATTATAAACTAGCCATACTAGCAAAAGTTAACCATTCTGACATCAAGATTTGGTGCAGATATGAAGCAACAGAAACTCAGGCATGGCCGGAGATGTATAATCACTTAAAAATTACTTGGCACTTACCTAAGTTGAAGATACTATGTCCAAGAAACCTGTAATTCAACTCTTTCTATGAAAGAAAATGGATCTGCAGAGAAGTAAGCCCTAATTCTCTCAGGCGGAGATTCTGAGTGTGGTCCCCCAACTAGCAGCTTCAACATCACCTGGAATCTTGTTAAAAATGCTGATTCCAGGGCTGGGGTTGTGGCTCAGTGGTAGAGTGCTTGGTTTGAGGCACTGGGTTTGATCCTTAGCACCACATAAAAATAAATGAATAAAGATATTATGTCCATATACAATTAAAAAATATTATTTAAAAAAATGCAGATTCCAGTACCTACCCCAGACCTACTGAATCAGAGTCTCTGGGAGTGAGCCTAGTAATCTGTTTTAACACCCCCACCCCAGTGATTCTGCCTTAAGAGTTTGAGAACCTACTGCAGTAAGTCATTTGATAGATGTAAGAAATTAACTCTTATGCATCTAAAGAGGCACCAGTTATATACCCTTCTTGAAAGAATTAAGAGTTACTCAAATGATTTTCTATTTTGTGGTTCAGATGAGGGCCCAGTTGTAAAAGGCTACAGGAAACCTTGCATATGTGTACTGGCTCCTCTTAACACCATCTTCCATGATAGCACCAAACCAGACACATCCCTACTGTATACTCACAGAAAATGGGTAAATTATGGCACCATCTATTCTGCAGAAGATGTGCTATGAAAATAAATCATAGCCACATACAACAAGGATGAATCTCAATGACCAATAAGTGACAGATAACCTTCAAGTCACAAAAGATGACATCCAGCATGTCTAAATGTCTAAAGACAAGTAAAACATACTGTTTAGGGATGCATTCTAGGTGGTGAAAGTGTTCAGAAAGGCAAGAAAGTGATAAATGACTATCACAAAGATCAGGCTATGGATTGTTTCTGGGGTAAGGGAAGTAAGTGTGACAGGACTAAAGCAGGTCCTTGCTGGAGGTGTACTCAGTGCAACTCGACGTGGACACACATTTTGGGTCCTCCTTTGTATGCATACCTCCCAATAAAAAATGAAGAAAAACTGGTTAGATGAAAGATACCATTCATAAATTTAAAAATAAGCCCCATCCTGATATAAATAACTTGTATTACAGTTTGAATTTTGGAACATTTGTATAGTTTTTACCAGTTGAGCACCCTGCATCTGAAAACTCAAAATCTGAAATGCTCCATAATCCAAATTTGTTGAGTATCAACCCTTATTTATTTATTGGTACTAGGGATTGAATCCTGAGATGATTTATAACTGAGCTACATCCCGAGTGTCCCCCACCCCTTTTAAATTTTATTTTAAGTCAGTCTCAAAATGAGTTGCTGAAGGTTTTGCCAAGTTGCTGAGGCTGGCTTTGAACTTGTAATACTCCTGTTTCAGCCTCCCAAGTTGCTGGGATTATAGGCCTGTGCCACCATGCTGGCTACGGCATATTTATCAAGCATTAGTATTCAGAATATTTCAACAATTACTTTTAAAATAAGACAAAGACAACATGGAATACTCATTGAGGAAAATGGGCAAATCTGAACAAGCATTTCACTAATCAGTAAAATACAAACTAAGAGAAAATGCCATTATTACAGGCTGCCCCCTTCGTGTTTCCATGCTCAGTAAGCCCCAACCCCATCTCCTCCATCATTTGTCACTGGTTCTTTAGCTTACAGCTAACCTGGAATCCCATTTCAGTAGTACCTGCTTAGATGGGGTGAGGGAATACATCAGCAAACCTCTACAAGTGGGAGAACCCCTCATGCCCATGACTTCCTTTGCAAACTCTCAGAACTTCCATGGTATTAATATACAGCATTCTAATCTGAAATGTTGGGACTGTCTAATCAGTTTTCCCTATTGGCAGTAACTATGGGGCCATTCAGGCAGTCTTCTCCAAATCAGGTTGCTTCCAGGTAACTTACTGCCTCTGCAAACCACTTGCAAATGCAGTTTTCCAACTCAAAGGGAGAAACTGCTGGGCACCCCAATCAGATACAAATATTTTTTATTCTAATGATATGAGGTCTACTATCAATTTTTTCTTTCATTTATTTTTTAGGAAGAAGATCAAATGCTTCGACCATTTGTATACCAACAGTCACAGATGTTAAAGGATGTAGAGGACCTGCTTGAATCCAGCTTATGGAAACTGAAAAATGATGTTGCTCTTATAGTGAAAAAGAAGAGAGAATACTTATTATATATTAAACAGTGAGGATACAACAACTGAAAACTGCAAACATTTAAGCTTTAGTGGTAAAGATCATTTGTGTAGCTAATGGGCTTAAGCATTACCCATACATACCCCACTTAACTTACTTCCACCATTTTTAAGAAAAACTCCTTTCAATCAGACTTTTTTTGGTACTTGGGATTGAACTCAGGAGCACTTAACTACTGGGCCATATCCTCACTCCTTTTAATTTTTTTATTTTGAGAAAGGGTTTAAGTTACCTAGGGCTTCTCTAAGTTGCTGAGGCTGACTTTGTACTTGTGATCTTCCTGCCTCAGCCTTCCAAGTTGCTGAAATTGCAGGCATGCCCCACCACACCCAGCAACTGGAGTTTAAATAATGTAAAAATGAACTCATATGCAGGAAGGAGGTGAAATGGGAGATACTTGAGGTGAATGGTGATACTTACAAGCGACCATTCTGAGGTAATGGAAACTTCTAATAACAATAGTAACGAGGATGGTGAGACTGAACAGTGCTTACCATTTGCAAGGCACTAATTTAAGTACTAAACATCTGTTAGCTCATTTAATTCTCAAAATAATTCTAAGAGTTAAGGTAGGCAGTCCTACTGCCAAGAATTTGCCCCTTTTCTTGGTGGGAATGTAAATTGGTATAGCCATTTTTGAAAACAGTATGGAGGTTCCTCAGAAAACTAAAAATAGAAGTACCATATGATTTGTCAATCCCACTACTAGCTATGTATCCCAACACACTGAAGTCAGTGTGTTGAAGAGCTAGCTATCTGCATGCCCATGTTTAATGCAGCATTACTCATTATAGCCAGAATATGGAAAGAACTGAAATGTTCATCAACCTACTGATGGAGGTTTTTTTTTTTTTTTTTTAATTTTTTAGTTGTAGTTGGACACAATACCTTTATTTTATTTATTTATTTTTATGTGGTGCTGAGGATCGAACCCAGGGTCCCTCACATGCCGAGCTACAACCCCAGCCCTTACTGATGGGAGTTTTTTTTTTTTTTTTTTTTTTTTTTGTGGTACCGGGGATTGAACTCAGGGGCACTCGACCGCTGGGCCACATCCCCAGCCCTTTTTTGTATTTTATTTTAGAGACAGGGTTTCACTGAGTTGCTAAGTGCCTCACCATTGCTGAGGCTGGCTTTGAACTCGCGATCCTCCTGCCTCAGCCTCCCAAAGTGCTAGGATTACAGGCATGCGCCACCGCGCCTGGCTTGATGGGAGTTTTAAAACATGTTACAGATACACTATGGAATACTATTCATCTGTAAAGAAATGGAAAATTCTGTTGTTTGTGACAACATGAACCTAGGACATTATGTTAAGTGGAATTAGCCACAGACAGACAGAAAACATATGATCTCCTAAATATATATATAAAAAAAAAACCAAAACTGATAGAAGTAGAGTAGGATGGTGGCTACCAGAGGCTTGGGGGAAAAAGATGGGTGGGGAAAGGGGGACAGATATTGGTCAATGGGTACAAAATTAGTTAGAAGAAATAAGTCTGACTGTTCAATCC
The DNA here is from genome assembly GCA_025594165.1 of Tamias sibiricus. NCBI lineage: Eukaryota > Metazoa > Chordata > Mammalia > Rodentia > Sciuridae > Tamias > Tamias sibiricus. The sequence goes on from CM046669.1 coordinate 59,877,113, forward strand.
CACAGCAAATCAACTATAGTTAATAGTAATGTGTATTTCAAAATAGCTAAAAAAGAGGTCTTCAAGTGTTCTTACCATGAAGAAATGATAAATATTTCAGATGATAGATATGCTAATTACTGATTTCATGATTCTAGTGTATACCATGTACCCCATAAATATATATAATTGTCAATTAAAAACAAAATAAAAAACAAAAAATAAAAATTAAGTTTAAAAATAAAAGAAGCTCCCTTTTCAAGTTAGATATCCTCCCTTCTTTTGTAAAGACAGCACAGAAGCTGGGCGTGGTAGCACATGCCTATAATCTCAGGGACTTGGGAGGCTGAGGCAGGAGGATCGTGATTTCAAAGCCAGCCTCAGCAATGGCGAGGCACTTAGCAACTCAGTGAGACCCTGTCTCTAAATAAAATACAAAAAAAAGAAAGGGGTGAGGGTGTGGCCCAGTGGTAGAGTACCCCTGAGTTCAATCCCCTGTGCCCCCAAAAAAAGACAGCACAGAAAAGTCTCCTAACATGAATAGTATTTCTATATATTTTATGCTTCTTAATTAAGAGTAGAAATTCCATAAAGGGGTGGCTGTCTCCATTACATAATAAAACATGAACTATGTATGTGTTTATTATATGATTATTATTTTTACTACCTTTTTATTGGTGCATTATAATTATACATAATAGTGGAATTCATTATACCATGTTTACATATGCACATAACATAATTTGATCAATCTCATTCCCTAGTACTTTCCCTTCCTCTATGAGATTATTATAAAAGGAAAAATTCTTGATTTTAGAGCTTCAATGCAAAACCTAGTCAAAATACAAAAAGTAAATTAGAGGAAGACCAGTAGAAACTTACAAATTATATCCTTAAATAACTAATCACAAGTACAGACCCATGGAAAGAATGAAAAACCCAATTATTGTCAGTAAACAAGTCAGACCATGTTAAGCAGCACATAGTTACCAGTACACAAATAAACTGGCAGGTCCAAACAAAAAAACCATCATTCAATTGAAAATCCTTTATTATTCAACTTAGGTAAACAGTCCAAAATCAGTGTAGATGGGTGGAAAACTATGCTAAAATAGAAAAAAAGTGCAGTTTGATTTAGCAAAAGCTCACACAATATGCAGAGAAACTCACTGGAGGATGAGATTCCACTCAACACCATGGCAAGCAAGGCAGCAGTTACTGCCCTGGCTGAAAGCCAGCCCCAGCAATCCTCACTAGGAATGCAGTTAGCAACACAGACAAGGACGCCTCCTCCACCATCTGACCTGCCAGCATATTCATAAAATTTACCAAGAACATTTCAATGAAAAAATCAGTCAAATATTAGTTCTCTCTCACAAGCAAGAAAATCATAAAATCAGCTGAGATTTGAAATTTAGAGTAAGCTAGTACAATTTCCTGCTTTTAATGTGTAGCTATTTTAGATTTGACAATCTTTTCCATATACAGTCAGATAGGCTTATAGAAGAATTTCAAATATCAAATACAGAAGCTGTTAATCATGCATTTTGTGACTTCAGCTAATTCTTCAAATGTTTAGACTTCAGAGCTGCTAATGACACTAAATTCAATACCATGTTTGCCAAGTCTGTCAATCAACTTTGTTTTGGAGAAAGCTGCTCCAGGTGTGAAGACACCGCCCCTGTAAAATAATAACAAGAGAAAATAGTGCACACAGCTCCTTTCCAGCCCTCTGCTCTATAGGACTAGGTAGCCAACCATTACAGAACTCCTAAAAAAACTGATTGTCTCTATTCTATCCTGGCTACTTTTGCTTTCATTCCTAAAATCAGCAGAATAAGTAAATAGCTATTATTCAAGAGAAACTAGTGCCATAGTCAATCCTGTGGAGACAGGTTCAGTTCCTGTTCACTGTTTCAATGTTACCTGTGTGCTCAAGGGGCACATGGTGAAGCTTTATCAACCTGAGTAGCTGCTGCTATTTATAAAGATGTCTTCAGACCCAAGATGATTAAATACAGACCTCAATGGAATAAATTTAAATAGTCAATTATTATTAAAATATAAACAGAACTTAAACTAGATAAAAAAGAAGTTTCTTTAAATATAATAGCTAACATTTACAAAATACCACATATCTTCAAAGGGAACACAGTATTTGAAAAAATTTAAGTTTTACTATATACAATATATATTATATTAAGTAATAAAAATCAAACCTAATTACTTAGTATTGTTTTAGGTTATGTCTGATTTATCTCTTAGCTGCAGGCCTATGTTCATTTGTAAAGTTAGCCTAATTGAAGATAAAAGCTAAATGCTCCAGTAAGACTGTACATTTGATAACCATCTAGCCAGGATCCATGACTCAGTTCATACCTGGCATCAGTCAGGGCTCCTGCACCCTGCCAGCTGGGTATTGCTCAACACTGATGAGAAGCTCCTATTTACACTATTTAGCAAGAGGGACCTTTTCTGAGTGGCTAACTCTGGATTTGAGCTATTTTTATAAGGAACCAAAGACAACTTACATGGCTCCCAGACTTTCAATCTCCTCTCATTTACCTCTGCAGTTATTCTCAGAGACTGGTAAGAAATTGTCCTTTTTTAATTAACCTATATCTTTGGATCAAAGGAACTATAAATGGTTATGTGTAGACCCAAAGCCTGAAAATCGAAGCAAAACAAGCTAAAATATAACATAGATTAAAAAGATATCTTCTAATTAGAAGAAAACCAAACTTACGCCTTAGGAAGATCAGAGGCATCATTTAGAAGAGTCATGGCTGCCTGAACCATGGCTATGGGGGTAGTCACGTAGCCAGCCTCTGCAGAAAAAGTTGATCAAGAAAAAAAAAAAAGTGTTCATGAAGTCTGCATTTAACAACACCCAAAAATTAAATGGTAGATTTTCTATCTAACTCTAGGTACAGAGTTTTTTTTTTTTTTAAAAAGATACTCTAAACACTTATAACAAAAATAATATTCGGCTGGGGTTGTGGCTCAGCGGTAGAGTGCTCACCTAGCACATGTGCGGTCCGGGTTCGATCCTCAGCACCATGTAAAAATAAATGCATTGTGTACAACTAAAGCAAATAAATAAATATTTTTAAAAAACAACATTTACTGAACAGGTTGGGGATCCCTTATGCAAAATGCTTGGAGCCGGGCGCGGTGGCGCACACCTGTAATCCCAGCACTTGGGAGGCTGAGGCAGGAGGATCACGAGTTCAAAGCCAGCCTCAGCAATGGCGAGGCACTTAGCAACTCAGTGAGACCCTGTCTCTAATAAAAATACAAAAAAGGGCTGGGGATGTGGCCCAGTGGTCAAGTGCCCCTGAGTTCAATCCCCGGAACCAAAAAAAAAAAAAAAAAAAAAGGCTTGGGACATTTGTGTTTTAGATTTTATAGTTTTTTTAGATTTTAGAATATTTGTATATACATAATGAGCTATCTTGGGGATGGGACCCATGTACAACCACAAATATAAGTATAACCTGAAGGTAATTTTAAACAATATTTTTAGCACATCTGCATTTTGATCATAACCTATCCCATGAGGTGTGGAATTTTCTACTTCTGGTGTCATGCTAGCACTCAAAAAGTTTTTGGATTTTGGATCATTTCAAATTTCAGATTTTCAGGTTAAGAAATTTCAACCTATATTTATTTTTTGGAAGTTCTGGGAATTGAACCCAGGAGTACTCTACCACTGAGCTATATCACCTACCCTTTACTTTTTTAAATTTTGAGATAAGATCTTACTCAGTTGCTGAGGCTGGCCTCAAACTTGAAACCCTCCTGCCTCAGCCTCCTTAGTAACTGGGATTACACACTCAACCTATCTCATTAAGCATATTAAATGTTAGAAAGTGTATGTACTAGTTGCTTTAAATCTACTAAATTCAATTTTCACAACAGTTATAAGGGGTTGGTACTATTTTTTTATGTGTGTGTGATGCTGGGGATTGAACCCAAGGCCTCACACATGTCAGGCAAATGCTCTACCACTGGGGTTAGTACTACTTTTATCCTATTTTACAGATGAAGAAAGAAAAGGCTTGGTCACTTAACCTTGTCCAAACTCACAAAGTTAGGCAATGGTTGAGCTAGAAACACACCTAGGCAGCTAGCTCCAAAGTCCTCACTCTTGCCCATTACAATGTACTGCTTCTTGACTGCTCATTGAAACCATGATCCTAGATTGTTGTCACTCTATTAAAATACCAAACTGATCCCCATCTGCATTCACATACTTCACTAACAAAAACAAACAAACAAAAAAAAACCTCTCAATATCTTAAGGAAAAACAACTGGTTATACCTGGATTACTTAAAAAGAAGTCTATAAGCAAGTGGGACATTAGTATTTACATTTTTGTCAAATATAAAAACACAGCTGGGGTTGGGGTTGTGGCTCAGTGGTAGAACGCATGCCTAGCACGTGTGAGGCCCTGGATTCGATCCTCAGCACCACATAAAAATAAAATAAATAAAATAAAGGTTTTGTGTTCAACTAAACAAAACAAAACACATTAACTTTAAAGCCAGGTGGGAATTTGAAAATTGGGGCAAAATACAAACACAATGATGTGTGGCTTAATTAAAATCCCCTGTGATCTATCAGGGACCATGGTAATTATAAATTACCAAAATTAAACTTATAAATCATAAGCAGAACATCTCTGTATAGTCCTCTAAAATTCATAGTAAAAGTTCTTTTTTGAGGGGGAATAGATTCTAACCCACCTTTGAAAAATGCACATGTGCACATGTTTTTCAGACAATATCTGGGTATTCAAAGACTCCCAAAAAACCTGGGATCACTGATACGGATCATGTTAGACTGCTTAAGTATGAGGTTAAAACGAGTAAAACATCAAGTAGCACCTTTTCTTGTTACTAATTTAAATTTGCTATTCTGAATTATTGAATGGTAATGAAAAAAAAAACAGAGGGAAGGATGCACTAATAAAATTGGCTTATACTAATAATTTAAATCCTTGCATTAACAGAATAATTTTAAATTACTTATATATTTTGTGCAAATGTATTTCTGAAACAACTAAGCTTTAAATAAAGAATATAATCTGGGCCAGTGGCACATGCCTGTAATCCCAGTGGCTCGGAAGGCTGAGGCAGGAGGATGGAGAGTTCAAAGCCAGCCTCAGCAAAAGTGAGGTACTAAGCAACTCAGTGAGTCCCTGTCTCTAAATAAAATACAAAATAGGGCTGGGAATGTGGCTCAGTGGTTGAGTGCCCCTTAGTTCAATCCCCAGTACTCACAAAGAAAATAAATAAATAAAGAATAGATTGTAACGACACATCACTTTATATATTCATATCACAATGTAAAACCCCAAGCATTCTTAAGTCATATGCAAAATACCTGGTCCTTTCACCTGAGTACAAATTCTGATATTTGGTTTGATCTTATCAGTAGAAAGGCCTTGTTTGTATCCTTGACCAAAGAACGTCAACGTAAACGATGAGCCATCTATCTGCACAAGAGAAAGCAAAAGGTTCATTTAATAAACATGTCATTTCCTTCTGGAACACAATAAAACCTACTTCATGTGAGACATTTTCAATAGATTAAAAAAATCAATATTTTATATACCACAATATCTTGTCATCATGTAAGCAGGGGCAAACATGAATTCTTTGAAGTTATAACTTTTGATGACTGGTATGAAGTGGGGTGGGAGAGATGATGAGTAATAGGGATGAGATAAAGATGATTCTTAGGTTGTAGTTTAAAGAATCAATAGAGGCAGTTTAAGAGGAAAAGCTAGAAGAGGTTTTTATGGAAGTGGTGGAACATGTTTTAGGTATCTGAGATGACAAGACAAAATATCAAGGAAGTAATGAAAATATGAGCCTGGGGCAGACATACAATTGCATTACTTACAGATATTCAATTCAAAAAACTAAATTCTAGAGCACTTATCCTAGTACACTTATCCTAAGGTATCAAAGAATTCAGCCATAATCAAATGATTTTTATTAAATATCAGTTAAAGGTCAGCTTTTATATATATATTAGGCTGAGATGTAAATAAACTGTGGTCTTTGCCTTTCCTGGAATTTACAATTCATTGAGGAAAGATAAAGATAAGCAAATTTTTTAAAATATGTTTTTTAGTTGTCAATGGACCTTTATTTTATTTACATGTAGTGCTGAGAATCAAATCCAGTGCCTCATACATGCCAGGCAAATGCTCTACCACTGAGCCACAACCCCAGCACCTAAACAAATTTAATAAAAATATGAGACATGAACTAACAAATGAAGGAAAAGCTCAAAGCAGGGTATTATTAAATCTCCTGTGGCCAAGGGCAGAGTTTTAAAATGTATACACACATATATTTTAATTGAAGTTATTACACAAAAAAGTAGGGTATATTCCAGAAAGGAGAAACCTTATTTAAAGGCAAAAAGGGATGCAGTAGCAATGGCACAATTCAAGAGGTACAACAAAGTCCCCTCCCCTGCTATGGCATATGTGCTGTGACCATAACCCTCTTGCAGGCTAGGCACACATTCAGCTTTAGAACAATTTTCAACATAGTCTCTGAGCTGCTACTCCAATTAATCAGAGGTGGATAAAAAAAAAAAAAAACTGATCTGCCATCTAAAACTAGATCATAATGTGTCTACAGTGGCCTCACACCTCTGGAGGTGGACTTCCCATTAGTCATGCTCTAGGTATATATATCAAAATTACCCAAACCTGACCAGGAGCATACCTCTACAGCAGTGATTCTCAACCTTGGCAGCACATTAGCTTCACTTGAAAGCCTTAAAAACTCCAATGCCCCGACTACATTCCAGACCATGAACCAGAATCTCTGATCATCATTTTTGTTCTTTCCCAGAGTTGGGAACCACTGCTTTATATTTTCAGTCCCCAGTCTAGATCTACTAAATCAGAATGTGATTCAGGGCATATGTATTCGGGGAGGTGGGAAACCCAAAACATCCTTGGGTGATTCTGACATATAGAATCCCAGTACAGAATCACTGCAAGGGGCTGGGGTTGTGGCTCAGCGGTAGAGCACTTGCCTAGCACATGCGCGGCCCGGATTCACATAAAAATCAACGCAGGGCTGGGGTTGTGGCTCAGCGGCAGAGCGCTCGCCTCGCACATGCGCGGCCCGGGTTCAATCCTCAGCACCACGTAAACATAAAATGCATTACATTGTGTACAACTAAAGTAAATAAATAAATATTTTTTAAAAATCAACGCATTGTGTACAACTAAAAGCAAATAAATATTTTAAAAATGTTAAAAAAAAGAATCACTGCAAAAGTACTTAGCAAAGTGTTTTTTTAAGTCAATAACAAAAAACAATATAAATAGATTAAGTAAAAAAGGCAATAATAGAGTCAGATTTTTTGTCTTAGAAAGACCTCTTAGATGGTCATGCAACGATGGATTAGAAAGAAACTATAGAAAGGCTATGAAACATCAGTCCAGAAATAAGGGCCTGCACTTAATATCCAAAGAGTGAAAAGGCAACTCACAGGAGAAAATATTTGCAACCCATGTGTCTCATAAGGGACTTAGATCCAGAAAAGACCAAGAACTCCTAAAACTAAATAAACAACAACTATGAAACAATTAAAAATGGGCAAACGGACTTGAAGAGACATTTCTCCAAAGATATACAAATGGTCTATAAACACATAAAAATATGGTCAACATCACTGATTAAAACCCTCACCCATAAGACCTCACAGCTGTTACAATGGCTATTATCAAAAAAACTTAAAAACAACAACAACAAACGTTGGTGAAGATGCGGAGAAATTGGAACCCTGGTATACTACTGGTAGCCACTATGAAAAAGTTTAGTGGTTCCTCGAAAAATTAAAAACAGAATTAATATATGATCCAGCAATTCCATTTCTGCATATCCACCTAAAAGAATATAGGCCAGAGTATTAAAAACACTGCTGCACACCCATGTTCATAGCAGCATGATCCACAATAATCAAATGCTGGAAGCAACCCAAGTATCTACCCACAGATAAATGGATCAACAAAATGTGGTATATACCTAAAATGGAATATTATTTAGCCTTAAAAAGGAAGGAGATTCTGGCACATGCTACAACATGGATGAACCCTGAGGACATTAAGCTAAGTGAAATAATCCAGACACAAAAAAAAACAAATACTTTGTGATTCCATTTATATGAAGTACCTACAGTCATCAAATCCATAGCAACGGCAAGCAGAATAGTGGTTTCCAGGACTAGGGAGTAGGGGAGTAGAGGTAATGGGAGATATTATTTAATGAGTATAGTGTTTCAGTTTTGCAAGATAAAAATAGTTACGGAGCTAAATGGTAATGATGGTTGCACAAAAATATGAATGTCACTGAACACTTAAAATATTTAAAATGGTAAATTTGTTTTCTATATTTTATCATAACTAGAAGAAAAAGAGAGTAAGGGCCTGAACCAAGTCAATTGTGATGGATTTATAGAAAAATCTAGAATGCTTATGTTTCTGGTTGGCAGATGATGGGGTCAGATGGAAAATATAGGGAAAAGACAGTTTGGGGGAAAGTTCAGATTTGGGCTTGCTGAATTTGAAGTGCCCATGGGATATCTGTTTAATAAAATAGATGGCTCTGTCAATCTGGAAATATAAATGTGTTTGTTAAGAGCTCTGTTTATCAGTTAGAGTAAGTGAGAAGTTGGCCAAGGATGGAGCCCTTAAATATTTAAGGATTAGAAAGGAGATGAAGATATAGCATAGCAAAGGAGGAGAAACAGAAAGGAAACTTTTTTTTTTTTTAAAATATTTATTTACTTTAGTTGTACACAATGCAATGCATTTATGTTTATGTGGTGCTGAGGATCGAACCCGGGCCGCGCACGTGCAAGGCGAGCGCCCTGCCGCTGAGCCACAACCCCAGCCCAAGGAAACTTAATTAACTCACAAGCCAAAGGAAGTAAGTATTCCAAGTATTTCAAAGAAGGACAATAATAACGTCAAAGATAACCGACATTAAATAAGGACTAAAAAGCACTCAATGCTTTTAGCAGATATAAAGTCAATGATGGGAGAAAGTAATAGGAAAAGGGAGGTGAAATTGACCAAATTATGCTATGTGTGTGTGTGTGTGTGTGTGTGTGTATGTATATATATATATATATATATATATATATATATATATATGTACACCACAGTGAATTTCAGCCTTGTGTATATCTATAAAGCACCAATGAAAATAATGATAAATAAATAGAAGGAAGACCAGTAGAGGAGAGGAAGTGGTACAGCACAAGGGAGGTGGGGTGAGAAAGGGGAAGTACTGGGGACAGAAATGGAGCAAATTATATTTCATTCATGTTATGATTATGTTAAATGAACCCCACTATTATAACTACAATGCACCAATAAAAACATTTTTTAAGAAGTCAATGGTAGGGGCTCGGGTTGTGGCTCAGCAGTAGAGCACTCGCCTAGCACGTGCACGGCCCAGGTCTGATCCTCAGCACCATGTAAAAATAAATGCATTGTGTACAACTAAAGCAAATAAATAAACATTAAAAAAAAAAAAGAAGTCAATGGTTAACTTTAAAGGGAATAATGAAGGGTAAAGAAAGGCCAGGGCTCTCTCTTAGGCTGAAAAAGACATTGGCACATTTTCAGAATGAGAAGAAAGAACTTGTAGAGAGGCAAGAGGTGGAATCTAGAGGAGAGAAAAGGAACAATCAACTGATGAAGTCAGGAGGGAATTTGATCTAAAGTAGTAGTCATGGATAAAACTCAGGCTAGTTTGAATTTAGGATCCACTACATTCTAGCTGTGTGGACTTAGACAAATAACACCTTCTCTGTTTATTTCCTCAACTACAAAAGTGGATGATAATAATACCTCTACCTCAATGGCTATTGGAAGACTAAATAAGATATAGAGCCTGTACCCCAGTGACCGCAGCACAATAAATGCTTATGTTGTTATGAGCATGGTGTATAGGAAAATACTTTTTCCAGAAAAGGTAAAGAAGGTGATGATGGGAACAATGATGACAGGTCTGAGGGAAGAATTCAAGAACACAAGAGATGCTCTCAATTATTTTAGTGAAGTAGGAATCAAGATAATGGACAGAAAGGGAACAGGTTTGGGGGTGGGTAGATTTTTTTTAAAAAGCCACTAATGGAAAGTAATTGGTGAGTGATCCTAGAATTTCACTAGAGGGTAAGATGAGAATTTGTGGGGGACCATCTGCTCAGCAGTGGAAGTTCTCCCCAGAAGTGCCAATGTAAAGGAGATGAAGGATAAATGACCCACAGCCTAGCTCAGGGTTGGGATTTGTTACATGAATGGTAAAAAAAAAAACAGGCAGCTGTACTGTCAAGGATGTTGGACACATAATTCACTTTATCTGCCTTGGGAATTCAGGGTATATGGAAGAGGAAGTGAAACCTGGAGGCAAAGAAGAGACTAAAAAAAAATGGAGGAATAAAAATATTTCAGATCTCTATGAAGAAAGGATAATACAAATTCTGGAGTCAGCTGACTGGATTCTCATCCCAGCCGGCTATTTACTAGCTATAGGACCATGGGCAAGATTCTCAACCTATATGTGCCTTAGTTTCCTTGTATGTAAAATGGATCTAATAATAATACCTACCTTCCAAGGTGAGTATAACATTAGATGATCTATGTAAAGAATTTAAAAGAGTATCTGAAACATAGTAAGTCCCCACCAAGTCTTATATATTACTGTCTGCTGTCACTGTACTGAAAAGAGTAAATACAAAATAACATGACAACTTTTTTTTTTTTTTTTTTTTGCTGTGGTGCTGGGGTTTGAACTTGGAGCTTCATGTGTGCTAGGTGTTATGGTTTGGATGTAAAATGTCCCCCAAAAGCTCAAGTGTGAGACATTGTAAGAAGATTCAGAAAATAAATGATTTTGTTATGAGAGCCTTACCCAATCAATGAATTAATCAACTGATGCGATTAATTGAGTGATAACTCAAAGCAGATGGGGTGTGGCTGGAAGAGGTGTAGCATTGGGGGTGTGGCTATAGGGTATATATTTTGTACCTGGAGAGTGGAGATCTTTCTCTCTGGGCTTCCTGATCATCATGTGAACCACTTCCCTCTGACATACTCTTCTACCATATTGTTCTGCCTCACCTTGAAACCCGAGGAATGGAGCCAGCTGTCTATGGACTGAGACCTCTGAAACTGTGAACCCTTAAATAAACTCTTTCTCCTCTACAGTTGTTCTGATTGGGTCTTTTTAGTAACAGCAGCAAAAAAAAAATACTGACTAAAACACTAGGCAAGTGCTCTACCATTAAGTTACATCCTCAGACCAAAAACAAGGAAAAATGTTATTTTGGAGACCTGGATACAAAAGAGAGGATTACCTGTTTTTGTGTTGGACCTTGTTTGGAAAAATAACCACAGGAGAAGATCCATGGGAACTAAAAGAAAAACAAACCATCAGTGATATATATTTTTTAAAAATATTTTTTAGTTGTAGGCAGACACAATACCTTTATTTATGTATTGCTGAGGATTGAACCCAGGGCCTCACACATGTGAGACATGCGCTCTACGGCTGAGCCATAGCCCCAGCCCCCATCACTGATATTTTTAAAAACTCATGAGAAATACTTTTAAAGATTTAATTTCATAAAATTTTACTTACTTTTATGAGAAGTTGCCTTCCAATGCCAAACCTCACAAAAAATAAAAAGAAAAGTCCTGCGAACATCAGCTTGATAACAGAGGTGATGCCTCCCACAGTTACATAAGCAGCATATTGAACCTAGTTTGAGAGCAAAATTAGAATGTTACCCCTACACTTTAGACCAAGTACTGTAGCTACTTTTCAAGTACTCTCCAGTCACAAATGTGAACAAAGTAGTTTCCACTTTATCAGCGCATTAAGTTCTGAAAGCTTGTTCAGAAACCAGACACTGGAAGCACTTTTTTTCCCCTGATGCTGTAGATTGAACCCAGGGCCTCATGCATGCTGGGAGTTGGGTAGATTTTTGAAAAAAAGCAAGTAATGAAAAGTAAAAGAATCAGCAAGTGATGCTAGTATTCCACTAGGGGATAAAATGTGAATTAGTGGGCTGGGATTGTGGCTCAGCGGTAGAGCGCTTGCCTAGTACATGCGCGGCCCGGATTCGATCCTCAGCACCACGTAAATAAACGCATTGTGCACAACTAAAGCAAATAAATAAATATTTTTAAAAAATGTGAATTAGTGGTGTAATCACCTACCACTGAGATATAACCCCCAGTCCTCAGTGCCAATTTTTTAAAGAAATTGTTACAAATGGTAATTAGCATCCCTTACTTGAGCAAAAAAATCCACATAATCCATAATATATCTGGGTTTAGTAATGATACATTCCAGAATGGAAACTCCACTTTTTAACCTGAGATATTGTTTCCTCTTCAAGTCTCAGTAGTGGGAGTCATTACTTCCCTCACCAAAAAGAGTACAAAGGTACTCCACAGGAAGCAAGGAGAGGAGAGGAAGGGGGTCCTAGACACCTTCACAAGCCATTGTAGAATTTGATCTGGTGGCTGAAACACACTGAGCAGGGACTGTTAAATGTTTATGACACCAGAATTTTTTGTGCTGATTTGCTGCTATTACGTTACATTACATGGTATTTAATAGGCTAGATTTGAATCATGGGGCAAGGTTTTGACTACCCCCATAAAATGCAAAATGTTCTACCCTTGCAATTCTGTATAGTTCTAGAGGCTGAAACATGCATTATTTAGTGCTCTCTTTGGTCTTTATAAACATAAAAATCTTACATTAAATAAGGGAAATATAAAATAGAATATTCTTTATTAATAAACAAACCATATTTACTTACTGGTGATTCCTCTAAAACTTCATGCAAGTAACGCTGAGTCCGCTTCACAACAGACATATCAGATCCCAAGAAAGGAATGGCATATGTGTTGAGTTCTCTACTATAAGAAATAGGCCACCTGCAAGGACAGACACATGAGTATTTTGCATTTCTTCCAACTACAGTGACCACAACTTCAGCTGGTAATTTTTTTGAATAAACAAATTAATACCTTTCCTTGAGGCAATTAATAACAATGAAGATGATAGGTGGGCTTTTAATTAAAATTTACTTTTGTAGTTTTCCCCTTATTTTCTACACCTACACCCAAACAAGTAACAAGTAAAACTGTGTTGAATTTCTTCATACCATGTACATGTAAACGTGGTTTAATCTTTTAACCCACCAGTCTCCCTAGACATTGATTTAGAAATCATTCTTTTAAACAGTGCAACCCTAAACTCATATCTTGTAACATTCTTACATATAAGTGCATCTAAGTGCTAGGAATAACACTAATTAATTTTTATTTAGATCATCACACTTTAAGACGATTTTACTGCATAAAACTTAACTGACATTTTATTTTGATATTGATAGTGAGATGGCATCAGAAAATTCACTTTTAAAAGTACTATTACATGTAAAGTACTTAAGTGTAGAATAATGTGTTAATTACATTTTATCTTTGAAAATAATCCTGAATTTAAATACAAAAAAATCTCCAAGCTTTCCTTAGTAACGCTCTTTACTAATAGCTAACCCCCAAACAATATACTTACACTAAATAAACTAAAGAATAGATTTTGAATTAACATACCTTTTTTTCAATTTTGGACCAATGAGTGGGACAGGTTTCAGATTTGATGAACTTCTTAGTTTTCTCAAACTACTCTGAGATCCAAAACCATAAACTGCTGACTTCCAGGTACCATCATGAATACACAATCCCTAATAAAACATTTCAAGAGTTAAAGAAACATGTCTTAAAGGGTAATTACTGAAAGATAAAAGCAAGTAACTTAAAACTGTTGCAGACAAACATTATTTGTGTGCAAAACACAATTCCTTACTTTATAATCTTGAGATGGATTTTCGTGACCAGCTAAGCAGCAGTAACACTGATTAGCTTGACCATATTCAATATTTACGTAAGACCTTTCCTCTTTCTTCCTATCACTATTCTTGCTCTTGGAAATAAGTATTTAGTTTCCCTTTATCAGTTTTACTCAACCAAATAACTATTATTTCAAAAGTAGCCTCTCTAATTGTAGCCCTATCCTATGCTGATTCCTCCAAATTTCAAGATACATTCACATGTACATTTATGCAACATATGCAACATACTCTCCATCTATCCACCCTGTTATACCCTGTTCTCCATCTACCTCCATCACCTCTAATTTCAGCCCTAAATTATATACCTGTCTTCCCACAGAAGTGTTTTTAAATAAGTTTCTTAAAAAATTTAAAGTTCACTAATGTGATTTATATTTTAAGAGATTTCCTCAATTCTTTGGTTTATTTTTGATCCAGAATTCTTAGTATTTACTTGATCTTACCCAGACGCTGACTCACTCACTTATTTGTCACCTCTTTCCTGACACTCTTAGTTCTCAGTGCCCTTCACTCTTCCAATATAACTACACCTTCCTTAACCTCTCCCTCTCTGACTGCAATGAGAAATAAGTGAAGAAAAGAAAGTGTAAGAGAAGATTTATCTTCTGAATATACTGTCAAAGTGCTGGCCCTTCTTTACTTCTATTCTTTTTTTTTTTTTTTTTTTTTTTTGTACTGGGGATTGAACTCAGGGGCACTAGATCACCGAGCCACATCCCCAGCCCTATTTTTTTGTATTTTATTTAGAGACAAGGTCTCACTGAGTTGCTTAGCATCATGCTTTTGCTGAGTCTGGCTTTGAACTTGTGATCCTCCTGCCTCAGCCTCCAGAGCTGCTGGGATTACAGGTGTTCACCACCACGCCCAGCTCTTTCTTTAGAATTTTACCACCTAAGTAATCATCCCTAAAAAGTACAATTAGTTTTGCCAATTTTTAAATTTTACAGAAATGGAATCATGCGAAATATATTAGAGTTGGCTTTCTATGCTCAAAATTGTGATGTCAGGATTCTTCATGTGTTGCAGATAACTACTCTGCAGCTGGCCTTTTCACTTTCTTAATGGTGTTTATTAACATTGCTAATTTTAAATATACATAAATTTATCACTTTTTCTTATATTTAATGCCACTGTGTCTCTATTAAAATGTCATTCCTGACTGTGAGACCATGAAATAGGTCATAGTCTAAAAGCTTTATTGTTGTGACTTGCACATTTAAGTCCATAACTCAACCAATTTAACTTTTTTGTTTTCCCAAAGAGATTCTGAATTGTCCCAGCATCTTTTTTTTTTTTTTTTTTTTTTTTACTAGGAACAGAACTCAGGGGCACTCTATCATTGGGCTGCTTTCCTAGCACCACCCCCCTCCACACACTTTTTTTTTTTTTTTTTTTTTTTTGAGATAGGGTCTCACCAAGTTGTGGAGGATGGTCCTGAATTTGCAATCTTCCTGCCTCAACCTCCCAAGTAGATGGGATTATAACTGTATACCACCACATCAGGCTAAAAATTTCATTCTCTAACTGTAACTGGCATACAGGAAAATAATTTATTTTATGTTAATTTAATAGCCAGGAACAATAAATACCGGGGTAGAAATCAATGAAACAAAATCAATGAAACCAAAAAGTTGGCTCTTTGAAGAGATCAACAAATTTGACAAATGACTACACAAACACAGAGAGAGAGGTACTGACACTCAAACTACTAAAATCAGAAATGAAAGGGACACTGACCTTATAGAAACAAATAAAAGTAGGGAATGTGCCAGGCGCGGTGGCACACACCTGTAATTCCAGCACTTTAGGAGGCTGAGGCAGGAGGATCGCGAGTTCAAAGCCAGCCTCAGCAATGGCGAGGCACTTAGCAACTGAGACAGACTCTAATAAAATACAAAAAAAGGGCTGGGTATGTGGCCCAGTGGTCGAGTGCCCCTGAGTTCAATCCCTGGTACCAAAAAAAAAAAAAAAAAAAAAAAGTAGGGAATGCAATAAATCATTGTATGCCAATGAATTAGATAACCCAGATGAAATGGAAAAATTCCTAAAAAGATACTGTTATAGGTTACATTACACCCCTCTCCCAATACCTAAAAGTATGACTTTATTTGAAAATCAGTTTTTTCAGTAATTTATAAGACTCTTTTATTAATCCTAATATTACCTGTATATCCTTTTTAATTTTCTGTGTTCACAATTATATCATCTGCAGAAAATAGTATTTTTTCTTCCCTTCTAAATCTATATACAGTTAATTTCTGTTTTCCTACCTTACTGCTCTGGCTAGGATCTGGCTGAAATAATGACAGTGAGCATCAATATTTTTTTTTTTTTTTTTTTGGTACGGGGTTGAACTCAGTGGCACTTGACCACTGGGCCACATCCCTAGCCCTTTTTTGTATTTTATTAGAGACAGGGTCTCACTGAGTTGCTAAGTGCCTCGCCATTGCTGAGGCTGGCTTTGAATTCACGATCCTCCTGCCTCAGCCTCCCAAAGTGCTGGGATTACAGGCGTGCGCCACCGCGCCCGGCTTCAATATTTTATTCCTGATCTCAAAGCAAAGTTTTCAGTGTTAAACATTGGGTTTCATGTTTGTTATTGCTTTTTTATTTTTATTTTTTTAAGTCTTCCATTCGACTTCCAGTTTTGCTCTAAGTTTTTTTTTTAATCATGAATGGATACTATATTTTACCAAGTACTTTTTCTCTTTTGAGATGATCTTGTGATTTTCCCTCTTTTGCTTGCTAATGAGGTGAATTAAGAGAGATTAGATAATGTTAAACTTTGCATTCATGCTCTAAAACCAACTTGGTCAAAATGTATTATTCTTTTTATATATCGCTGCTTTTAATTCACTAATATTTTGGTAAAGTTTTTACTTCTATGTTCCTATGAGACAGATTAACTTTTTTTTTTTACATTGCAGAATTGTTCTTATAGGGTTTTGGAACCAAGATGACACTAGTCTTGTCCAGTCAATTCATTCAACAAACACTTATTGAGCTGCTATTATGTGTTCAGCACTGTTCTAAGTGCTTGGTGAATTAAACAGAAAGATTTCTCCTTCTGCAGTGTTCATATTCTAGAAAGAATGATAAAATTGGCAGAAAATATGTAGAATTTAGGGGATGAGATGTACTGTAGGAAAGGAGAAAAAGGAGAGCAGATAAAATGAGCTCAGAGTGTAGGCAGGATAAGCTCTGAACATTCATTAATGGAATGGCATATGAGAAAAGATTAAGAAGGAGAGAGTCATGCAAATATCTTGGAGAACCATTTGCAGGCAAAGAAAACAGCTGATACAAAGTCCTAAGGCAGAAGTGTGCTAGTGTGTTCCAGAGCAGCACAGAAATCAGCATAACTGGAAAAGAATGAATAGAGGCAAACTGGAAGTTTTGGAGAGGCCCAGAGCCTAATCACTTGTAACTATTCAAACTATGGTAAGGATTTTGGCTTTCTTTCTGAATGTAACAAGGAGCCACTAAAGAATTTGGTCTGGGTTATATTTAAATGGGTCATTATGTAGCCAGCTGAAGAGGAGAATGAAGAATCACTTGAGCCCAAAAGCTAAGGGCCAGCCTGGGTAACATAGTGAGACCCTGTTTCAAAAACAGGATCACTGTGTCTGTTTGAGAAGGGGTTTAAAAAAAAAAAAAAAAAAAAAAAAGGATTTTCACATATTTCAAGGTAAATTCAATGGATTTCTTGACAGACTGGATGTGGGTTTCAGACAAAGCAGTTAGCAAAGACTCCACCATTTGGCCTTAACAGTTACAAATAAGCTGTGGTTAGAGCACATCTGGAAAGGGAAAACAGAAGTTCCCTTGTGGACAAATACACTTTGAGATATCTACCCAATGTCCAAACAGAGATGTCAGTTAGGCAACTGGATGTTATCTCTGAAGTTAGGACAAGGTCTTAGTTTTCTTGTAATTTCTTTATTGATATACAGTATAACTGCATTATAGACCAAAATACTAGAGCAGGGGTTGGCGAACTGTTTCTGTAAAGGGTCGGACAGTAAATATTTTAGGTTTTGTAGGCCACATATGATTTCTGCTGCATATTCTTGTTTTTTGTGACATTCCTTTGAAAATGTTAAAACCATTCTCAGTTTGCAACCATATAAAAACAGGGATGGGCTCTAGTGTAACTCTAGAGCTAAACTATCCAATATGGTGGCCACTATATGGCATATATGGAATATTTCTATCATTGTGGGAAGATCTAGTGGGCAGCACTGCCCTATAGTATATGATTTCAATCCTCTATAGTAGAGTCATCCTCTATGTCCTAGTTATAGCCTATGATTAAAATTTTTCTTATGTAAAAATAGGGGGAAAACGTTGGATAAGGGATGGTGGGAGAAATGCCAAGGGATAAATAAAACCAAGGAAAAATATCTCTGTCCCATATTTTGTGAAATCAAGGCTCTGTATTTTAATTTGAAGGAAATGAGAAAGAGGAACTGCTGTGATGTGTATGCTTCAACTCTTCTGTCCTCAATTCCCAAGTATGAGTCCTTATATTAATAATTACACAACATTCACTGAGCGATTACTAAGTGCAAAGCAGGTTTTAATTTGTATTCACTGAATAATTTAATCTTCATAGTACCATATGAAGTAAACACTATCTTTTTAAGAAAATATTTATTTTTTAATTGTAGTTGAACACAATAACTTTATTTTATTTATTTATTTTTATGTGGTGCTGAGGATTGAACCCAGGGCCCCACATGTGCTAGGCAAGCACTCTACTACTGAGCCAAAACCCCATCCCCCTAATTATATTTTATATATGAAGAAAATGAGGCACATCAGAATAAACAAACTGCCCATCACATCACTGATGAGTGGCAGAGCCAGAATTTAAGCTCAAGGAATCCAGCTCCAAAACCCGTACCCTTAACCACTTTGATGAAAAGATTCTTGACTCTGTAAGAACCACCACTCAAAAGTTCTTCTGTTGTTTCTAGTAAAGGGAAGAGATCATCATCAGATTTACCTGGCTTTTCTAATGACATCTCCTGCTGTCCTTTCAAAGGAGGCCTCTTGTCTATCTAACTCTACCAACTTTCTTACCATTTCCCTGTAATAAACATCTGCTTTTTGTCGGTCCTGCACTAATTTCCTACAGCCTCTTGCCCCACCTTCTGTTTATACAACTCTCTTTCCTATTTGGAACCTGTTTAGTGTTGTTCAAATGGGGTTGATCCTATCTGGCTTCAGGTGATCAAGACCTGATCAATCCATTACTCCATTACCCAGGTTCCACTGATTTATTGGCTCAAGAATGGCCAAATGTCCCAGTACTTAGTAAGTTTCCCTATCATTTGATATGTAAACTCTGGTAGCTCTTCCTGGGAAACCATGAACATTAAGAACAACATATACTTGGGGCTGCCAGCACCTTCTGTGCCTGGGTGAGCCTCTTGGGTGGGTAAGGTCGGGGAGGAGGGGAAATGAAGCAGAAGAAAAGCCAGAAAGAAAGGAAAACAAAAAGAGGAAGAAAAAAAGAGTTTGGACAATATCCCTTAAACACTGAGACACAGACATTTGCAAACATTTGGTCATATAAGTCAATAAATGGCTTTTTGTTTTGTTTGCTTAAACAGGGTTGATTTGGGTTCCTAAAGCCTTTCTCAATTCTTGTTTCTAGGCCTTTGTTCAGACTGCTGCCTCTGACCTTCCAAAAACTATTCACTTTTCAAGGCTAATGTCAGTAAGGCCTCTATGAGGCATTCTCAAATTACTCAGGCCCACTCTCACTTTCTTTTATTCTTATACTCTAGTAGATAGTATCTGTAAACACAAACTTAAGCATATTTTCTAAAGCTCTTTGTTTTCATTTAATCTTTGTTTCTAAAGCTAATTGTTTTAACCACACTTCAGATGAACAGAATCATCACTCTTACCTAAACATGCTTTGGGTCATTCCATCTTTGTGCCTTTGTCTTACTACAAGTTATCCCACATGCTTGGGACCAGAGGTGTTTCAAGTTTCTTCTTCTTCATTTATTTATTTACTTTACATAGCATTCCAAATTCAAAATCTGAAGTGCTCTGAAATCCAAAACTTTTTGAGTATCATGTTCATGCTCAAAAGTTTCAGATTTTGAAGCACTTTGGATTTCAAATTTTCAGATTAGGGATGCTCAACATATATTTCTTCTTCTTCACATCTCCAAAGCACAAGCCCCTGAATCCATAACCCCCATAACCCAGCTTCTCCAAAAAGTTCTTGATCTCTGGCCTCCTAACCAGATGGACTTTTTACATTCTCAGAAACCTACAGAATTTTATCACATCTCTTCAATAGCACTTTCTATCTCATCCCAAACTAAATTATAACCTCTGCAGGGTTTGCATCTTATTCATTTATACGTCACTTTATCTTGCCTTTCTATATATACTTGTCCTACTACACGATATTTGTTGAATAAATATATTTTAAAAAGAACAAATACTGGGCTGAGGTTGTGGTTCGGCAGTAGAGCGCTTGCGAGCATATGCAAGGCTTTGGGTTTGATCCTCAGCCCCACATAAAAATAAATAAATAAAATAAAGGTATTGTAAAAAAAAAGAACAAATACTTATGAAGCCTAACCTAGAATTGGGTTAGGTGCTATTGGCAATAAAAATACTGTCATAAACTATAGTCCTTTCCCAGAAATGCAACTATCTCCTGTTCCCAAATAGACTATAAATTTTGAAGGACTAGATTTACCTCAAATTTCTTTTATGGTCACAATAGTACCTAACTCCAAGATAGGCACATAATAAAAATACACTAACTTATACTAAGATAATAGTTGTCTTGATCAACAACAATAAATGAAAAATGCTTTAATGTTGGAATCATTCTAATAAATTGTGCAGGTGGGGCCAGGGTTGTGGCTCAGTACCTAGCATGTGTGAGGCATTGGCTTTGATCCCCGGCACCACACAAAAATAAACAAATAAAATAAGCATACTGTGTCCATCTACAACTAAAAAAAATTTTCTTAAGGAAAATAAATTGTGCAGGTGTTTAAAAAATAAATATATTTTATCCAGGCACAGTGGTGCATGCCTGTAATCCCAGAAGCTCAGGAGGCTGAGGCAGTATTGTGAGTTCAAAGCCAGCCTCAGCAACTTAGTGAGGCCCTAAGCAACTCAGTGAGTCCCTGTCTCTAAATAAAATATAAAACAGGCTGGGGATGTGGCTCAGTGGTTAAGTGCTCCTGGGTTCAATTCCTGGTACCAAATAAATAAAGAAATAAAAATTAAAATAAATAAATTTATATTTTAAGTCAGAATAATTTAGTGTCTTTACTTTTTACAATTAAACATAGTGACAAAGAGTAAAAATTTCAAGTGTATATAAAATTTAATTACTCTCTCTTTTTTTTTAAAGAGACAAGCATCATTTCCAAAATGTTTTTAGTATTGACTTGAAAAAAACACTTGAAAAACAGAAACACTAACCTCAGGTCCTGACTGTATAGTAAGGAAACTTTCCACAGCAGTCAAAGTACCTAAAATAATAGGAAAATGGTGAAACTAAAATCAAACAAAATCTAAATTATTCTGCAAGGATAAGTAATAAACTATTTACACTTAAGGACCAACCAAGCCTATAGCTGATATAGTCAGAAAATCTATACAGATATCATTTTTATGATGTTATCATACACATAATTAAGAAGCAGTTAAGACAGGGTAAACTGTCAGAAAGAGTTGTTTAACATAAAACTAATTGCTAGAACTGAAAAAATCTTTTCTAGTATTTACACTGACAATGCTAAGAAACTTCCCTAATAAGCAACAACTTAACTCGCTCATTCTGAAAGGCTCATCACACAGTTTTCAAAATCAGATCTATGGAAATTATTCTGTATTCAAATATAATAGCTTTAGAGGGCTTATTAGTAGTGGTTTAAAACAAATGTTTAGAAAAACTATTAAAACACCCTTTGTTATAGCTTATAAAATATTTAAAACAAGGTTGTTAAAATACATATATACAATAAATATAAAATGAAAACTAAAAACCAAAGCAAAAAAAAGGGAAAAAATCAATTGTATTAATGATGAAAACAATACACAATTATAGTGTTTAAGTGTTTAATATTTGAGTTTTTTGAGTTTAATGCAAAACCAAATGGGATAGCTAACTCTCAGAATTTGACAAAATAAAACATATCCATTCCTTAAGAAACAGTTCCTGGTTTTAATTCCAAGAGAAAACTTTTTAATTTGGGCCTTACAAAGTGGACACTGAGCAAGGTAACAAATACGTTATCAACAAAGATGTTTAAGAGGTTACAGCAGAACAGAATTTTGGACACATAAATGTTTTAGCATGATCACTGACAAAAATCAAGAAGAGATCATTAAAGTATAACTCACTGAAGATGTCTCTGAGGGTTGCTAACAAAGTAGACAGTTACATTGATTTGTAACTCTGTGATCTAAGCCTAGCCACAGAAAGAACACAAACCATCTATGGCATGTATAATAAAATGTGAACCACCCTATAAAAATAAGCAGAGGTACTTGTTAAAATACTTACTTCTAGGTTTTAGAATCTGAAAAGAAAATTTATTTAAACAACCTCAGAGTACTATTTCTCCCTTAAGAAGAAAAAAACACCTATTCAAAATAAAAACTGTTATATAATTAGGAATGACCTCAATAACAAATACAAAAGATTATCATGAAGAAAATTTCTAAACTTAAGACTTTTTTTTTTTCTTTTCTTTTTTTTGCAGTGCTGGGGATAGAATCCAAAGACTCATGAAAGCTAGGCTATATTCCCAACACTGCTATTGCTTTCTGATATTGACTATGTAAAAAGTACTCTATTCCTAAATTCCTAAAAATCCAAAATCAAAAAAGGCATGAATTTTCAAAATTCCAAATCATATACTGAAATGGGCTTTTCTCCTCTGATCTTCTGATGTGATGACTGTAGCTTCCTTAATGTTCTGACCTCTTGCCATATCATTCTTTTAAAATGACCACTGGGGCTGGATATGATGGCGCACAACTGTAATCCCAGCAGTTTACGAGGCTGAGGCAGGAGGATCGTGAGTTCAAAGCCAGCCTCAGCAAAAGCGAGGTGCTAAGCAACTCAGTGAGACCCTGTCTTTGTGTGTGTGTGTGTGTGTGTGTGTGTGTGTGTGTGTGTGTCTTTATACATGTATTTAGGGTAATCATGGATAACTCAGTATACCATGATTCCTATCCCCTGAGACCCTGTCTTTAAATAAAATACAAAATAGGGTTGGGGATGTGGCTTAGTAGTTGAGTGTCCCTGAGTTCCATCCCTAGTACCAAAACAACAACAACAAACAAACAAACAAAAACAGACCCTGGGTATTTATTAAAAAAAATTTTTTTTTGGTACCGGGGATTGAACTCAGGGGCACTCGACAACTGGGCCACATCCCCAGCCCTTTTTTGTATTTTATTAGAGACAGGGTCTCACTGAGTTGCCAAGTGTCTCGCCATTGCTGAGGCTGGCTTTAAACTCACGATCCTCCTGCCTCAGCCTCCCAAGTGCTGGGATTACTGGCATGCGCCACCACGCCGGCTTATTAAAATTTTATACAGCATTTTCTTTTTGCTTCTAATTTCACAAGCAAGATTGATTTGTAACTTTTTCTTGTGTGTGCTATTTCTGTTGGCTTTGGTTTCTTGTTAACTTTTTAATATAAACAGGGACATTTTCCATCTATTTTAAGTTCTACGACAGTTTATACAGCTCTAAAGTTATTGGTTTCACGTCATTTTCTAAATGGATACCTTTAAAATATGCATGACATTACTATAATATTGACGATTTTCTCTGATCTTAAATAATTGTCAACAGTTTATAACAGGATTTAAAAGATACCAAACTCTATGTTCCATGTTTTTAACTTCAAAGCCTTTTTTTAATGCTGGGAATTAAACCTAGGATCTTACATGCATTAGATAAGCACACTACCACTTTACCATTCTATACCACCAGCCCAAAACCTTTTAATTATAACATATGTGTAAACTGTATTAATTCATACACAGGCAAGACTGAACTTACAATAATTACCAAAAAAATTTTAACAGACATTTTACAGCACTAACTATAACTAAATTGAGACATGGGACAATTCCTCATTTTTGAATACTTAAATTACTATCCATGCCTCAATAATAGTGTCAAAGGGATTTTATTAAAAGTGTGCTATATTAGGGGCTGGGGTTGTGGCTCAGGAGTAGAGCACTTGCCTTGCACATGTGAGGCACTAAGTTCGATCCTCAGCACCACATAAAAATAAACAAACAAAAAATTTGGCTATATTAAAAACAAAGCATGTTTTTTTTTTTAAATATTTATTTGCTTTAGTTGTACACAATGCATTTTATTTTTATGTGGTGCTGAGGATCGAACCCGGGTTGTGCACATGCTAGGTGAGTGCTCTGCCGCTGAGCCACAACCCCAGCCCCAAGCATGTGTTTTTAATATTGCCATTTATAGCTATGTTTCTTTTCTGAAGTAGATTTTAGTTTATCACAATTATAAGCATGAGGCTCTTCTGTTGTTAAATTTAAGTACTGCTTATTGATCAATAATTACCGTTCATTTGATTTCTGGTATATATTACTCCCAGATCTGCTGGAATGGAGTCAAAGCCACTGCTTCCAATGATATAAACCCCCTTTTCAGCAGCTTTCTCATGATACTTCCAGTACATTAGTTCCAGAAACTAAAAAATTCAGGACAAGAATTTGAATCAGTTTACAGAAACATCAAGACAAATATTAAATGATTTATCTTCAAAGACAAAGAAATTATATTGAAAATGCTGACCAACATGGCTCAGTAGCAATACATTAAAGTTCATACTGAATTCAGGTTTTCTTAGTTGTTACCTAACATCTTTTTTCCATTCCAGGATCCTATCCTGGATGCCACATTACATTAGTTGTCATGTCTTCTTGGGCTCTGCTTGGTTATGACAGTTTCTCAATACTTTCCTTGTTTTTTATGACATTAAGTTTTAATTTTATTGTTAATATATGTAATTATACACATCAATGGGATGCATTGTGACATATTGACACATTAATACAAGAAACAATGATAAAGTCAGGGTTAATAGTATATCATTGCTTCAAATAGTAAGTACTAGTTAGATATTTTGCTGAATTGCTTTCTTAGGGCGTTTACCTCTTGCTTATCTTACAATTAAATAGGAATTATGGAGTTTGGAGGAATACTACAGGGGCAAGATGTAATTCTCATGATATATCAAGGCTACATCTTATTGACATGATTTACTAGTATTGATGTTGACCTTGCATACCTAGCTAGGGTGGTGTTTGCCAGCTTTCTCCACTGTAAAATTATTTACCTGTCCTGAAGACAGAGTAGTTATATAAATCATTTAGAATTCTTCTATCTCTTCTCATCACTCTGCCCATTTTTAAACTGGGTTCTTTGTAAATCCATTATTGACTTGTAAAAGTTCTCTATATATTCTGAACGTTTATTATTATTAATTTTTTTCAGTGCTGGGGATTAAAGCAAGATCTCACACATGTCTAGGCAAGCATTCTATCACTGAGTGCCCCCCAGCCCTATTAGGTTTGGATATTATTTTTATGGTAGTTTATAAGACAACAGAAGCTTTTCACTATTTTCTATGCTCTGGGTTATTTTAAATAACACAGGAATTATTTGTTGTTGTTTAATTCATGTTTCCTACCTCTTCTTATACTTTCCTAGTATTTTCTAATATACATTACCAATTGATAATCTCTAAGTATAGATTATATTGGCATATTAATGACAATAATCAGTAGAGACTACAGAGACATGTGAAGTTACCACTGTAAAGATGGTGGTACAGCTTAGTGCCAGTTAACACTTGGCTTCCTGTAGTTAGGGAAACCTTAAGTCCTAGATCGTCAGAGTTGTGTAACTGAGCAAGTTACTTAACCTTTCAAGCTTTAACTTCTTTATCTATAAAAGAGAGATAAAGATGATAACTACTTTATAGGTAAGTTTTGAAAAATATAGGACTTAGCATAGGGTTGGGTGTATGGCAAGTATTTAATGTGAACATTTATTTATTAATTTAGTACTCAGGATTGAAACCAGGGCCTCTTGCATGATAATCACATGTTCTACCACTGACCTACCATTCTAGCCCCTCATTTACAATTTTTAGATTGAGGGAATTTTACTTTTATTTTTCTATAACATTGTAAAGATACCTGACTTTAAAAAGGGAATTCATAATGAAGAAGTTTAAAAAGTATGATTCTAAGAATCACATATGGCACACTATTTTAATTAACTCAGCTTACAGCATTCATTATCTATAAAAAAAAAAATCAGCACATCCCATATACAAATGAAATAACTGAGGTGGTTAGGGAGAAGAAAAAATTCAAGAAAATTAAAGCTAAGACCTTATCATCAGTGCTGTCCTTTAAGCTATCAATAGAATACTATCTTTAAATACTAGAAAGAAGTCAATGACTTCAAACTATGACCACAGAATTGCACTAAATGTTCTCTACTGCATTAAACAGAAAATCATATGTGTTTAATTCTGTTTTCCTTTTTAATTTACATACCTCAGGTTCCCCACTGATGTCGATACAGCTAGTTCCATTTTCAACACATGCTTTTACTACAGGTTCTCCATAAAATCGATACTGGGGGAACAAAGAAAAACAACAGGTTACTCTTACTTGGCAAGCTTTCACTGAAGCAAAGGTAATTTAATTTTGAAAGTACAGTCTTGGTTATCCCAAAATCAAATGTGAATAAAAGAGCCTAAAATAAATTGAGAAAATAAGACAACTACATTATACCACCACTGTGAGTATAAATAAATACAGGTATGATGGAATTACACAGGAATGTATGCTTACCTCTAACTGAAATTTTAACTTCTCCATAACATTCCATTTCTCTAAAATGGAAAGTTTTAGAGAGAAAGTAATTTACTTGAGTTGAGTCCTAAAGAATAAAGATTTGCCAGAAAAAGAAAACTCCAAATAAAGGAAAATGTATATGTAAAGTTATAAATAAGGGGAGCTATTCTTCATCACTGAAGCACATGGTGGTTATGTAGGAAGTGGCAGGAAATAAGTCTGGAAAGAAATACTAGGACCAGATCAGGAAGGATTATGAGTGCCATGCTAACATGTTTGAAATTTTTCTTTACTGGATTACTAGGCTCTACTGGAGGATTTTTTTTTTTTTTTTTAATTTTGGTTGTAGATAAATAAAATAAAGGTATTGTGTCCATTTATTTTTTTAAGGTGGTACTGAGGATTGAACCTAGCGCCTTACACATGCTAGGCAAGCACTCTACCACTGAGCTACAACCCCAGCCCTCCTGGAGGATATTAAACAGAAGA
Organism: Tamias sibiricus; assembly: GCA_025594165.1. Classification (NCBI taxonomy): domain Eukaryota; kingdom Metazoa; phylum Chordata; class Mammalia; order Rodentia; family Sciuridae; genus Tamias; species Tamias sibiricus. The sequence continues at coordinate 59,904,477 of CM046669.1, forward strand.
GTGGTATAAGATTTATAGTACAGACATATTAACCTGCCTGCAGCATTAGAAAACAAAACTGGAGGCAAGGATGAAAGAAAGGATGAAACATTAGAAGATAAAACTGGAGGCAGGAATGAAAGGATAAAGGGTAAGAAGCAGCATAAACTCCTCTGCTTTTCTCATTCTTGGCATCTAAAGATGGAGACCATTTTTTACATCTAGCCACTGAGAAAAAAGTAAAGGAACACTTAAAAGATAGGGCGCTGCAAGGTCTTTACCTAACTTCTTAGCTCACTTCCACAGCTCCCATCCTCTTATTAGTAATGGCAGATAACACTGGAATTACTGGACTGGGAGAAGCATACTCCATTTTAGATCCTCCTCTGCCATTTACCAAAGATATGAAACTACTAAAGAACTTAACTTCTGAGGAAATGTGGTACAATGAAACAAATGAGGGGTTTTTTTTTTTTTTTTTTTTTTTTTGGTTTTTTTTGGTACTGGGGATTGAACTCAGGGGCACTTGACCACTGGGCCACATCCCCAGCCCTTTTTTGTATTTTATTTAGAGGCAAGGGTCCCACTGAGTTGCTAAGTGCCTAGCCATTGCTGATGGCTGGTTTGAACTCGCGATCCTCCCGCCTCAGCCTCCCAAAGTGCTGGGATTACAGGCATGCACCACCACGCCCGGCTCAAATGAGGGTTTTAAGGGCAGCAAGACTCAAGTTTACACCCTGAATCCATTATCTACTATGTGAATTTACAGATCATTTACATGGACTATTATATTAGTAAATATACATTTTAAACATACATAAAATAGCTCAGTGGTAAAACACTTTTAAACATACATAAAGTAGCTCAGTGGTAGAACACCTGCCTGGAATGTGTGAGGCACTGGATTTGATTCTCAGCACCACATATAAATAAATAAAAAATAAAGGTCCATTGACAACTAAAAACAAAATTTTTAAAAACATACACAAAATAGATTTTTAAAATAGATTTTTAAAAAAGTCAACACTATTTTATTTCTTCACCCAATGGATTGTCTTGGGTAATCCTCAATTTTTACACATACCCACTTTAAAACTCATTTAGAGCTGTTTTGGTATAGTGCTTAGTTATTTTACCCTTAAGTTTCTTAAGTTGGCCACTAGTCCACCTATCTTAGAATCACCTGGGTCACATGCTGGTTACTCAGTCTCACCATAGACCTCCTCAATCAGGTTAAAGTAGATGCCAGTAACTTACATTTTAAATAAGCCTCACAGGTGATTCTCATGTACTTTAAAGATGGAGAATCACTGCCTTCAACATTCTCCTGGAAAATTTCACCAACTCACCTGACTTCAATGACAGCAGGCGTTATGGTTTGGATAGGAGTTATCCCCCAAATGTTCCTCTATTAATGCAGGAGGTGAAATTATTAGATTATAAGACCCACAACATAATCAGTCCAACCTAGTTTGAATGGACTAAATTTGTGGTAACGTTAGGCAACTGGGGCATGGCTGGAGGAGGTATGGCTTACTGGGAGTGTGACCTGGAAGGGTTCATCTTCCCTGCTACCCCCTCACCTTGTACTCTCTCTGCTTCCTGGCTGTCATGAACAGAGTAGTGAGCCTCTACCATGCCCTTCCACCACGATGTTTTCTGCCTTACCTTGAGCCCAGAGCAATGGAGCTGACCCACTAGACTAAATCTCTGAAACCATGAGCCAAAATAAACTTTTCCTCCTCTAAGTTGTTCTTATCAGGTGTTTTGGTCACAGCAACAAAAAGCAGACTAACAAAACAGATGTGCTGGTGACCTCTATCTCCAGGGCTGCTCACAGATAAGGTTTCCTTACCTAAGATCAGGACCAGCCAGAGCATGGGACATGTGGCATGATTCATACTAACACTAGTTTCACACTGAATACATTTTCCCCTCCTTTATTTTCTCTTCACCTTGATTTCTTCACTTACTTAAAGAAACACTCTACTGTACAGTACTGTGTTTCCTGTCTTAATGCAAGGTATTCACACACATCTTAGTTTCAACAATTTAAAAACCAAATCCATTATCTTTTTCCCTAAACAGGTTTATCCTCCTCCACTATGTAGTATAGGCTTGAAAGTGGAGTGCAGCTCTAGTTCAGTCTGCCTGGGTCCCTCTCCTAACATCTCATATATTGAATGAGGGAAGATCCAAGACAAAATTTTTCAAATGGGTGAACAGCACAGTGATTTAGAGTATGGACTTTAAAATCAGACCAGATTTAAATCCAGGCTTTGCACTCACTAGTTGTGTGACCCTGGGTAAGTCACTATACCTCTCTGAGCTTCGATCTCATCATAAAACAATAAAAATAATAATAGCACCTACTTTATTGGGTTGTTCAGATGATAACATAAAAGCATACAAAGAGCTTAGCATAGTGCCAGGAGCACAGCACTCAGATTCTTTTTTGTTGTTGTCGTTGTTATTATTAACGGTATTCACTCTCCATACAATTCTCAGGTTAGAAACCTAGAAGCTTTCTTTCAAGCTACCTTTCCTGGAAGTCAGCAAACTTTATCAAATCAGTCTCCTAAAAATATCTTAAATTAATCATGTCCTTCTCTACATCCAAATCTTAGTCCAGACCCTGTCACCTTTCATCTAATTTGCTACAAATAGCCCTTAGCTGGATTTTCTGTAGCCAATCTAGTCCCACTTCCAATGAAATACCAAAGTGTTTTTAAAATAAAAATCTGGTGTCAACTTTCCTTCTGTCCCCCCATAATATATCCACTCTTAAAATTCTTCACTAGGCAAAGTATAGTGGTACTTGCCTTTGTAACCCCAGAGACTCGGCAAACTGAAGCAGGAGAATCTCAAGTCTTAGGCCAGCCTCAGCAATTTAGCATTTAACATGTCTCAAAATTAAGAAATAAAATAAAAAGGGTTAAGAGTGTATCTCAGTAGTAAAGAACTCCAGGGCTCAATCCCGAGTACCACCCCCACACAAAAATTCTCACTAGTTCTCTAGTGTCTATATTACACAGTGTAAGTCCAAACTTCTCAACATTTTGTAAAGTTCTCATCATGTCACACCATAGTCCCTTAATTCCCACGTTCCAGCAATCTTAAACTCCTTGTGATTCCCTACATGCTGCTATTTTAAACCTAATGTTTACTTCTACTACTTAGAATATTTTCCCTCTGTTTAACACCTGCCTAACTCCCCACCCCTCCAGGCTCAGTCTTAAAGACTCAGATTCACTTCTCAAGTCTCAACTAGTAAGCCACAGTCTTTCAGCTAGTCATTTCTCTACAAGTACTGGCAAGCTGCAGTGAAGCATTAATGAGCTTTTTAAAAATAGTAGCAGTTCCTTATGGAAAGAATACATATTTTCCTATTTGCTACAATCCATCCATTTCTTCCATTGTATTTTGTCATACTTCTCTACTGGATAATCTGAGGCTAAGACTTCCCACTGTCTTATCCCTATTTTATTATATTTTTATATTTTGCTTTACTTAGTGCCTTGTGCTTGTATGGGGCAAGTGGAGAAAGAATAACAATCCTTGATCTCAGCAGACATTTCTTACTATGAAGCCATCTAGCTTACAAAAATCCTACTCCCAAACTTCCATGTTCTGTAGTTCTCCAGGAGGTACAGAAAATGATCTACTGAATGTGGAAGTAGAATTAGAACTTTAATTCATGCTAATTTTTATAGAAAACACAAAGAAAAAATAAAGTTTTATTAATAGTTAATATATGGACTGAAGGAATAGCACATTCTCTGTTAAGTGGTCTAGTGTTGAATATAGGATACAGCAGGTATCATGAGAAGCCTGGAGAGTTCTACAACACATAGAGGGCCACAAAGTTCATTCATTCATTCATTCATTTTCCGCATATTGCAACCTACTGTGTGTTTACTCATAACCTGCAGAGAAGAGTTTCTAAGATTTGAACTCTGAGAGCTCAGGCATTTAGAGGGAGGAGGAGAAAAAGGTCCAAAGGAGAAGACAGATGAAACTGATTGACAGGAAGAAAACTAAGAGAAGGTGAGAACTCATAAACCCAAGTAAAGAAAGGAATAAATGATCAACTGGTTCATATGCCAAGAGATTTAAGATGAAGACTGAGAACTAATGGTCGGATTTGACAGGATGGGACTCTCTACTCACTCAAGTAGGAAGGATAAAGCCTGACAGAATAGTTTGTTTTGTTTTGTTTTGTTTTGTTTTTTTGTTTTGGTACCGGGGATTGAACTCAGGGGCACTGGGCCACATCCCCAGCCCTTTTTTGTATTTTATTAGAGACAGGGTCTCACTGAGTTGCCAAGTGCCTCGCCATTGCTGAGGCTAGCTTTGAACTCACGATCCTCCTGCCTCAGCCTCCCAAGTACTGGGATTACAAGTGTGCACCACTGCGCCCGGCCCAGAATAATTTAAAATAAAGTAGGAGGCAAGAAAGTGGAGGTAGTGAGTAATGAAAAAGTCTTTCAAGGAGTTTTGCTTTAAAAAGTACGTGACAAGGGCTGGGGTTGTGGCTCAGTGGTAGAGCGCTTGCCTCGCACGTGCGCGGCCCGGGTTCGATCCTCAGCACCACGTACAAATAAACGCATTGTGCACAACTAAAGCAAATAAATAAATATTAAAAAAAAAAAAAGCATGTGACAAAATGGAGTAGTTGGAATCATGGGACTTTTTTTCTTAAAGATGAAAGTTGTGATTACATATTTAAATGCTGATGGAAATAATCCAATATGGATGAAAAATCTGATAAGCAATCCAATAAAGACAAGAAAATTATAAAAATAAAGCCTTGGAATACTGTGCCCAATAGGGATAGGAACAGTTTGGGTACAATACAGATAGATGGGTAGACAGATAGGTAGATAGATCTAGTGGGATAAAGATGATGAAATTCTGTTCTGACAGTTTTTATTCTCACAACAGAATGAGAAAGAGAAAGAGGGTGGGGAGGGGGGAGACAGTCATCAAATAAAAATGTTCCAAGCATGAGGAAAAAGAAGTTGTAAACCTACTGCTTCATAGAGAGAACATATATATATATATATATATATATATATATATATGTATATATAAAATGTATACATATTATATATATAATTGTCTCAAATACATATTTATTTAATAACTACAAAAAACCTTTTTGCTTTCAATTTTAAAAATTATTAATAGTGTCACATGTGGTAGCACATACCTATAATCTATAATCCCAGCAATTTGGGAGGCTGAAGCAGGAGGATGACAAGTTCAAGGCTAGCCTCAGCAACTTAGCAAAATCCTATCTCAAAATAAGAGCTGGGATGTGGCTCCGTGGTAAAGTGCCCCTGAGTTCAATCCCCAGTACAAAAAAAAGTATTAACAGTTTAAATGCTTAGTTTTTTCAAATGTCTTGCCAATTGTGATGGCTTCTCCAGATCAATCAATAAATATCATCATCATTCACCTTATTACAGGCCAAAAGTCTAGATGTCATCGTTGATGCCTCTCTTTCAAATCTAGCACAATAGCACAAGCTGTTCTCCCTTCAAAATATACTGTGAGAAGCACTTTATATCACTTGTACAGCTACCCTGGTGCTTGGACCATTCCACTGATTGTCCCTTATCTATTTTTCCTTCAGATGCCAAAGAACTTCAAAATTAAATCAGATGACACCCTTGCTTTCAACCATTCAATGACTCTTAGTCATACTTAACAAAATTCCCAATCCTGACCATGGGCTATAAGACTCTACATGCCCTAACTCTTTGATACCACTTCAATCTACCTTCACCTCTCTGTCCTGCTCCAGGGGGCTCAGTGAATGTCTCCTCTTACATTCCTCAGTCTTACAAGACACATTCCCATCTCAGGACCTTTGTATTTGCTCTCCGCAGAATATGCTTCTCCTTGAATACAGTTTAACCTTTTACTTCATCCCAATTTCTACACAAATGTCATTTTTCAGAGACCTTCCCTGATCATCCACCTAAAAGAAACTGATGGGCCATTCTCTTTATCTCCTTGCTTCATTTTTCCTCAAAGTGCTTACCACTACCTACTATTAATTTTTTTGTGCTACTGGGGATTGAACCCAGGGGCATTTTACCACTGAGTTACAATCTCCAGCCCTTTTAATTTTTTATATTGAGACAGGGTCTTGCTAAGTTACTGGACTGGCTCAAACTTGTGATTCTCCCACCTCAGCCTCCTGAGTTGCTGGGTTTACAGGCATGTATCACCATACCCAGTCCACTATTATAATTTTATTTTTCTGTCTGCCCCATAAGAATGTTAGCTCCACAAAAGGTTTTATTTTGTTCACCATCATATACCAGTTGCCTAAAATAGTGCATTTTACATTCATTAAGTATTCAATAAATATTTCTGAATAAATGAATACCTTTTAAATTTTTTTTTTTATTTTTTGATACCAGGTATTGAACTCAGAGGCACTCAACACCTGAGCCACATCCCCAGCCCTATTTTGTATTCGATTTAGAGACAGGGTCTCACTGAGTTGCCTAGCCTTGCTTTTACTGAGGTTGACTTTGAACTCACAATCCTCCTGTCTCAGCCCTCTGCGTCACTGGGATTACAGGCATGCGCCACCTTGCCCAGCTTCTTTTATACATTTTTTAACTTATATATTTCTATAATACAAGAATGTAGTACTATGTAAATAAATTGGGGGATACAAACTCACATTTACTGAAGGGGCATACAGTTAATAAAAAAATAAAGCGGGGTGGCGGGGTGGGGGTGGTGAGTAGGTCTGGCCAGTGCAGCTGTAACCAATAACAAAAGCAGCACACACTCCCTGAGTATATGCCACCAGAAGCCTGTCACTCCCTCTCTCAGAGTGCTATGGTCAGGTCCATTTGCTCCTCATGAGAAGATAAAAACTCCCCATAGGGGGTTAAGACCCTGAATTCTTCTGTCCTCTGACCTTATATTCCTCTGGAATATACAATACCAGCTTTTGCTGGAAATGAATGGATTATTTGTTCCAATACAAAGAAGGGTTGATTACTTACAGGTCCTACGCAATTGAGGACAACTGTTGCCTGTTTAGCCATTTCATCAAGTGAGGCTGGGTTAGTGATATCACAAATTATTATTCCAACTTCAGATGACAGTGTCGGTCTTCCTAAAATAAAAAAAAAAAAAATCACTTAAAGCACACCCTAGTATAATAATAGATTTTCTTTTTATACTAATAGCAAATTTGCTAAATATGCTAATATGCTGAAAGCTAACTCCCTCTCAAGCTAAAGATAAAATGGTTTTCAATCAGGTAATTTAAAAGGAAAACGGGGTTAATACTAAGGATCTTTTTAAAAAGCATCTAATACAGCAATATATAAACGAAAAGTGTGTAACATGGCAATTTTACAATCAAATTTGGATGCTAAGTAGATGACTGTCCCAAATTTCTCCACCAAGAAATTTATATCATAAAAATAGTTTCCCCGGGCTGGGGTTGTGGCTCAGTGGTACAGTGCTCACCTAGCATGTGTGAGGCCCTGGGTTCTATCCTTAACATCACATAAAGATAAATAAATAAAGGTATTATGTCTATCTACCACTAAAAAATATTTTTTTAAAATATTTATTTATTTATTTATTTACTTTAGTTGTACACAATGCAATGCATTTATGTTTACGTGGTGCTGAGGATCGAACCCGGGCCGTGCACATGCGAGGCGAGCGCTCTGCCGCTGAGCCACAACCCCAGCCCCTAAAAAATATTTTTAAAAAATAGTTTCCCATCAACTACTAAACAATTATAATATGATCAATTACAGGGAGTGAAAGGAGCCTGTCAAGATCAACACTATGAAAACAAAAAAGGACTGAGTCTACTTTTTAAAAATCCAGTCTATATAAAATCATCCGACTCATAAAAATAACTGGAATTATCTGATCCAATAAAAGCAATGCAGATTTTGACAGGTCTAGGTGTATTCCCCATGGTAAAGTAATTTGGGCGTTGTAAATGGTAGGCTAGGCTGTACCTGCATCATCTTACTGAGCCGGAAAAAGAAATGGAAGAATATATTTTAATAGTGAAATTGTTGATTACTTATAGGAATTTAGGAATAATAAAGCCCAAAAGCTCTTTGCTCAAGATCTGTGTGTTGATACTGGCAACAACTAACAGTTGTAGGAGAATCTAACCTACTTGCTATCTTCTATATATAACCATGACCAAAATATTCTATATTCCTACTAAAAGCAGGTTCTGTGTGGAATTATAAGTTCAAACAGAAAGAATGTAGTGTATCCAAAATGCTAGGTGCTATTTGTCTGAATCAGGTGAGTCTAGAGAATTAATAGCCAAATTTCAAGGGTATCAAGTCCTAAGTTAGGTGTCTACCCCAACTACAAAGGTAGGGCTTGATTGGCTCTCTGGTCTCTCCACCAGGTCTCCACAGCACCTAGGATAGGACCTAGCATGAGAAAGATCACTCAAGAATATATATTGAATGGGCTGAAAGAATGAGTAAATGTCCAAATCAGAAATACAAAAAAAAAAAAAAATTTTTTAGTTGCAGATAGACACAATACCTTCATTTTATTTATTCATTTTATGTGGTGCTGAGGATGGAACCCAGTGCCTCACAGGCAAGGAAAGCACTCTGCCACTAAGCCACCACCCCAGCCCCCAAAATACAAAATTTTTAGAGAAGAATAAGGTTGCTGGACAATTGTTACAAACAAAAAATAAATTTAAAAAACAGCAGCAACTTAATGAGACCCTGTCTGAAAACAAAAAATTAAAAAGGACTGGGGATGTAGTTCAATGATAAAACACTCCTGGGTTTGATCCCCAGTACCAAACCAAACCACTAAACAACCAAAAGCACAAAAAAATAAAAAAAAATTTAAAAAAAAATAAGGAGTTGTGGGTATAGCTCAGTAACTCAAAGGGTGCTTAGCATGCACAGCATCAAAGTAAAATAATAAAAAATAGAAGCACAACAATCATACCAGTAAAAATTTTAACTTTCTTTCCCATCCCGAAAACACAAAGCAGATGAGGAGAAAAATCAATCTCAACGAAATCAATGCCCTATTTACCTATCGATCAGGTATCAAGAAACCTCCAGACCCACCAAGTGCCCCCCCGCTGTAAAATGGGGTGAAGCAGACAGAGTAAGGGAAAACTAAAGTTCTTGATTATTTGACAGTGGGATTTGCCAAACTATGGAAGAGATCCAGAAGTGGTGGGGAAAGAAAAACTTAAATTGTTCTTTAACTTAGGGGTGATAGAAAGCCAGGACAATATATGAAACATTCCTCTCTCCCTCCCGTTCTCGAGCAGGGTTGGGCGAGATGCAGGGCGCATCCCTGGAAAAAAGCTCGGTTCAGACGACTTTAAGTCCTCGGCCGGGCTTCGGGAGGCTCCGAGGTGAGGCCGAGCCCGGGGACGCGCAGCCCGGTCCCATCTCGCCCCTTTACCCAGCTTCAGTGCAGCCCTCTCCAGCACTCGCAGCAGCTTCTCCCGGGAGCGGCCCGCCACCGCCCACGGCAGGCGGGAGCCCCGCTCCGGGGCCACCTGCTCCCGGGCCACCTCCTCGGTCACGAACTGGCCGGTGAAGCCAGAGGCACCGAACACCACCAGGTGGTAAGGCCTTTGCTCAGTCGCCATGACGAGTCCACAGCGAGCCGAGGCCCGGGGCGGGCTGAATCCACCGCGCCTGCGCTTCAAGCCACGACCCCAGTACCGGGCGCAGCAACTGCCGCGGTCGTGGCCGCCGTCGCCGCCGCAGCCGCCGCCGCCGTCGCCAGCGCGTTGCTCCTCCTGCCCGCCGCGCGCGGGCCACGCCCATGGCCACGCCCACTCGGCCTCGAGCCGGGTCCGCAGCAGCGGAGCCTCTTCCCGCCGTCGTTCCCCGGCCTCCAGCTGCGGCTCTGAGGAAGGGTTGTCTTCCGGGGCTGACAGGAGTGGACGGCGGCCCATGGCTGCGTCTGGCGGTTCGTCCAGCAGGGCTCTGACCGCCCTAGGCGTTGCATCTCACCTTCCGGGAGGCTGGGGGCGGCGGTGGCCGGTTATTCTCGTTGCCCCAGGGGTTGCTGCATGAAGAGAGTTCCGGAGACGCCGGTGAATGGGGGGCATCGCCCACGCCAAGAACGTTTACGCTTTGAAAGCACATTGGCCAAGGGATGTCTGCGAAGCCCGAGCGGAGGTGGAGGGCTAACGCAAAGTAATGATAGGGGGAACGCTGGCGGGGGTGTAAGGAATGCAATGTATTATCTCCTACATTTTTCTGTTGTAAAATAAAACTTGAATGAGCCTGTTCATTTGGATGAGGTTTCTGTACTGGGTCCGACAGACCAAACCAATAGGAAGTCATTCCTGCTAAGGAAGCTAACTTGGGAGTATACCCAAAGAGTTTCAGAGGGTTACAGCAGTGTTTGATCGATGTTAGGCAGGCAATTAACCAATTAAGTTGTGGCTTTGCCTCATTTCCATTTTCTATCCATAAATACTGCCAGACTGTATTGAAGCTCTGGACTTCTTAAAACCATTTCTGTTTCTGAGGCTGCCCAATTCGTTGTTGGGTGGGTTTGTGTTTTGTTTTTTGTTGTTTATTTTTGCTCAGATAAGCTCTGATAAATCTGAACTTAAGGTTTTGTTGTTGTTGTTTGCCTCTTTTATACTGTGTTAGCCTTCCATCGCTATCATGAAACATCTGACATACTTTGAAAAGGTTTATTTTGGTTCACAGAGTTTGGTGGTTCCAGGCAAAGATCAGGTGGACCCATTCTTTGGACCTCTAGTGGGTATATTGATGGCAATGGTGGGAGTTTCTGGGGGAGGGAACTGCCCATGGCCAGGAAACAAAAGAGGAAAGGGCTAGAGTCCCATAACCCCTTTGGAGGCCAGCCTCCACCAATGACCTAAAATTCTCCCATTAGGCCCCACCGACTAAAGTTTCTGCCACCTCCCAATAGTGCCACCCTGGGGACCAAACTTTTAACACATGGGCCTTTGTAGGATATTCAGCATCCAAACTATAGCACACTGTAAATATAAAACAGTTCTAAAAATTTAAATTTATTATTTTACTTTGGTACTAGGGATGGAACCCAGGAGTGCTCTACCACTAAGCTACATACCCAGCCCTGCCTGGAACTTGCCATTCTCCTGCCTTGGCTTCCCTAGTAGCTGAGATAACAAGTGTGTACAACTACTTTCTTGGCAATCTGAAAATAATTTGTGCATTTGTGTCAGAAACATAAAAATAAGTCATCTCATTTAATGCCATTCAACAAGCATTTCCAGAGAGTCTACTATGTGTTAGGCTCTAAAGTAGACCCAAGGAAGATAATGATTAATAAAGCAAGGTCATTGTTCTTCCTAAGAGGGGGTTAAATAGCTACACTGCAGTACATGTTGCTACTAAGAGAGGAACTGTTGGATTCCAGGCAGAGGCTGCACCTCCCAGGCAGAAGGCCACACCTCCCCAGGTGCCTTGTGAAAAACTACAGCTCCCAGGATCCTCAGCATGACCAAAAAACCTGACCAGCAAGTCCCCTGTCCACTACAACCCCCCCCCCCCCACCACCTTTGCTGGCCTATAGGACAAGGACTCACTCCAAGGGGGTTTTATGGCCCCTACTCTATTTAAACCAGCCCTGGACTGAAATCTCTCTCTGTTCCTGCTCTCTGTTCCTGCCTCTCTCGGTTCCTGCCTGTCCCTATTCCCGTACATCCCTTCCCTACCCTCCTTCCCTTCCTTTCCCTACCCTTGCCCACGTGGCACCCCAATAAACCCTTTTATTTCACTAACACGGTGTTCCCGGCTAAGTTAACTATGTTTCAGCAGTTTTCTAACAGGAACTAGCTCTGAGATGGAAGAAACCCAAGAGAAGATCCTGTCCCAGCCTATACTCTCTTGGTGGTACCTAATACTATGCCAAGAACCCTTGAATGAGCCGGGCGCGGTGGCGCACGCCTGTAATCCCAGCACTTGGGAGGCTGAGGCAGGAGGATCATGAGTTCAAAGCCAGCCTCAGCAATGGCGAGGCACTTAGCAACTCAGACCCTGTCTCTAATAAAATACAAAAAAGGGCTGGGGATGTGGCCCAATGGTTGAGTGCCCCTGAGTTCAATCCCTGGTAACCCCCCCCCAAAAAAATAAAAATAATAAAAATAAAAATAAATTAGGCATATCTTATATACTGTACCAGAAAACAGAGCCAGATTTTGAAATAAAATGGTATTTCAATAAATTCTGACAAGGCATTAGATAAAATGCAACATCCGTTCCTAATTTTAAAAATTCTCATTAAAATAGGGACATATGGGTTTTTTTAAAAAAATATTTATTTATTTGCTTTAGCTGTACACAATGCGTTTATTTGTACGTGGTGCTGAGGATCGAACCCGGGCCGCGCACGTGTGCTAGGCGAGCGCTCTACCGCTGAGCCACAACCCCAGTCCTATATGGGTTTTTTTAAACTACAAAATTTATTAATCAAAAAATGTAAAACAAACACCACCACAACAACAAATATGTACTTGATCAAGACATAGTTTATAAAAATATTCCCAGTAGGCTTTCAGGTGCCCATCCTTGAACACATTTCCTTCCTTATCCCCCAGGAAGCCCACCTGCCCAAATTTGGTGTTTATCATTCTTGTTCCTGTCCTTCTATTTCTGCTATACATATGTGTATTTCTAAACATGATAATACAGTTTTGCATATTTTGAATATGTTATTAATACTAATCCTTCTGCAGCTTTCCTATTTGGCCATGATGTTTTTAACTTACTCCCAAAAGTTCGGAGCAAAAAATAATGAGTGTGGTATGTATATGGAGTCAGGGTATAATACACATATGATAACAGTGCATTCATATAACACAAGGAATGGTACAATAAAATTTGTGTACATTTCTCTTTGTGCATGTTCAATAACATCTAGTATGTATTAGGAATGAAAATAGTTGGTTTTAGAATATGCATATTTGAGATGTTATTAAATTGCTCTCCAACAAAATGTACTAATCTACACTCTCAGCAAGATATGAAAATTCTCTGTTACTTTATATTCCTGCCAATAATTGGTATTGTCAGACTAAATTTTTATCTGTCTGATAGGTATAAAAATGATAGGTGTGTCAAGAATTAATTGCTAAGTACTAGGAATAAAATACTGTGGATATGGCAAAAAACAAACAATCTCCTGTCTTCATGGAATTTACATTCTTATACAGTAAACAATAAAAAATCTTACAGATATGCATAAGTTTACAAAAATATTTATGCAAGAATGCTCATTGCAGCATTTTTTGTTTGTTTGTTTGTTTGTTTGTTTGGTACCAGGGACTGAACTCAGGGGCACTCAACCACTGGGCTACATCCCCAGCCCTTTTTTGTATTTTATTAGAGACAGGGTCTCACTGAGTTGCTAAGTGCCTCACCATGGCTGAGGCTGGCTTTGAACTCATGATCCTCCTGCCTCAGCCTCCCAAGTGCTGGGATTACAGGAGTGCGCCACCGCGCCCAGCTTCATTGCAGCATTTTTTAAAAAAATATTTATTTATTTACTTTAGTTGTACACAATGCAATGAATTTATGTTTACGTGGTGCTGAGGATCGAACCCAGGCCGCGCACGTGCAAGGCGAGCTCTCTGCTGCTGAGCCACAACCCCAGCCCATTGCAGCATTTTTTGTAATAACAAAATACTAGAAACAACATGTCCTTTATCAGAGCATGCATGAAATAAATTATGATATCCTATCTATCCAATAGAAACTATACAACTACAAAGAATAAGGTAGGTCTGTGTATAGTGAAATGGGGAATTATCCAAGATACATTGTAAGTGAAAATAACAAGTTTTCCACTAGACAAATAAACCTCATTACTTATAAAGTAAAAACAAAAAATCCTAACAATGCACAGGTATAACTGTTATTTCAGGTGAAAAGAAGGTGTATGTAAACATACAAAATGTTGAGAATATGTAATAAATGTTAAAAAATCACTGTAAAATGCTTAGAAAGATGGCTTACAATAGTAACTGCATAATAAAAATTTGCTATTATTAGTAGTAATAGAAATTACTAATAGTGGATTTGTATAACTTATGCAAAAGAAAGAGAACTCATACTTTTACCTTTCTTTACTGTTTGAACTTCTGGAGTCTCCTATATACAGTAAGTATATATATTACCTTTATAATATCTTTTGAAAAGAAATGGGCCGATTTTACAGAAGGAGATGAAAATTAGCTGTGGGAATCATGCCTCAACATCTATAGTCCTGTTACCACCAGGGAACTTTATTTTTTATTTCTTTTGGTTCATTTAACAATGTGAATGAATTTCACAAACACTAATCTGAACTCATCTGAGCAAAGAAAGTCATTGTGTTAGTTTTCCATCACTATAACTAATACCTTCAATAAAGAGACTTATAAAGAGAAAATGGTTGTTTTGGCTCATTGTTTTAGAGGTTCCAGTTCCAGCTGGTTCCCTTACTTTTGGGCCTGTGATGAGGCAACACATCATAGCAGCAGTACATGGTGGAGAACATATATCATGAACCAGGGAGCAAAGAGAAAGCAAGGGGAAAAAAAACCCTCTATCCTCTCCAAGGGTGCACCCTAATGATCTAACTTCCTCCAACTCTACTTCTTAATGGTTCTGCCACCTTCCAAGCATCATTCTGGAGACCAAACTTTTTGTTGTGGTGATGGTGCTGGAAATTGAACACCCATCTCACACATGCTAAATATGCTATACCATTGAGCTACATCCCAACCCCATAACCCAGTGTTTAAGCCAGCTTTTTTTTTTTTTTTTTTTTTTTTTTTTTTTTGCTGCTGTAACCAAAGGACCTGACAAGAATAATTTTAGAAGAGGAAAAACTTAATTGGAGGCTCACAGTTTCAGAGGTCTCAGTCCACAGGCAAGACATCTTGGCAGAAGAGTATAGCAGAGAGAAGCAGTTCACATAATGATCAGGAAGCAGAAAGAAAGAGACAGACTCCACTTGCCAGATAAAAAATACACACCAAGCTGGATGTTGTGGTGCTCACCTGTAATCCCAGCGGCTCAGAAGCCTGAGGCAGAAGGATAGCAAGTTTGAAGTCAGCTTCAGCAACTTAGCAAGGTCCTAAACAACTCAGACCCTGTCTTTAAAAAATATATTAAAAAGGGCTGGGGATGTGGCTCAGTGATTAAGCATACCTGGGTTTAAACCATGGTACCAAAAAAAACCAAAACACAAAATATACCTCAAAGGCACACACCTGATGATCCACTCCCTTTAGCCACATCCTACTTGCCTTCAGTTACCAATCAATCAATTCCATCAGGGTATTAATTCACAGATTGGGTTAAGACTCTAATAATCTAATCTGTTCTCCTCTAAATCTTCTTACATTGTTTCACACATGAGCTTTTGGGGGACACCTCACATCCAAACCATACCACCACACATGACTCTGGGAGGACATTTAAGACCCAAACTATAGCAGACAGACAGTGTACATATGTATGATTTCATTTATTTAAAGTTCAAAGCAGCTAAAACCAATTCATATTGAAAGGAATATTGGAAGGTATCGGGATATTATAAGGGATTGGGGTCTTTAGCCCCCCTGTACCGGGGATGGACCTCTTTTGTCCAGCAAAAGAGGCCAGAGAGGCCTATCCCAACAAAGAGACTAGATTGGGAAAGCGAAGGCCGCCGGAATTCCCTCCCCTGCCCTCAAAGGACACAGGAACATACTGGGGAGTCCAGTCAGTGGTCAGTGCAGGAACTCGTTTATTGAAAAGGTGCACAATGCTTTATAGTGGACATCAGCCAATCAGTAGGGCGGTTTTGGTTCTCACAGCCACGCCCCCTGCTTAGCCTAGGTCCTGTAACAGGGCGTGGTAATGTGGCAAGCAGCCAGAAAGCCAGAGCTTTTCCATCCCCTTGGCAGACAGTGTAAGGTCCCAACAGGAAAGTATATTTGTTTTGTGTTGCTGTAACAAAATACCTGAGGTTGGTACCTTATAAAGAAAATAGATTTGTTTAACTTACAGTTCTGGAGATTCAAAAACACAGTACCAGAATCTGCCCAGATCTGGCAATGGTCTTGTGAAAGATGGCCTCTCAATTCAGGACTGCATGTAAAAGAGGGATCATGTAGCGAGAAGGAAAGAAGAAAGATTAAAGGGAGGTGTCAGGATTCATTATAACAACCTGCTCTCAGAATAAGAATGCACTTCCATTTGAAGGCTTTAATCTTCCTGCAAGGCTTATCACATCCATCCCACTAGACCCCACCTCTTAAAGTGCCCACAACTCAAGACCCTGCAGACTAAACTTCCAGCACCTGAATCTTTGGGGGACAAACCATAGCAGAAGGACTTGATTTTGTATTGAGCAGTCTCAGAGGGTCTGGCTTTTCTTGATGTAATTCTCCATCTGAAGAATTTCCAAGAATTTGTTCTCTTCAAGGACAAACAACATAGAGGTTTGTGTTAGTACCAAAGTTAGTGGCAAGGTAACCACTCTTCCTATAAAAGAAGACTAAACTGGCTCATGGACAAGGTTGTTAACCACCATCTTCACAAAGCCACCCACTGGGCCCTCTGAAGCTCGGGGCTAGGGGCTTGAGAAGAGATGAGAATGCCTGGAACATGAGCTGCGAATGTTTAAAAGGTGACAGAGATTCTTTCCTTGACCAAACTCCAGCCAGGGTCCTCTGAGCTCTCTTCTTCACTGGGCCTCAAACTTGGCCTATGAAAACTTGAACAAACACTAACATAGTGATTTTTGTTTGTTTATTTGTTTTAGGTTTGGGTTTTGGCAGTACTGCGGATTGAACACAGGGCCTTACTAGGCAAGTGTTCTACCACTGAGTTATATCCCCAGTGTTTTTGTTTTGTTTGTTTTTAATTTTGAAACAGGGTCTCACTAAATCTAAGTTGTCCAGACTGGCATTGAATTTCTGATCCTCCTGGTTTAGCCTTCTGAATAGTGGGGATTACAGGTGTGCTCTACTGTGTCCAGCTCTTAACATAGTTTCTAAAAGCTCAAGTCCACTGCCCTACCATCAATAATCCTGTCCCCCGCTACAGTGCCTGAGAAAACTCAAGGTGACACAAAGAATGAACTTTTTTTTCCAACCAAGACCTGAAGCTAGGGTCTCTGTTTCCCAGACCCTGTGTGGAAGGTATGAGCCTCACTTTTATAATAAGCACCAGTCAGAGCTGGTGGACCAGGACCTTGCAATAGTTTGGAACCACATGGACCAACTCCTTTCTTACATTTTTTTTTTAAATAATTGTTCAACATTCCACTTAGTTCATGCTGAACTCTTTTCCCTATTATAATAGTATATTACTGATTAAAATCCATCCCTATGGGCTGGGGGAGTAGTAGTAGTGGTAGAGTGCTTGCCTATCATGCACAGGGCCCTAACACCAATTTTTTTTTTTTTTTAATTCTATCCTTACCATTTAGCTTTGATTAACAGCTTTGTTATTTTTTGACATAAGAAATCAGAGAGATGAAAAGAAGATCTAGATACTTTCAAGAGTTCATTTGAAGCTGAAAGTGAGAAGAGTACTAAACTTGTGACTTTTAGGAAATAGTGAAGGGAAGTGAAGGGAAGGAGTCATGGACAGTCATTTACTGTGTGTGTGTGTGTGTGTGTGTGTGTGTGTGTGTGTGGCACTGGAATTAAACCAAGCCTCATGTGGGCTAAGCATATACTCTACCACTGAACTACATATCTCCAGCCCCCTGTTTATGAAGTGTTTTCTTTGCAACTCTTAATTACCAGAATTATTTTCTGATATCTAGCGGATAATGCCATGCTTCTCAATAGAAACAGAAAGCAAGGAAATCAGCTAATCCACATCAGCTTCCAAATTTTAAAATATTTTCTGGTCTTAAGACTACCAAAACTTGCAAGATAGTACAACATAGGCCATCTTTTATAACCCAGTCCTTTCCAACCACTGCTTCTCCAGCCAGAATGACTCACAGGAGTTAGTCCAGACTGACCTTTTAGGAAAGCAACAGAAACCAAGTGAGAGTTTTTCTTGTTGGTGGTGTTTTATTGTCAATTAAAGTAGCTATTTCTCTTTTTCTTTCTTTTCCCTCCTATGTGTCATTTTCTCCATTGTTATGTAATTAAACTAAAATTTTTCATTAAAACTTCTTTAGGGCTGGGGTTGTGATTCAGCCTAGTGCTTGTCTAGCACGTGTAGGGCACTGGGTTCAATCCTCATCACCACATGAAAATAAATAAATAAAATAAAGGTATTGTGTCCAACTATAACTAAAAAAATTTTTCTTAAATTCTTTATACAAATCCTGAAACAATCTAGGCCTTATTATTTTTAATGTTTTTATTTTGATAGAGGATCTATCCAATGGTATAATGGAGACCACTCATTCTGCTTACAAGAGACAATTGTTAAGTTTTCAGCAAATTTGTGAGCAGTTGAAGTCACATCTGTCACCTAAAATCAGTCATGGTGGGAATACTTATTTCATGGAAATGGGCAAACACTACAAATCAGAATTTTTCTCCCAGAGACCTGGTTGTTAAATACTAACTAGAACAGTACTAGAGACATGAAGAAGAGGAGGAAAAAGAGGAGGAGGCTGGCACAGTGGCACACATCTGCAATCCCCAACCTGGGTGGCTAAGGTAGCACTATCACAAGTTCAAGGCCAACCTCAACAACTTAGAAAGGCCCTAAGCAACTTACTGAGAACCTGTCTCAAATTTTAAAAAAGAGGCAATGGGCTATGGATGTAACTCCGTGGTTAAGCACCCCTGGGTTAAATCCCTAGCACCAAAAAAAAAAAAAAAAAAAAAAAAAAAAAGAAGAAGAAGAAGAGGAGGAGGAAGTGATAGAAGAGGAAAAAGAAAGGAGGAGGGGGGCTGTAGCTAAGTGGTAAAGTGCTTGCCTAGCATGTGTGGGGATGGAGGAGGAGGGAGAGATGGAGAAATTTGTAGAAAGGAGGGGAAGTTTGCACAAAGATCTTTTAAAAAGTAAAAACCAGGACTGGGTGTATAGCTCAGGTGTAGAGTGCTTATCTAGAATACACAAGGCCCTGGGTTCCATCCCTAGTACTAAAAAAGAAAAACATTAAAAATTTATTTAACAGAGAATAGAATATTTTTTCCTGGCTCTATCAATTATAAACTTTAGGCAAGTTACTTAACTTCCAGTTCCTTGATTTTCTTTTGGTAAAAAGATGATAGGACCTAATGAGCAGACTTTATTTTGTAAGATAAATCTAACAAAACATACACATATTTAATCAGTAATGATATTCACTTGTTAAATCAGTCATCTAAGTGGTATAATTGCTCAGGCAATACCATCCTCAAATAAAAACTGAAGGATCATGAATCATTGTCTCAATCTACTTATTTCTAATTTTTAAAACCAGAGGTTGTAAGGACATGATCCTATGAAACAAGACATAATATCTTAATCTTCCAATATGCTTTCTTTCAGGAAAGCCAGGCACGGTGGTGCACATCTGTACTCCCAGTGGCTTGGAAGATTGAGACAGGAGGATCATGAGTTCAAAACCAGCCTCAGCAACTTAGTGAGGCCCTAAGCAACTCAGAGAGACCCTATCTCTAAATAAAATTTTTAAAAAGTGGGGGAGGGTGGGCCTGGGGATGTGGCTCAGTGGTTAAGTACCCCTTGGTTCAATCCCTGGTAACAACAACAACAATCCTTCAGGAAGGTGTTATTCATACTTACCTGCCGAATAACAAAAGTTAAACAACTTTCCAGTCTTTAAGATTGACAACAAGAAGGTTTTGTGTTGTCATGTTCCAGCAGAAATGTCTCAAAGACTCTTTTCATCTTCACCAAACAATTTCTTGCCAAGGCCCATGGAAGACCAGCACACACCCATAATGAGTAATGTATTGTTATTTTTGTATTAATTATTCTTAATTTTCAATGAGCATGGTACTTTTTAAACATGCTCCCCAAAATTAAGCCTACCAATGTTAACAATTACAAAAGTCCATTTTAGATACTGCTATTTCTTTGAGAAGTTAGAGATTTAGTTTTGTTAAAATTAATTGGTGCCCCTCTGGAGCTCAGGCCCTTGCCCAAATCCACCTCCACCGACCTGCACAGGAGCCCAGGCCCAGGGTAGGCCTGGGTCCATCCTGCCACCAGCAGACCCCTGCCAGGACTCAGGCCTGGCCCAGGACCACCTCTGCTGGCCTGCGTGGGAGCCCAGGCCCAGAGTAAGCCCAGATCTGTCCCAACACCAGTAGACCCCCACTAGAGCTCAGGCTCTGGCCCAGGACCATGTTTGTAGAAACTACAGGAGCCCAGGCCCAGGGTAGGCCCAGGTCTGCACCCCCACCACTTCCACCAGGGTTAACCCACTTCCATCTTGGGTCACTGCAGCCTTTGCCATAGCCTTCCCCACACAGTAGCCTCTACCTTGGGACAGGGCCTAGAAGCAGTATAAGGCCCAAGTTTTCAGCCCCATCTTTGAAAGATGTTGCATCCATCTTGGGGCACCTCCACGCTATTTCGAGTTACCTCCACTATTGCTGCCACCACCTTTAGTTTCAGTAGCATCCATCGTGGGTCACCAGCAGTGTCTGGAAGCCCAACACCAAGGTAAGATACAGATAATCTGCACAGATACTATAATATTATAGGGTAGAAACTGTAATACCTCAGATCCACATTGTAAGAAAGGAAGACACATAGACAACATGAAAAAACAAGGGAGGAAATTTCCCCAAACAAACCAGGATAGTACAATAATAAAACACATGGACAGCACAGTTGATAAAATGTCAGAGAAGTAGTTCAGAATGTTCATAATTAAAATTATCTGTGAATTAAAGAATGACCTAAATGAGAAAATACAGGCAAAAATTGATCATTACAGCAAAGAGATAAGACAGCAAATACAGGCAACCATTGATGACACCAACAAAGAAATAAGGGAGCAAATACAGGTAGCAAAGATTAGTTCAAGAAACAAATAGAGATTCTGAAAACATACCAATCAGAAATCCTTTAAATGAAGGAAACAATAAACCAAATAAAAAAACTCAATAGAAAGCATCACCAACAGACTAGATCACTTGGAAGACAGCCCCAGGCCAACACCATTCTAAATGGAGAAAAATTGAAAGCATTCCCCCTAAAAACTGGAACATACAGGGATGCACTCTTTCACCATTTCTATTTAACATAGTTCTTGAAACACTGGCCAGAGCAATTAGACAGACAAAATAAATTAAAGGGATAAGGATAGGAAAAGAAGTCAAATTATCACTATTTGAAGATTATATGATTCTATACCTAGAAGACCCAGAAAATTCCATCAGAAAACTTCTAGAATTAGTAAATGAATTCAGCAAAGTAGCAGGATATAAAATCAACATCCACAAATCAAAGGCATTTCTGTACACCGGTGACAAATCCTCCGAAAAGGAAAACTACCCCATTTACAATAGCCTCAAAATAAAATAAAATAAAATACTTGGGAATCAACTTAACAAAAGAGGTGAAAGACCTCTACAATGAAAACTACAGAACAGTAAAGAAAGAAATCAAAGAAGACCTTAGAAGATGAAAAGATCTCCTTGTTCTTGGATAGGAAGAATTAATATTTTCAAAATGACCATACTACCAAAAGCACTATACAGATTTAATGCAATGCCAATCAAAATCCCAATGACATTCCTCATAGAAATAGAAAGAGCAGTCATGAAATTCATCTGGAAAAATAAGAGACCCAGAATAGCTAAAGCAATACTTAGCAAGAAGAGTGAAGCAGGTGGCATCACAATACCAGACCTTAAACTATACTACAGAGCAAGAGTAATAAAAACAGCATAATATTGGCACCAAAATAGACTTGTAGACCAATAGTACAAAATAGAGGACACAGAGACAAACCCACATAATTACAGTTATCTTATATTAGACAAAGGCTCCAAAACATACATTGGAGAAAAGGTAGCCTCTTCAACAAATGGTGCTGGGAAACCTGGAAATCCATATGCAACAAAATGAAATTAAACCCTTTTCTATCACCATGCACAAAACTCAACTCAAGGGCCTAGGAATTAAACCAGAGACACTGTGCCTATTAGAAGAAAAAGTAGGCCCAAATCTCCATTATGTTGGATTAGGCCCAGACTTCCTTAATAAGACTCCTATAGTGCAAGAATTAAAATAAAGAATGAATAAATGGGATGGATCCAAACTAAAAAGCTTGCTCTCCGCAAAAGAAACAATCAGTGAGGTGAATAGAGAGCCTACATTTTGGGAGCAAATTTTTACCACAGGCACATCAGATAGAGCACTAATCTCTAGGATATATAAAGAAATAAAAAATCTTAACACCAAAAATACAAATAACCCAATTAATCAATGGGCCAAGGAACTGAACAGATGCCACGTTCCCCTCCTGATCTACAGATGAGCAAGGACTCTCAGAGACGGAGCTGGTGCAAGGTGACCCTCCCCAGGGGAGATGTGGCATATAGATGGTGTTAGGATGGCTTATTCTTATTCTCTGTATTCTTGCTATTTTTCTTATAGTATGTATGACTGCCAAGACTAATGTAATAGTTGTACAACCTGCAGTGGGTTAAGGCATTTGGAGCCAGATAGAGATATAAAGAAATGTCCCCAATTTGACCTTCCTTGCTAAAACCTGTTTGGGCTTTATAGTGAGAACTGTTGCAAATGGAACGCGGAGCAGTCCAGCAGGGTCTAGGAAGATGAGTGCAAACACACCATGCAGGGTATATGAAAAAATGTTCAACATCTCTGACAATTAGAGAAATGCAAATCAAAACTACTCTAAGATTTCATCTCCAGTCAGAATGGCAACTATTAAGAATATAAACAACAGGGGCTGGGGTTGTGGCTCAGCGGCAGAGCACTTACCTCGCACATGTGAGGCACTGGGTTCGATCCTCAGCACCACATAAAAATGAATAAACAAAATAAAGATTTGCATCCAGGTGTAACTAAAGAATATTTTAAAAAATTAATTGGTGAAAGCAAGTTCTCCAAATGACCTTTAAGCCTATGTTATAAAAACTATATTTTTAAATACTTGCCTACTAGGAAATTCTAAACTATACCATGTTACCAATTTCCTTGTAGGATGAACAGTGCATTCACAATAGCTATCTATTATGCATCAATTATATATCAGACATTTTATAGTTCTCTCTCTCTCTCTGCCCCCCCACCAAGTGTTGGGGATTGAGTCTAGGGCCTCTGAATGTTCCACAGCACCCTACCATTGAGCTACAATCCCCACCATAACTTTTTTTTTTTTTTAAGAAAGTATGTTCCTTTAAATTGAGTACTTAAGTCACACCATCTCCTTTCTGAGGTGCTGCTTTGGCAAAACTTAGGTTCTCACCTCTAAAGAATATTGCTTTTGAGCCAGGCACAGTGACACATGCCTGTAATCCCAGTGGCTTGGGAGGCTCAGGCAGGAGGATCAAGAGTTCAAAGCCAGCCTCAGCAAAAGTAAGGCACTAAGCAACTCAGTGAGACCCTGTCTCTAAATAAAATACAGAATAGGGCTGGGGATGTGGCTCAGTGGTCAAATACCCCTTAGTTCAATCCCCAGTACAAAAAAAAAAAAAAAAAAAAAAAAAAAAGAAAAAAAGAAATAACAACAACAAAAAAAAAAAAAAACCAAGAATATTGCTTCTGACCAGACTGAGAGCCAGTGTGAATATAAGCCGCAGAACGGGGCTTTCAGAACAGCCAAACAAGGAAGAGCAAAAACCAGCCTTTCCTTGCATTTATAAAAGGACTGAGAATCTGAATGTCCAAACTCTCCATCTTCCACTGGTAGGAAGCATGGAAACCAAAGCATATCAGGAATAAAATATAGAACACTCTCACATACTCAAAGGCAGGAACGTTTATCTGACCATCTGGCCTCTTCTATTTGGCAGGGCTCCAGTTCAGCATTTTTAAAGGAAGATATTTTTGCTTCCATTTCATTTCTCAATGAGGAGTAGAATCTACTAAAGGGAACATAATGGATCAGAATCAATGAGTTCATTCACAAGAAACAGTACTGGATAATAATTTTTTGGTTGCTGAAAATACTTAGCCAATTATTTCAAAGTGACAAAAATCAGGGCCACCTGAGAAGAGAGAATTCAAAAGTGACAGCTACATTCACTGATAGGTTTATGTAGAACACAACATGCCTACAATCCCACTGTACCCCTTTTTTCAGTGTATTTATCAATGGGCCTAAAGTCCCGATCATCACATGAAGTTATTTAGTACGTTACAGTGCACAAAACAGAGGGAAAGACATTGTCTCTTGTAGGAGCCCTAATTAAGGAGATAGCTAAGATTGTGGTTAGCTGCGAGCCATAAAGATGTTCAAAAATTACCACCTTCGATGGTATCCCGAGACTCAGCCCGGGACATTGCGGATCGGGTTGACGCCATTTGCATGATCTCGCAAGACTCGGCGGGGGATTGTGGATCGGGTTGGCGCCATTGTGGGTGGTGGTTGCAGGAGTGTGGATGGTGTTGGAGTTGCTGTTGGAACCAGAGAGAGAAGCTAGCAGAATAAAGAGCCTGTTGGTTTCCAGTCTGCCTCTGAACTTACTCCCGCGGCATCGTTGCTCCAAGCAGCAATCGCTTCAGGCGGCAACAAGTGGTGGCCCGTACGGGGAGTTCGGTCAGCAGGTAAGAAATAAGAAAATTTTTAAAATGGGAGCAAAAATAATCGGAAAATAAAGGCCATGGATGAGTTTTTCGATATCGCGGACTCAGTGGATAGTGAGGAAAGTGATCAAGAAAGCATAGCCTCTGAGTCAGTTAATACCAGTGAGAAGAGTAGTGGTGTAAATTCAAAAGTAAGAGCTGCAAAAGCCATCAGAAACTTATTGAAATTAGCTGAAGAATATGTACTCTCCTTAGAAGCTGAAATTCAGGATACCAGTAAAAGTGACAGTAGTAAGAAGGAGCCAAACCATGAAAGTACAGTCTCCTCCACTAAGCCGGTTAGGAATTATGAAACTAGTAGTGAAGAGGAATCAAAAGGTGATTCTGGGAGCACAGTCTCCAGTAAAAAGAACAAAAAGAAATTAAAAAAGAAAAAGGACCGTCAAATAGAGGAACCACTTATGTCCTCTACTCTCCCATGGGTGGAATCCATTACAGAAAATATGAAGGGTATTACTAGGCGTTTGCAAACCCTAGAAACAGACATAAAAGGTTTTTCTGAGTGCTTATGCGCTCTCGAGGGTAACTCACAGATACATTGGGAACTGCCAGTATTTGAAAATGAAAATGGACAGAGGGTCCACCAGTCAGTAGATTTCAAAACAATAAAAAATCTCAAAGAGGCAGTAATGACGTATGGGTCCCAAGCTCCTTTCACGTTGAGTATGCTGGAGTCCCTTAACACCTTTAACTTAACCCCCTCGGACTGGAAAAGTCTATGTAAAGCAGCATTAAGTGGGGGGCAATACTTGGTTTGGCGATCACAATTTCAAGACGTTTGTAAAGAAACGGCTAAAAGAAACGCAGCTGGAGGGTTTGGAGACCATAATATAGAAATGCTCACAGGAGAAGGGCAGTTCGCAGACTTACAGGCTCAAAAATATTATGACCCAGGTATGTATGCTCAGATATACGCAGCTGCCTTAAAGGCATGGAAAACTTTGCAAGGACCTGGGGATCTACAAGGTAGCATGTCAAAAGTGATTCAAGGACCTAATGAGCCATATGCTGACTTTGCTGATCAACTTTTGAGAACTGCAGGGAGAGTGTTTGGAGATGTTGATCAAGCTATGCCATTAGTTGTTCAATTAGCATACGAAAATGCTAATAAATACTGCCAGGAAGCCATCAGGCCATGGAGAAATAAAAAGGATCTTTCCATATATATACAACTATGTAAAGATATAAATGATGCCTTTGTCACAGGAAATGTGATTGCAGCTGCAATGAGAGGTGTTTCCCCTCAAAATTTCACAAGGGCTCAACCTAGACATTATAATCAATCAGGATATTCCAGGCAATATTATCATAATCAATCAGGCTATTCTGGGCAAAATCCCCAAAGAGAAATAAGACCAAGCTCATACCGTGCCCCAGGCCACTGCCCCAGGTGTAAAAAGGGTAATCATTGGGCCCATAAATGCTATTCAAAATTTGACATCTATGGAAATCATTTGTCCAGGAATTCAAAAAACGGGGCACACGGCCCAATGCCCCAGGGCCCACAAATGTACGAGGCATTGAAGGAGGAGTATCCTCAAGCGTCCACTCAGATGCTTCCCTGACACAATCCTTACTACCCATCCACTCCCTCTCCAGAAGAACAGGAGGAAATGCAGGATTAGACCTCTGTTCCACCACCTGAATAGTGTTAACACCTGAAATGGGGGTTCAACTGATTCCCACAGGGGTCAGGGTACCTCTTCCCTCAGGAACTGTAGGACGTATTCTTGGGAGAAGTCCTAAAAGCTTATTAGGTTTGCAAGTGATCCCAGGTGTAATAAACTCATACTACAAAGGGGAAATAAAAATAATGCTTAGCTCACCCCAAAGTATAAGTTCTGTTAATCAAGGAGATAGAATTGCTCAGCTGCTTCTCCTTCCAAATTTACATAATTCATTTAAAATGAGTATGTCTCAAACAAGGAATAGTAGAGGATTTTGTTCCACTGACTCGAGACCCATGGCTTGCTGGGTTCAGGATTGTTCAAGGAGGCCTATGTGTAAAATAAAAATCCAAGGAATAGAGATGGAGGGACTGATAGATACTGGAGCTGACTCTTCCATCATTAATCTACGGCAATGGCCCAAGCACTGGCCTCTGCAAAAAGCT
This sequence comes from Tamias sibiricus, assembly GCA_025594165.1. Taxonomy (NCBI): domain Eukaryota; kingdom Metazoa; phylum Chordata; class Mammalia; order Rodentia; family Sciuridae; genus Tamias; species Tamias sibiricus. The sequence continues at coordinate 59,931,327 of CM046669.1, forward strand.
TCAACCAATTTAAGAGGCTTGGGATATAATAACCTCCCAGAGAAAAGTGCGGTAATTTTAAAATGGGAGGATGATGAAGGGCATAAAGGAACATTTCAGCCTTATGTTTTACCTAACCTACCAGTTACTTTACGGGGAAGAGATATTTTGCAACAAATGGGAGTACATCTAGCAACCAAGCCTGCAGGTGTTAAATGTGAAAATCTACAGAGTAATCTTAACCCTAAAAGAAATCATTATCAAAAAGTACAGGGTAATCTTAACCCTATAAGAAATCATTATCAAAAGGTACAGGGTAATCTTAACCCTAAAAGAAATCATAATCATAAAGGAAAAAGATTTTTTTTTTCGGGGCCACTGAGAAAATAATTTTGAAAATACCATGGCTTTCTGATAAGCCAGTGTGGGTCCCTTAGTGGCCCCTATCTAAAGAGAAATTACAAGCGGCCCACCTACTAGTTCAGAAACAACTATAAGCAGGACATACAGAACCTTCCATCTCTCCCTGGAATTCCCCCATATTTGTGATCAAGAAAAAATCAGGAAAATGGCGATTGTTACATGATCTTAGAGAAATTAATAAAACCATGCAAATCATGGGCCCTACTCCACCTGGACTTCCTAATCCTGTAGCTATTCCAAAAAATTTCCATCTTATTACTCTTGATATAAAGGAATGTTTCTTTTCTATTTCTCTACACACTCTGGATACCCCCAGGTTTGCTTTTTCAGTTCCTTCTATTAACAATAATGGCCCTGATCAGAGATATCAATGGAAAGTTTTGCCGCAGGGAATGGCTAATAGCCCCACTATGTGCCAAATCTATGTAGATAAAGTTATTCAGCCTATTAAAAAAAAAAATACCCAGAGCTTATGTGCCTCCATTATATGAATGATGTTTTGCTTGCTCATCCTAATCAAGAAGTCTTATTCACCATATTTAGTGATATATCAGAAAACTTTAAACGATATGGACTAAACATTGCTAAGGAAAAGTTTCAAATTAGATCTCCAATATTATATCTAGGATTCCGAATTATGGACACTTTTATTAGACCTCAAAAAATATTAATTAATAAGGAGCATTTGGCCACTCTTAATGACTTTCAAAAATTGCTAGGAGATATTAATTGGCTTCGCCCTACACTAAACCTCACTACTGGCCAACTAAAACCTTTATTTGACATACTTCGCGGGGACCCTGATCCATCTTCACCGCGAACATTGACTCCTGATGCTAGGAAAGCATTAAAGTTAGTAGAAAAAGCCATCGAAGGAGCTCATTGTGATAGATTTGATTGAACTCAACCACTGATATTGATTATTATTTCTTCACAATATACACCCACAGGAGTATTTTGGCAACAAGGGCCTTTATTATGGATACATTTGCCCGTCTTTCCTAAAAGTATAATTGAGTCTTATACCTCCATGGTGGCTAAACTTATTCTTCAAGGACTTAAGACTTCTACTAAAATATTTGGCATTCACCCTGCTACTATTATTACTCCCTATTCATCATCACAGATTGAATATTTATGCTTCAATGATAATGACTGGGCTATAGCTAGATGCTCTACTTCTGCAAATTTTGATAATCATCTTCCTAAGTCTCTTATATTATCCTTTTGTATTAATCATCCTATTATATTTCCACAGGTAATAAAAAATCAACCTATTCCTAAGGCATTAAATGTATTCACAGATGGGTCCTCAAATGGTACTGCTACAGTAGTCACTAAAAAAGAAAATATAACTTACATAACTGCACACAAATCAGCTCAACTAGTGGAACTGGAAGCTGTGGTAAGAGCTCTGGAAAATTTTAGAGAGCAGCCCATGAACATTTTTTTCAGATAGCCACTATATTGTACATGCCGTCCCAAAATTAGAGCTAGCAGGACCAATAGCACCTCATACTCCAGCCTTTAAATTGTTTTATCAAATACAAAAACTTTTGTGGGCAAGAAAAGAACCTCTATTCATAGGTCATATTAGAGCACATACCAACTTGCCTGGTCCCCTCCATGAAGGTAATCAAAAGGCTGATGCTCTTACCCAAACAATCTTTATACTTTCAGTGCTCCAATAAGCTACTTTATTCCACGCCCAGTTTCACGTCAATAGCACCACCTTGCAGCATAGGTTTAAAATCACAAAGGAGCAAGCCAGAACAATTATAAAAGATTGTAAATCTTGTATGACACATTTGCCCAATCCTCATTATGGTGTTAACCCTAGAGGATTAATGCCCAATCATTTGTGGCAGATGGATGTTACTCATGAGCCAAGTTTTGGAAAATTGCGATTTATTCATGTGACCATAGATACATGCTCAGGCATGATTTTTGCTTCCTTACATTCTGTAGAAAAAGTTAAAGATGTTACATCTCATTGTTTGCAAGCTTTTGCTGCATTGGGCATCCCCAAAATGCTTAAAACAGATAATGGCCCTTCATATACGTCCTCATCTTTCAAAATTGAATTTTGAATTTTGAATTTTGAATGTCAATTTCAAAATTGAATTTTGCAAAATTCAATATATCCCATAAAACAGGCATCCCATACAATCCTCAGGGTCAGGGCATTATTGAAAGAGCAAACCGCACACTGAAAATTATGTTATTAAAACAAAAAGAAGGAAATTGGAAAAGTCCTAGGGACAGATTGGTAGTTGCCCTGTTTACCTTAAATTTTTTAACTTTAGACTCTAATGGTTATCTGCTGGAGACAGACATTGGAACCCACACCAACAACATAAACCTTTGGTTTACTGGAAGGATGTTCTTTCAGGTACATGGAAGGGTCCAGATCCAGTATTAATTTGGGGGAGAGGATCTGTTTGTGTTTTTCCAAAGCACGAATCCTCTCCAATATGGATACCATCTAGATTAATAAAGCAGGTATCAAATCAAAAGGATCAAAATGAGGTTGTTGAAGAATCAAGATTAATAAAAAAAAAGTACAAAATCAAGAGGACCAAGATGAAGGTATGGAATGATTCCTTTAAAAGAGTCCTTCAAAATATCTCACAACTTAAGTGTCATTCCTCCCGGCCAGGACGAGGAGATCTCTCTTTAGTGTGTGCACAATTGTATTTTTTTCTCTTTTTATATATGTTTTTATGTCTGTGCATTTGTCTAAATTTCATGTAAATGTGACGTCACAAATATATGTTTGTAGGTTTGTGTGTCTGTCCAGTGTGACGTCACAAGTAACAAAGCGCTTATGAAAAAAAATATATATATATATGATCCAAATAACTTTAATTCATTTAAGTTTAAGAGTATTCAAATTGGGTAAATAATTTAATAAGTGAAGGTACCTTCAATTTTGATTTATAGGTGTCCCAGGGATTTCTCTTTAGCAAAGAATATGACTAATGCTGTATAACCTGATATTTTGGCGTTTTGACATAGGAATGTTTATTTGTAATTAACTTTATTTGTTTTATAGCTGATTAATTTGAGTTATTTCAACAGATAATTTCATGGAAGGTTACAGAGACTCGAGGGTTCCAGCTAACAAATTATTTTTCCAAAGTGCCTTTAGCTTTTCTTTACTCTATCTTTAATGCAGTAAATACCCTCAGTCTTTCTTTGTTTTGTTCTGAATATGATATTTTCCCAGCTTATGTTTGTGAGAGCTCAAGCAGCAATGTGTGTGAGCAGAAATCAACTTTAATTTTCTAATCTAATAATTCTATTTTTTAGTTTGACAACTCGCCTCTTGACTCAGTGCTGGAATAGCACTGCCTTTCCTTTAATAATTGATGCTTGAGTTTCTAGGTAGCGGGCCCTGAAGATTTGCTGGTGGCATTGTCTAGACATAAAAAAGACGGCTGCTGCTACAGCTGCAAGGATCGCAGTCGCTGCAAACATCCCAGCTGCTCAAGCATCAAACAACCTCACCAGCAGTGTGGCCTCTGCTCTGCATGCATGGGGCCTCCTAGATCGATGTGTTATAACAAGTGGACATTTTGATCTTTCATTGTTTGGGACTTTACGGGACAATGCCTTGCGAGTATTTGTCTAGAGAACTCAGTGCGTTACTTGATGGAACTTAGGGCAGCTGATTTGTTTCAAGAATTTGATATGCTATGCAACTTGGCTCATCAGCAGAAGGCTTATCGCCTTAAAGCCGCAGCATCTCCTCTCAATTGGATGGCTGTTAGTCATCATACACAGTCGATCCTGAAGGGCTCGATTGGATGGCTGGTAGCCAATGACAGGTAAGATCCCCAGAGGTGAACAACCTAAGACAGGCACAGTTGCATGGGACAGTCTCATGTGGCTGACATATCAACCCAAGACAGGAGTCAAGGGCACAGCCTTGATTATCCGATGACGGGTAAGAATGTTGGTTGCACATGGACGTCCTAGAGCATCCCCTCTTTTAAAACAAAAAGGGGGGAAATGTAGGAGCCCTAATTAAGGAGATAGCTAAGATTGCGGTTAGCTGCGAGCCATAAAGAGGTTCAAACATTACCACCTTCCATGGTCTCGCGAGACTCGGCCCGGGACATTATGGATCGGGTCAGCGCCATTCGCATGATCTCGTGAGACTTGGCAGGGGATTGTGGATCGGGACAGCGCCATTGTGGGTGGTGGTTGCAGGAGTGTGGGTGGTGTTGGAGTTGCTGTTGGAACCGGAGAGAGAAGCTAGCAGAATAAAGAGCCTGTTGGTTTCTAGTCTGCCTCTGAACTTACTCCCATGGCATCATCGCTCCAAGCGGCAATCGCTTCAGGCGGCAACAGTCTCTGAAGGTGTAATAAGCAGAGGCGACCTAAACCATCTCGACCTGAGGGTGTATTAACCCACCCTTAAACTGTCTCCACTTGAGGGCCTATTAACCCTGTGCTTTATAAACCCTGCCCTTGCTATGAGCCGGCGCCATCTTCTACTACCCTGCTTTGTGTGGGTCAGAGTTGGTGGCCGCGGCTAGAATAAAGGTTTCTTTGGCTGTTATGTGAGTGGATTGTGAGACTTTTCCTGCAAATTAGGTACAACAAAGGTAACTGAAAGTTGTTTTTTTTTTTTTTTTTTTTTTTTGCAAAAGGTCCATGTCACTCTGACGTGGGAGGAATGGACCCCAGTCCCTAGTGACCTTCATTGGCTTGACTTCTCTTCTTTGGTTGCACTGGCCTCAGTGACAGCAGTTCTCCTCTTCTTCCTTGCACTCCTGCTCCTCCTATTGGGGATGGAGTATTTCAGCATGGCCTGGTATGGTCAGCATAGTGTGATCCCTTGATCACCTCTGTGCTACAGTGGAAGCAGGAAAAGCCCTACTTGAAGTATTCCTTTCCCACAGGGGCCACTGGCCATCCCCCAGCACACAGGCAACTCTAGTTGATGTCTCCATTTGGCAGTATCAATATCCATTCTTCATGAGAATCACTACCATCTCTGAACCCCCTTTATAGCCCTCTTTTTAGTTTCACTGCTTCTTTTTGCTTCTGTAAAATGCTTGGCTTTAAGATAATAAGAGTCAAACTGCTGTGACTCTATTTAGTAATCAACTACCTCTATTCTGTCAGCCTCATGCTGTCACAAGTCTCTGGCCACAGGGACAAAGGGAGAACAAGTCCGGGCATTTTAAGCCAGCCCCGTGCACAATAAAACCTTGTAAGATAAAAGCAGGACACTGCAGTGAGCTTGAGAAACAGTAGCACATTCCATTGCACTGAACGCAGCTTCTGCCAATAAGAACCCCCTCGGTTATCAACATGCTTGGCGTGCGCGGGCTTCCCTGGCCTATTGCAATGTGACGATGTAGCCGCCTGAAGCGCTTGGAGCAACAGAGCCACGGGAAAAACTTCAGAAGCAAACTGGAGACAAACAGCTTTTTATTCTGATAACTTTTCTCTCTGGTTCTAACAACGACTAACTCATGCCAAACACACCACTAAAATGGCGCTGACCCGATCAGCAATTTCGGCCAAGTCACTCGAGATCCCGCAACAAGTCTCGTGAGACTACGGGAGGAGACAATGCCCAAATCTCCACGGCTCATAGTCAACTGCAATTCAAGCCAATCCCCAAACAGGGCTCCTGCATTTCCCCCTTTTTGTTTTAAAAGAGGTAATGCTCTAGGACGTCTATGTGCAACCAACATTCTTACCCGTCATCGGATAATCAAGGCTGTGCCCTTGACTCCTGTCTTAGGTTGATATGTCGGCCACATGAGACTGTCCCGTGCGACTGTGCCTGTCTTAGGTTGTCCCCCTCTGGGGATCTTACCCGTCATTGGCTAACCAGCCATCCAATGGAGCCCTTTAGGATCGACTATATATGATGACTAACAGCCGTCCAATTGTGAGGAGATGTTGCGGCTTTAAGGCGACAAGCCTCTTGGTGATGAGCCAAATTGCATAGCATATCAAATTGTTTAAACAAATCAGCTGCCCTAAGTTCCATCAAGTAACACACTGAATTCTCTAGACAAATACCCGCAAGGCATTGTCCCGTAAAGTCCCAAACAATGAAAGATCAAAATGTCCATTTGTTGTAACATGTTGATGTAGGAGGCCCCATGCATGTAGAGCAGAGGCCACACTGTTGGTGAGGTTGTTTGATGTTTGAGCAGCAGGGATGCTTGCGGCGGCCGCGATCCCTGCAGCTGTAGCAGCAGACGTCTTTTTTATGTTTAGACAATGCCACCGGCAAATCTTCAGGGCCCGCTACCTAGAAACTCAAGCATCAATTATTAAAGGAAAGGCAGTGCTATTGCAGCACTGAGTCAAGAGGCGAGTTGTCAAACTACAAAATAGAATAATTAGATTAGAAAATTAAAGTTGATTTTTGTTCACACACATCGCTGGTTGAGCTTCTACAAACATTAGTTGGAAAAATATCATATTTAGAACAAAACAAAGAAAGACTGAGGGTAATTACTGCATTAAAGATAGATTAAAGAAAAGGTAAAGGCACTTTAGAGAAATAATTTGTTAGCTGGAACCCTTGAGTCTCTGTATACAGAGCAATCTTTTACCTGTTGAGATAATTGAAATTAATGAGCTATTAAACAAATGAAGTTAATAACAAATAAACAATCTTAAGTCAAAACACCAAAATATCAGGTTATATAATACTAGTCATATTGTTTGCTAAAGAGAAGTCCCAGGGACACCTATAAATCAAAATTGAAAGTACCTTCATTTATAAAATTATTAACCTAAATTGAATACTCTTAACCTAAAATGAATTAAAGTTATTTGGATCCATATATATATATATATTTTCTTTGTCATAAGCGCTTTGTTCTTTGTGACGTCACACTGGACAGACGAACAAACATACAAACATATATTTGTGACGTCACATTAACATGAAATATAGACAAATGTACAGACATAAAGACATGTATAAAAAGAAAAGAAAAAAAAAAAATACAATTGTGTGCACACTAAAGAGAGATCTCCTCGTCCCGGCCAGGAGGAATGACACTTAAGTTGTGAAATATTTTGAAGGACTCTTTTGAGGGAATCATTCTATACCTTCATCTTGGTCCTCTTGATTTTGTACCTTTTTTATTAATCTTGATTCTTCAATAACTTCATCTTGATCATTTTGATGTGGTACCTGTTTTATTAATCTAGATGGTATCCATATTGGAGAGGATTCGTCTTTTGGAAAAACACAAACAGATCCTCTTCCCCAAATTAATACTGGATCTGGACCCTTCCATGTACCTGAAAGAACATCCTTCCAGTAAACCAAAGGTTTATGTTGTTGGTGTGGATTCCAATGTCTGTCTCCAGCAGAATAACCATTAGAGTCTAAAGTTAAAAAATTTAAGGTAAACAGGGCAACTGCCAATCTGTCCTTAGGACTTTTCCAATTTCCTTCTTTTTGTTTTAATAACATAATTTTCAGTGTGTGGTTTGCTCTTTCAATAATGCCCTGACCCTGAGGATTGTATGGGATGCCTGTTTTATGGGATATATTGAATTTTGCGCAAAACTGTTTGAAAGATGAGGACGTATATGCGGGGCCATTATCTGTTTTAAGCATTTTGGGGATGCCCAATGCAGCAAAAGCTTGCAAACAATGAGATGTAACATCTTTAACTTTTTCTCCAGAATGTAAGGAAGCAAAAATCATGCCTGAGCATGTATCTATGGTCACATGAATAAATCGCAATTTTCCAAAACTTGGCTCATGAGTAACATCCATCTGCCACAAATGATTGGGCATTAATCCTCTAGGGTTAACTCCGAAATGAGGATTGGGCAAATGTGTCATACAAGATTTACAATCTTTTACAATTGTTCTGGCTTGCTCCTTTGTGATTTTAAACCTACGTTGCAAGGTGGTGCTGTTGACATGAAACTGGGAATGAAATAAAGTAGCTTGTTGTAGCGCTGAAAGTATAAATACTGTTTTTGTAAGTTCGTCAGCCTTTTGATTACCTTCATGGAGGGGACCAGGCAAATTAGTATGTGCTCTAATATGGCCTACGAATAGAGGTTCTTTTCTTGCCCACAAAAGTTTTTGTATTTGATAAAACAATTTAAAGGCTGGAGTATGAGGTGCTATTGGTCCTGCTAACTCTAATTTTGGGACGGCTTGTACAATATAGTGGCTATCTGAAAAAATGTTTACGGGCTGGTCCCTAAAATTTTCCAGAGCTCTTACCACAGCTTCCAGTTCCACTAGTTGAGCTGATTTGTGTGCAGTTATGTAAGTCATATTTTCTTTTTTAGTGACTACTGTAGCAGTACCATTTGAGGACCCATCTGTAAATACATTAAATGCCTTAGGAATAGGTTGATTTTTTATTACCTGTGGAAATATAATAGGATGATTAATACAAAAAGATAATATAGGGGACTTAGGAAGATGATTATCAAAATTTGCAGAAGTAGAGCATTTAGCTATAGCCCAATCATTATCATTGAAGCATAAGTATTCAATCTGTGATGATGAATAGGGAGTAATAATAGTAGCAGGGTGAATGCCAAATATTTTAGTAGAAGTCTTAAGTCCTTGAAGAATAAGTTTAGCCACCATGGAGGTATAAGATTCAATTATACTTTTAGGAGAGACGGGCAAATGTATCCATAATAAAGGCCCTTGTTGCCAAAATACTCCTGTGGGTGTATATTGTGAAGAAATAATAATCAACATCAGCGGTTGAGTTAAATCAAATCTATCACAATGAGCTCCTTCGATGGCTTTTTCTACTAACTTTAAAGCTTTCCTAGCATCAGGAGTCAATGTTCGTGGTGAAGATGGATCAGGATCTCCACGAAGGATGTCAAATAAAGGTTTTAGTTGGCCAGTAGTGAGATTTAGTGTAGGGCGAAGCCAATTAATGTCTCCCAGTAGTTTTTTTGGAAATCATTGAGGGTGGTCAAATGTTCTTTATTTATTAAAATTTTTTGGGGTCTAACAAAAGTATCCATGATTTTAAATCCTAAATATAATATGGGAGATCTGGTTTGAACTTTTTCTTCTGCTATATATAATCCATATTTTTTTAAATTTTCTACCACATCACTGAATATATTAAATAAGATTTTTTGACTAGGGTGGGCCAATAAAATATCATCCATGTAATGTAGACACATGAGGTTTGGATATTTATTTTTAATGGGTTGGATAGCCTTGTCCACATATATTTGGCATATGGTGGGGCTATTAGCCATTCCCTGTGGTAAAACCTTCCATTGATATCTCTGATCAGGGCCATTATTGTTCATAGAAGGAATGGAAAAAGCAAACCTGGGGGCATCCAGAGGATGTAGGGGAATAGAAAAGAAGCAATCCTTTATATCAAGAGTAATAAGATGGAAATTTTTTGGAATAGCTACGGGACTAGGAAGTCCAGGTTGAGTAGGCCCCATAACTTGCATGGTTTTATTGATTTGTCTAAGATCATGTAACAATCGCCATTTTCCTGACTTTTTCTTGATCACAAATATGGGGGAATTCCAGGGAGAGGTGGAAGGTTCTATATGACCTGCTTCTAATTGTTCCTGAACTAATTGGTGGGCCGCTTGTAATTTCTCTTTAGATAGGGGCCACTGAGGGACCCACACTGGCTTATCAGAAAGCCATGGTATTTTCAAAATTATTTTCTCAGTGGCCCCGAAAAAAAATATCTTTTTCCTTTATGACAATTATTACTTTTAGGGTTAAGATTACTCTGTACTTTTTGATAATGAGTTCTTTTATGGTTAAGATTACCCTGTAGGTTTTCACATTTAACATCTGCAGGCTTGTTTGCAAGGTGTACTCCCATTTGTTGCAAAATATCTCTTCCCCATAAAGTAACCGGTAGATTAGGTAAAACATAAGGCTGAAATGTTCCTTTATGGCCTTCATCATCCTCCCATTTTAAAAATTACTGCACTTTTATCTGGGAGGTTATTATATCCCAAGCCTCTTAAACTGGTTGAAGCTTTTTGCAGAGGCCAGTGCTTGGGCCATTGGCGTAAATTAATAATGGAAGAGTCAGCTCCAGTATCTATTAATCCCTCCATTTCTATTCCTTGGATTTTTATTTTACACATAGGCCTCCTTGAACAGTCTCGAACCCAGCAAGCCATGGGACTTGAGTCAGTGGAACAAAATCCTCTATTGTTCCCTTCTTGAGGCATACCCATTTTAAATGAATTATGTAAATTGGGAAGGAGAAGCAACTGAGCAATTCTATCTCCTTGATTAACAGAAGTTATACTTTGGGGTGAGCTAAGCATTATTTTTATTTCCCCTTTGTAGTCTGAGTTTATTACACCTGGGGTCACTTGCAAACCTAATAAGCTTTTAGGACTACGCCCGATAATAAGTCCTACAGTCCCTGAGGGAAGAGGTCCCCTGACTCCTGTGGGAATCAGTTGAACCCCCATTTCAGGTGTTAACACTATTCGGGCGGTGGAACAGAGGTCTAATCCTGCATTTCCTCTTGTTCCTCTGGCGAGGGAGTGGATGGGTAGTAGGGATTGTGTCGGGGAAGCATCTGAGTGGATGCTTGAGGATACTCCTTCTGCAATGCCCCGTACATTTGTGGGCCCCGGGGTATTGGGCCCCATGCCCCGTTTTTTGAATTCCTGAACAAAGGATTTCCATGGATGTCAAATTTTGAATGGCATTTATTGGCCCAATGATTTCCCTTTTTACACCTGGGGCAGCGGCCTGGGGCACGATATGAGCTTGGTCTTATTTCTCTTTTGGGATTTTGCCTAGAATTGCCTGATTGATTATGATAATTTTGCCTGGAATATCCTGATTGATTATAATATCTACGTTTAGCCTTTGTGAAATTTCGAGAGGAAGCACCTCTCATTGAGGCTGCAATCACATTTCCTGTGACAAAGGCGTCATTTATATCTTTACATAGTTGTATATATACGGAAAGATCCTTTTTAGTTCTCCATGGCCTGATGGCTGCTTGGCACCATTTATTTGCATTTTCATAAGCTAATTGAACAACTAATGGCATAGCTTGGTCAACATCTGCAAACACACTACCTGCAGTTCTCAAAAGTTGATCAGCAAAGTCGGCATACAGCTCATTAGGTCCTTGAATCACTTTTGACAAGCTACCTTGTAGATCCCCAGGTCCTTGTACAGTTTTCCATGCCTCTAAGGCAGCTGCATTTATCTGAGCATATATATCTGGGTCATAATCTGTTTGAGCCTGTAAGTCTGCGAATTGCCCTTCTCCTGTGAGCATGTCTATATTATAGTTTTCAAACCCTGCAGCCGCGTTTCTTTTAGCCGTTTCTATACAAAGTTCTTGGAATTGCGATCGCCAAACCAAGAATTGCCCCCCACTTAATGTTGCTTTACATAGACTTTTCCAGTCTGAGGGGGTTAAGCTAAAGGTGTTAAGGGACTCCAGCATACTCAACGTGAAAGGAGCTTGGGGCCCATAAGTCATTACTGCCTCTTTGAGATTTTTTATTGTTTTGAAATCTACTGACTGATGGACACTCTGTCCATTTTTCTTTTCAAATGCTGGCGGTTCCCAATGTATCTGTGAGTTGTCCTCGAGAGCGCATAAGCGATCAGAAAGACTTTTTATTTCTGTTTCTAGGGTATGCAAATGCCTAGTAATACCCTTCATATTTTCTGTAATGGATTCCACCCATGGGGGAGTAGAGGACACAAGTGACTCCTCTGCCTGACGGACCTTTTTCTCGGTCTTTTTTAATTTCTTTTTCCTCATTTTCTCAGGATCACTTTTACTAGATTCCTCACCACTGCTAATTTCACTGACAGCAATATCCTGAGGCCCAGGTTCCAGTGAGAGCAAGTATCCTTCAGCTTTCGCCAATAACTCCCGAATAGCTTTAATAGCTTGGATTTTTGTCATTTTTGGGTCTCTTCTAATACTCTCTTTACTGGTCTCAGTTGGCCCAGTGGAATCTACACTTTTTTGATCACTTTCACTTTTGTCTATATACTCCTCACTGAGAACAGAGTCAGGTATATCAAGGAGTCTTTGCATAGCCTCTATCACTTGGGATTCAGTTATATTCGAACCCATCTTTAGAGACCTTTCAGTTCTTACCTGTCCGCTCCGAAGTTCCCCGTACGGGCCGCCACCTGTAGCCGCCTGAAGCGCTTGGAGCAACAGAGCCACGGGAAAAACTTCAGAAGCAAACTGGAGACAAACAGCTTTTTATTCTGATAACTTTTCTCTCTGGTTCTAACAACGACTAACTCACGCCAAACACACCACTAAAATGGCGCTGACCCGATCAGCAATTTCGGCCAAGTCACTCGAGATCCCGCAACAAGTCTCGTGAGACTACGGGAGGAGACAATGCCCAAATCTCCACGGCTCATAGTCAACTGCAATTCAAGCCAATCCCCAAACAGGGCTCCTGCATGACGAGACCCCCTAACTGTAAGGATGGCCAATCATGTAAACCCCCTCGCTCTCCTGGTTCTACCTCAATAAAAGGCTCACGCCCCCTGAGTGAGGGGCTCTCAGTACAGATCCACTGTGTTGGTGAGGTCTGAGAGTCCGAACTTAAGCCCAAATAAAGGCTCTTTGTTCTTGCATGCACTCCAGACTCCTTGGTGGTTTTTGGGGATCCGTTCTCTGGGCATAACACTCTGTGGTCACAAAGAGGATTCTATCCTTCCCCTCCTGCTGATAGCAGGCCATGGCTGCAGCTGGCACTTCGACCTCACAGAAGTGGCAGTGGCTGACGCCGTGATCTCCCTCTCCTCAGGCAGGGCAGGCTGCTCCAGCTGTAACTCTTCAAGTTATACATTTAAATCCCATATTAGAAATGAAGGTTAAGGGCTGGGGTTGTGGCTCAGTGGTAGAGTGCTTTCCTAGCATGTGTGAGGCACTGGGTTTGATTCTCAGCACCACATAAAAATAAATAAAGATCTATTGACAACTAAAAAATATTAATAAAAAAAAAAGAAAGAGGGACTGGGGTTGTGGCTCAGTAGCAGAGCACTCGCCTCACACGTGTGCGGCCCGGGTTCGATCCTCAGCACCATGTAAACATAAATGCATTGCATTGTGTACAACTAAAGTAAATAAATAAATATTTTTTAAAAAAAGAAAGAAAGAAATGAAGGTTAAATTTCCAGCATTCCAAAAACAAAATACAACTAGAAATGAAGGTTGAAGGACTTAAGTAACTTCACCAAACCCAAATGCATAAGAATTTGAACTGATTAAGGTTTCAAATGCAACTCTCTCGGCTTCAAAGCCATATTATTTTTCCTGTAGCACAACATCTCTTTCCTACAGGAATTTTTTCCTTTCCCAAAGGCAATTGGTAGTTGTTTTCCAGGAAATAGATACTTATAAACTATATGAGGTTGAAAGTCATAATATAATTATCAAAAATTGTATTTTTGCATGGAACGATCATAACAGAAAAATAGCTGACCCTTCTATAACAGGGATTCACTTTATGCTCTGAGTATAAACCTTGCTTCGTAATCACAAGTAGCTTACTTTTTTTTTTTATTTCTTAGTTGTAGATGGATATTATGCCTTTATTTTATTTTATTTTATTTTAAATATTTATTTATTTGCTTTAGTTGTACACAATGTGTTTATTTACGTGGTGCTGAGGATCGAACCCCGGGCCGCGCATGTGCTAGGCGAGCGCTCTACCACTGAGCCACAACCCCAGCCCCTATTTTATTTATTTTTATGTGATGCTGAGGATCTAACCTAGTGCCTCACATGTGCTAGGCAAGTGCTCTACCACTGAGCCACAACCCCAGCCCACAAATGGCATAAGCCATTAAAACCAACATGCCATATATTTGTTGCAGATTTTATGCCAAATTTTTTTTTTTTTTTTTTTTTTTTTTTTGTGAAAGTTTCTTCAGAGCATACAGAGTGAAAGAGTTCTCGGCAACCCAATTATAATTATCAACTTGGTGCTCATAATTTTTTTTTTTTTTTTTTTTGGTACCAGGGATTGAACTCAGGGGCACTCAACCACTGGGCCACATCCCCAGGCCTTTTTGGTATTTTATTAGAGACAGGGTCTCACTGAGTTGCTAAGTGCCTCGCCATTGCTGAGGCTGGCTTTGAACTCGCGATCCTCCTGCCTCAGCCTCCCAAAGTGCTGGGATTACAGGCGTGCGCCACCGCGCCCGGCTATATGAAGCTTTTTTAATGAAAAACTGTGCCAATATTACTTAAAATCATCTGTTACTAAACTATCTTTGGTGCACAATTCAAATGCTCAAAATACTTGGGAATGTAGGTTAATGTGGTGGTGACAATTTTGCAGTGAAATATTGAAGGAGATGTAGAAGGGCTTAGGCAGCCAGGGCAAGATGGTGAGTGAGGGAGTTCAGGGCAGGGCCAGAACAAAGGAGCATAAAGAGGGTGTTCTGGCGAGGTTAACTTCCTGTTTGACCAAAGTTCTCGTGCACACAAGCGGGTGAACCAATTAGATAGACACCGCATACCTATGCTCCTAAGCAGCGGGTCCAATATATAAACTAAAACAGACCCAAGGACACCAGTGAACAATAGTGAGGAGAGCATGGACGGGAAGGAGATGAGGAAAGGAAGAAATTCCAGGGACCATAAAAAGAATAGGCCAAAACTTCCCCACCAGACTCCTGAATCTGGGGCCCCTTCTCTTTGGAGAAATCTTTTATTGTCACTTTTGCAATAAACCTGCTGCTTGCTTGCTATCTCTGTGACCTGTTCTTCAATTCTGTGCTGAGCAGAGACACCAAACCCAACACCTCTCGCTGGTAATATGATGGATTTTTCTGGTTTGTTTCTGTCCCTTCTCTTCTTCCTCCCCTCACTTCCTTCCTAACAACAGGAAAAACAAGATTAATATTTTTCCTGTCCCAGGCTAAGCTATTGTGTCCTTTACTGCCCACAAGAATAAAGAAGTGCCAAACCTGGTAACTAGAGCGACAGCTCTCTCAAGGACACCAGCCAAACATTAATTCATTCTATCTACTGATAAGTCCTTTTTTGAAAGCCCCATAATTCCCCTGGCAGAATAACAGGCTTTGAGATCTGTGTTCACTCCATTCTTCTTATTTATTAGGAAATCAATAAAACTTCTTTTTCCTTTTTTCAAAACTTTGTCCTCCCCAGGCATGGTGGCACATGCCTGTAATCCCAGTGACTTGGGAGGCTGAGGCAGGAGGATCACAAGTTTGAGGCCAGCCTCAGTAACTTAGCAAGACCCTGCCTGAAAATAAAAATGAAAATGACGGGCTGGGGTTGTGCCTCAGTGGTAGAGTGCGCACCTAGCATGTGTGCGGCCCGGGTTCGATCCTCAGCACCACTTAAAAATAAATAAAGGCATTGTATACAACTAAAATAAATAAATAAATATAAAAAAAAAAGAAAAAGAAAATGACTAGGATGTACTTCAGTGTTAGAGTGCCCTGTAGAACCCACCTTTTTAGCCCCACGCCCTTTCTAGTTTAATCGCTTCTTTTTGCTTCTGTAAAATGCTTGGCTTTAAGATAATAAGAGTCAAAAAGCTTCCCCTCAAGGCCATTTGGAGCTGTGCGCACTGCCTAAGCCTACATGGCTAAACCTACTACCTAAAACTGTGTTGCCGCCTGAAGCGATGGCTGCTTGGAGCAACAAAGCCGCAGGAATAAGTTCAGAGGCAGACTGGAAACAAACAGGCTCTTTATTCTGCCAGCTTCTCTCTCCGGCTCCAACAACACCCCGACACGCCGTCCACGCTCCTCCAACCACCACAAAATGGCCCCGACGACGACCCACAATCCTCCGGGCCAAGTCTCGCGAGATCATGCAAATGGCTCCGACCCAATCCACAATGTCCCGGGCCAAGTCTCACCAGACCATGGAAGGTGGTAATGCTTATGGCTCAAAGCTAACCACAATCTTAGCTATCTCCTTTATTAGGGCTCCTGCAAAACTGTACGTGCCTGACTACAGTTTGTAATCAGCACATTCCATTGCTCTGAGGATAGCCTCCACCAATGAAGACCCCCTTAGTCATTCCCCAATCAATTTAAAATGTGCTTGGTGCGCACGGGCTCCCCTGGCCAATTACAACGAGACAAGACACCCTAACTGTACAGATGGCCAATCATGTAGACCCTCCCTCTACCTGCTTCTACTCCCATAAAAGACTTGTCCCTCCTGGGTTCGGGACTCTCAGTACAGATTCACTGTGTTGGTGAGGTCTGGGAGTCTGAGCTTAAGCCTGTATACAGGCTCTTTGTTTTTGCATGCACTCTGGATTCCTTGGTGGTCTTTGGAGGGTCCATTCTCTGGGCATTACATGCCCCTGGGTTCAATTCCTAGTACCAAAAAAGGAAAAGAAAAAAAAAGGCATGGTGCCTGTTTTCTTCCGCTCCCCACCCCCATGTGCTCTCTCTGCAGCCACCACAGCCCAACCTTACCACAAGGCCAAGATGTTTGTGCAGCTGGCAGCACCTACAGAAGAAATACGGCAGTGTTTTGGGATAAACTAACCACCCATTCCCCAAGACCCAAATGTTTGCACAAGAAAAAATGTCTTTTGTAACTGCCCCAGGCCAATGGGAAATGACCAGACTACAGCTCACCCGAGAAAATCGATAAAAGCTTGTATCTTCCTTTGTTTGGGAACAGCCTGGTCACCCTCTCCAACAGTGCTATCTCCCTTCAGCTTGAAGCCCCAAGTCTTGCCCACATGTTTGCACTCATTTGTCTTGATTTCACTTCCATCATCACCAAGTCGGAAGTTCCAGTATCTGGTATCAGAGACTCTAAATCTTGTCTCACCAACCAACTTAGCTAACAAGTGGCTGGAGTCAGGGAAATGGAAGGCTAATTGGTTGTAAGTGGGAGCCCTGGTAGTATAGTCTACAGCTGGCACCCTCGTCCAGGTGGAAGTTAATGGATCCTTTGTAAAAAGGGAGTTTCCGGTCTTTCCATTATTCTGGTCCCTCCTGCCATGGTTGACAGGGACCTCTCACTTCTTTTCTGGGTCCCCTGAAGCCCTGTTCTCTTCTTCAGGTTCTGCTTGCTGCAGGAGACTTTTGATTCTGCCAGGCTCTCAAGGACATTTTAAATCAGGTCCTTGGATTCTGCACCAGCATCCTGAAAAACAGCTTTAGCACACTACCATTTCTTTTTTTTTTTTTTTTTTTTTTTTTTTTTTTTTTTTTTTTTTTTGGTACTACAGATTGGACTCAGAGGTACTCTACCACTGACCCACATCCCCAGCCCTCCCAGCCCTTTTTACTTTGAAACAGGATCTTACTAAGATGCTTAAAGCCTCACTAAATTGCTGAGTCTGGCCTTGAACTTACGATCCTCTTGCCTCAGCCTCCTGAGTCCCTGGGATTATAGGTATGTGCCACCAGGCCCAGCTTTAACAGATTTTAGGAACTAGAAGTTGTTGTTTAATAGCCCCGTTTCAATGGGATCCGTGTTACTTATTTTTCCTTTGGCTTCAGACTCCCATATGACTCAGCACTGCGTTGTCACTGATGCAGAGTCCAAAACATACCCCATGACACAATATCACCAGTTTGACCCTACTACAAATGTCCTTTCTTCCGTCTTTCATTTTTTCAACACTTATTAAGTGCCTACTGTGTGCTAGACACCGCTGTAGGTATTTGAGAAACAGCATTAGATGAATGGATAGGAAAAATTTGGTATATATACACAATGGAACAATACTCAGCACTAAAAGAGAATAAAATCATGGCATTTGCAGGTAAATGGATGGAGTTGGAGAAAATAATGCTAAGTGAAGTTAGCCAATCCCAAAATAACAAAGGTCGAATGATTCCTTTGCTATGATGATACTGACTTATAATGGCAAGGGAGGGGGGATGAGAGGAATGAAGGAATTTTAAATAGAACAAAGAACAGGTGTGGAAAAGGAATAGGAATAATGGCAAAATGAGTTGGACATCAATACATTAAGTGCATGTATGAAAACACAAATGGTGTGAAAATAAATAAATACTTTATGTAAAACCAGTGATTTGAAAAATTGTGCTCTTTATATGTAATATGAAAGGAATTGCACTCTGCAAGCATGTATAACAAATTAGAATTAAAAATTAAAAAAAACCTCATGAAAGAAGTTATGGGAATCCCTAGTTTATAGCCAATTGATCAGAGCACTGATCACAACCTGGGACTTAGAATTGGCATCTGAGGTAGGGAAAGTTTGTAGAACTGAGCCCTTGACCTCATGCTCTGATTCTATCTCCAGTTAGTGTCAGAAGAGAATTAAATAAGGACACCCAGCTGGTGTTTGCTGGAGACTTGCTTGGTGTGTGAAGACAAAACCCCACACATCTAGAGTCAGAGTGTTGTATTGTGTGGCTATGTACAGGTGGAGAGAAATCAGAGGAGATGTGCACAGTCAGGTGGACTAACTCATGAAGTTTTAGATGGAATGGCTAGGATGATTTTTAGGAAAGCTCTGAGGGAGGACAGGGAACTGGCTATGTAACCCTCTTGGGGGACATTCCAAAGGAATGCAGTGAGGTTCACATGTGGTCCTACATGCTTGGTGCCTTTGAGAAAGCAGAAGGAGGACACGAAGTTTGAGCAGATTGGTGTGGAGATCGTGGGAGGAGATAAGATTAGAGAGATCATGGGAAGCAGACCATGTAAGAACTTTGGGTGATATTAAGGATTCTGACTTTTGCTCTAAATGAGACAGGAGGAGTCACTATTGAGCAGAAGGGACAGTCTACTTTCTTTCTTCTGAGACAGGTCCTCTCTATTGCCCAGGCTGACCTCCAACTCCTGAGCTCAAGTGATCCTCCTGTCTCAGCCTCCCAAGTAGCTGAGGCTACATGCATGCACCACCAGAGCAACACTGTAGAGCCCTATTTGAGGAGATAGCTAGATGGCGGCTAGCTGAGAGCCATAAAGGTGTTCAAGTATTTTCACCTGATATTCATGCATTTATCTAAGAATCTTTTTATGCCTGTGAACACTGTGTGACGCACCTGTAAGCTCAAGCTGTTAGCACTTGTCCTTGTTAAGGCAAAATGTATTTAACCAGGTGAGATTAGTTAGAGGGGTGGTTGGAGTTGGAGAGGTTGTTGGAGCCGGAGAGAGAAGTTAGAAGAAAGAAGAATAAGAGAACTTTTTCATTTCCAGTCTCCTCCGAATTTTCTCCTGCAGTATCGTTGCTGCAAGCAGCAATTGCTGCAGGCGGCGACACAACACCATACCCCACTTTCTTGTAAACATTTTTTAAAAAACACTCATTCTGGTTTCTTCATTGGGAATACACTAACCAGAGACTAAGTGCAGACTCAGAGAAATGCCATAAGGCTTTTGCATTAATCCAGATGAGAGGAGATGGTGACTTAGATTAGGATGTTGAGAGCAGAAGTGCTGAGAAGCGCTCATAATCTGGGTATCTACAGATGATAAATAGGATTTCGTGATGGCTTGGCTGGGAAAGGAGGACATTGATTAAAATCAAGCAACCACAGGTGGGTAGCTCAGTGGTAGAGTGCTTGCTTAGCTAGCATGCTTGAGGCTCTGGGTTCCATTCCCAGTACCCAAAAAACAAACAAGCAAAAACAAAACAAAACAAAACAAAAAGTCACAGAAGACTTCAAGATATTTGGCTGAGCAGTGGCAAGATTGGAGTTGTAATCAACTAAGTTGGGAAGATCAGAAAAAGACTCAAGGTTTCTGGTGGCTGGGAGTTTGGGGTGCATCTTGGTCAGGTTATATCTGGGATGTCATAAAACCTTTTGTTATAGTTTGGATCTGTAATGTCTCCCAAGGATCATGTAGCCAATGGAGTATTGGGAGGTGGTGGAAATAAGAGGTCATGGGGGTATGCTTTTGAAGGGCATGTGTAGGAAGTGAGCTATGCTACAAAGAGCAAACACATTTGTGTCTTTCTACAATGTCAGAATTCATTGAATAACAATAAATTCATAGACTACCTCACTTTGAGCAGTGATGATTCACCAAATATTTGTGGGTTACCTGACAGTCATAAGCCAGACAATCATGAATTCTTTTATTCGAATCTCAACTACTAATATTGAAAACTCTCAAGTCACACATCACACTTTACACAATTACACATATAAGTCACAGAAAGACTAAGAAAGGGTTAAGGCCATAGGAATTCAGGAGAGTGAACTGAAAGCAAAGACAGAGAATAGATATGAATGCAAAGAGTCACTGAAGGTGGTCAGATAAGACAGTGAAGAACTTGTTCATGGTACAGAAAGCTCAGCAACTTATTCTAGGCCAGGGTCCAAAGAGACAGCAGTTTCAGAGTGTCAGCTTGAGATGATACTTTCAAGAAGGCCACATATGGTTGTCATGGAGAGGAGAAACCATGCTCTGCTGTAGCTCAAGGACAGAAATTCAGAGGTTCATTGCTGTGGTGGTTTTCCTGAACAAGACTGTTAAAGAATGACCAAGTGATGAGGTCAGGGTGCTGCCATGTCTAGTCTCAGAGTGCTCCTCCTTTTATGGGCCCTGAGTGAGGGAGTTGCTTTATTTGGTGATCTGGTGAGTTTGATAAGCTCATAGGCCTGGTTTTTCCTGAGTTTGAAATGCCTATGCATCCATGTGCTTTTGATTAATTCAGTACATTCACAGGTGGTCATTCTTATTAGCAAAATTTATTTATCAGTTTGTGCCTTATGGTTGTAGTAGGTTGATGGTTGTTATTTGCTTGTACAAACAAGGTGTAGAGTCATTCTACCTCAGCATTTATACTCAAGATGGAATAACTCATGGAAAACTACTGCTACATAAAATGGAATAAATGTAGGGTTAGGCACAGTATGAAAACTGCTGTTCCATTCATCATGGAGTAACTCAAAGAACAGCCTTCCCTCTGTAGTATACCTTGTCCCTGGATCCTTCCTCTGTCTGTTTCCTGGCCGCCATGTGGTAAACTAGCCTCCTCTGCTACACAGTCCCACCACCATGATGTTCTGCCTCCCCTCAGGCCCAAAGCAATGGAGCCAGCCAACCATGGAATGGAATGTCTGAAACCATGAGCCAAAATGAATCTTTCCTCCTCTTAGCTGATTTTCTCAGGTGTCGTGTCACAGTGACAGAAAGCCATCTAACACGTCTTCCAAGTAGGA
The DNA here is from genome assembly GCA_025594165.1 of Tamias sibiricus. Classification (NCBI taxonomy): domain Eukaryota; kingdom Metazoa; phylum Chordata; class Mammalia; order Rodentia; family Sciuridae; genus Tamias; species Tamias sibiricus. Next base: position 59,952,871 of record CM046669.1, read on the forward strand.
ATTGCCAAGCCAGCAATTTGGTATTCTTTTGGGGAGCTGTATCACCCATAGTCCAGTTGTGCCAGGGCAGTGAGTGGGGTAGGTTGCAGAAAAGCCAAAAACGTGTCCAGAGACAGCATGGGAGACATACGATTTATTTGGGAAAGCTTACAAGAGATCAGTAGCTTTTCCAAGATCAGTGGTGATAAGCTGACAGCACCTCTGTCCCTCACAGTGCTTTGTCCAGTGGCAGCTGGCTAGACAAGTGACACTTCTCTTTTCCAGTGCCCTCAGTTTTGTACCTGTCCCCACTCAGAAAGGGGTGCTAGGCTGTAGATAGAGCATCAGCATTAGCTTGCTTATGTAACCAACATCCTAAGAAACAACTGTCCTGGTGTACATGCAAAAAAATAGCTTTTTCCAAATAACACTAACTTGCCCTAGTTCCCAGTGTGCATAAGAAAGTCATTGTCCTTTAAGAGAATATGTATCTGGGTGGACATTTTGTCCCAGGCTTGCTCTCATTGTTCCTTTCACTTGGCAAGGTTTTTAGGAACAGAAAGAGAACATTCAAGGACACGGTCTTTTACTGCCCCCCTTTTCTTTGGGAATGATACACCAGTCTGAGAGACTGAAGATTTGAGCTTTCCTGGCCAGGGAAGTTCTTCAGGAGCTTAGTAAAGCACTTATCAATCTACTTCAAAGCATAGAACTGGGGTGTAGCTGTGTGGTAGACTATGTGCTTAGCAAGTACAAGGCCCTGGGTTCCACCCCCAGCACAAAAGCAAACAAACAACATAAATAAATAAATTAAATACAGGTCCTAAGTTATTTACATAAGGAATACCAAGAGTGCAGATGCTGCAGCTGCTGGTGAAGATGCATGAATGGGTCCAATCAACCGCATATTTGGAAAAATAAAACTTTATTAAATTAAAAAAATTAAAACCAGACTGATTGGCCATGGCTGTATTTGCTTAGCCAAGTTCAACTACATAGGTTTGGCACTGATTTATCAGAGAACTTATGTAAGCAGGATTAGGCCTAAGCCCAGCAGTGTGGTGCAACAGGGGTGCTATCTCTGGATGTACTTGTCTCCCTGATGAACAGAGGATTTGTGTTTTATTTACTTTTTTTTTTTTTTTTTTTTTTTTTTTTTGCTTCCTTTCTACTGCCTCTTATTTTGCCAAAATTATTTGGCAAATAATTATTTGCTCCAAACAGTAGGCACAGAGAAATTTTATTCTCATTTAGTTGGGAACAGGTAAAACATCAAAACCTAATGTTTAAATTCAAAATAGTATAAAAATGGGCATCTGTTATATTATGTATTTAGATAAAGAAATGTGTGAGCCAAGAAAATCATGAAGGTGCTCAGGGCTCCAGCTCTTTGAGAGGAAAGAGAAAAATGCCATCACCCAGGGAAGTGAGTTTAGTTTGTTTTAGAGCATTGATGATGTATAGATTCTTTTAAGTCTATGATCAGGTTTCTCAAACTTGTCACTACTGACATTTGGCTTCAGATAATATTTTGCTGTGTAGAGCATTGTAGGATATTTAGCAGCACCCTGGACTTTTACCTGCTACATACCAATAGCAGTCCCCATCTGTGACAACCAAAAATTTATCTAGACATTGGCAAATGTCCCTGGGAGTGGAAGGGAGAAAAACTGCTCCAGTTGAGGAGTTGGCCACCCAATGCTTGCTAATGCTTAGCAAGACGAGGAGTACAGGGGGCTTGCTAAACCTACTTGTCCTCATCAGAAGTATCAAGACATGGGTATAGCCCCAGTAGGGAATGGGAAACCAAATTCATCGAAAGTTTATCATCCTGTATATTTGCTGAACCCACCTTCTTCACCATATGGTGAAGAATAATAACTTGAATACTTTTCAGGATAGGAAAAAAAACACAATAGGAAATTAATTAATTTACAATGCTGTGGATCAAACCCAGGGCCATGAACACTCAAAGCAAGCACTCTACCGTTGAGCCACATCCTCAGTACTGTCTCCTTTGTTTGAATAGACTTTCCTATGCAGGGCTTGTTCTGCTTTGCTCCCTGCTAAGTCCACCTGCCAGTGCCTATAGGACAGTCTGTTGGTTCAAGGGTGAAGGCTTAGGAAGTCCACTGTGGCAACACATCCTGCCTTCCTCAGAGATTAAGCTGGTCTTTTTGATTTCCATGTATCTGCTTTCATTACCGATCTCTACATTAGAGTCCTGTTTGGGCTAGGAAGAGAAAGTTACCTTTGGGTTTCTTTAGCACCAACATAAATCATACCATCTTATCAGGCCATTATACATCTGTTAAGCCCATTAAGTCTTAATCTTTTTGTGCCTTCATTCAAGAAAATGTATTGAGCACCTATTATACGCCAAGAACTGTTTTAGGCACTGAGACTACTGCCCTGAACAAAACCCCCAATAATCTGTGCCTAATGAAGATTTTCTTTAGTTAGTAACGGGGGAAACAGAAAATAAATAAGTAAAACATAATATAACTGATGGAGGCAAGTGTTATAGGGGAAAATTAAGTGGGAAAGAGAGACAAGAAAGTTCCAGGAGGAAAGCTTACTGTGTTAAATCGAGTAGAAGTCAGGGAAGAGTTCACTGATCAGGTGATATCCGAGCAAAATCTTGGAGAGGGTGAGAGAACAGAGCCCGGAGCATGGCTCTCAGGTAGGGCCTCATTGATGGTGTTTCAGAAACAGCAAGCACCAGGGTGATAGGACAAAGTAAGCCAGGAAGAAAGAAGAAGGAAATGAGGTCAGAGGTAGGGAGTGGAGAATTTCAGCTTTTACACTGGGGAGCCATTGAGGGAGAGTTCACAGGTAAAAAAAAAAAAAAATTATTTTCAGAACCAAAGTTTGGGGTGTTATGAACACTTTCAGTAAAAAACTTGGTGTTTTCCTTGTTTGAAAACTTATGAAGAATCCTAATCTCCTAAGAAAACAATCTTTTTTACTCAATTCTAAAACATTTCATTCATTCATTTGTTTTTTCATTCCTTTGTTAATTTTTTTGCTAGGTTCATATATTGGAGGCCTGGTCTTCAGTGTGGCAACGGGAAGGTGGTAGGACCTTAAAGAGGTGGTATCTAGTGGGAGGTGCTTAGGTCTTTGGGGGAGTTGCCCTCAGAAGGGTTTAGATAGCCCTCATAGAACCCCTGAGCTCTCAGGGATTGCTAAACTCTTTTAAGTTCACATTGTTTTAAAAGCAAGCCAATCTCTAAATTGCTCCCTGGTTTCCTATTTCAAGATGCAATCTCTTCTTCCTACTTGTTTCTGCCATTATATTGTTAGGACTTTACCATAGGTGGAACCACTGGAATTACTCAATCTTAGACATTTAGTCTCCAAAATTGTAAACTAAATAAACCTCTTTTCTTTACAAAATTAGTCTACCTTAGGTATTTCATTACAAGCAATGCAAAACTGACTGGTACATTCCTTAAATCAATGTCTCACACCTTGTTGTAGGCCCCAGGATTGTAAAGAAGAATAAGACAGACATAGTTCCTGATCTCATGGATTTCTAGTCTAATGGAGAGACAATATTAGTAAAATTTTAAACTGTCAAAAGAATTATGTACCAAGTGTGGTGATGCATGCCTATAATCCCAGCTACTCTAAGAGGCTGAGGCAAGAGGATCACAAGTTCAAGACCAGCTTGAGCAACTTAGTGAGAGCCTGTCTCAAAAAAAAAAAAAAAAAAAAAAAAAGACGCCAGGCGTGGTGGCACACGCCTGTAATCCCAGTACTTTGGGAAGCTGAGGCAGGAGGATCGCGAGTTCAAAGCCAACCTCAGCAATGGCAAGGCACTTAGCAACTCAGTGAGACCCTGTCTCTAGAAAAATACAAAAAAGGGTTGGGGATGTGGCCCAGTGGTTGAGTGCCCCTGAGTTCAATACCCAGTACCAGAGGGGGAATAAAATGGCTAAGGTTATAGTTCAGTGCTTTCCTGCTATGCAAGAGGTGCTGGGTTCAATCCTTAGTGCTGGGGGGTGGGGCAGGAGAGAAAGAATTATCCATATCCCCAACAAAGATTTACAACAATTTTTTTGGTCCCTTCTGATTTTTATAAACATACACTCATGGTTTGTACATGTTTAAAAGTACAATGTTAAGTGCTGGGCACAGTGGTGCACACCTGTAATCCCAGTGATTTGTCAGGAGAATCACAAGTTCCAGGTGAGCCTCAGAAACTTACTGAGACCCTGTCTCAAAATTTTAAAAAATTAAAAAAAAAGGACTGGGAATATAGCTCAATGTTAAATCTTGAATACTAAAAAAAAAAAAATATGTATAATATAAGTACAATTTTTGTGGTCTACATCTTTCTCCTTAACATTTTTTTTTTTTTTTTTTTTTTTTTTTTTTTTATTATGTGGTGCTGGTACCAGGGATTGAACTCAGGGGCACTCGACCACTGGGCCACATCCCTAGCCCTTTTTTGTATTTTATTAGAGACAGGGTCTCACTGAGTTGCTAAGTGCCTCGCCACGGCTGAGGCTGGCTCCTTAACTTTTTAAAATAACTTTGTTTTATTTGTTTATTTATTATGTGGTGCTGAGGACCAAACCCAGTGCTTCACACATGCTAGACAAGCGCTCTACCACTGAGCCACAGTCACAGCCCTCTCCTGAACCTTGTTAAGAATATATTTAAAGATTTGCAACATGATGTTTTACATTTTTGATAACTTGAGTTTCACATTTTATTCCAACTTATGAAACTATCTGTATGCCAATAATAGGATTTAAATACTAGCCTATAAATGTACATTTAGGCCATTTGTCTCTACTAAAATAATGCCACTCTGTTTTTAGAAAATGTTTTTCATAGTTTTATTATTTCCAGGCCTGAGATTATTGAATCAAAAGCTCTTAATATGTGTCTTATATCTGCAGTGTGCTTATCAAGGATCCCTAATGGGTATGGCTTAGACTGGTCTCTACTTATCAGTATATGAACTTGAATTGCTTTTTGGTCTTTACAAAGATACGGGTCTGGCAAAGAAAAATTCTGGTGAGAGTATATGGTTTTCAGAATTTCCAATCAGATCATATTTTGATAAGGAGGGAGGAAAAGTAGTGTCTTTCTTAACAGAGAAATTGTAGCAATAAGCAATCATTTGGCCTTCCTTAGCAGAAAATAGATTTTGACTCATACGTGTACGTGGCAGAAAAGATTTCCCACAAGATATTTGGGCATTGTTTGAAATTACTCAACCTGCCTGCTATATTCTGTCAGTAATGTCTCACTACAGAAAGAGCTTTGTGTGTGTTTGTGAGTTTTGCTGGGAATTGAACCCAAGGCCTTGCACATGCTAAGTATGTGCTCTACTACTGAGATATGCCATCCCCCACCCAAAAGAGGTAATTTTAAATAAATCTTTTAGGTAGAAGGTGTTATGGTTTGGATGTGAGGTGTCCCCCAAAATCTTTTGTGTTAATGCAGAAATATTCAGAGGTAAAATGACTGGATTGTGAGAGTTGAAACCTAATCAGTCAGTCCTAGTTTGAATAGACTAACTGGGGGTGATAACTATAGGCAGGTGGGGCATGGCTGGAGGGTCTCTGGGAGGGTGGTCCCTTCCACTCCCCTCCACTCTCTATGTTGCCTGGCAGCCATGAGCTGAGATCTTTCCTCTACCTGTCCTCCCACTGATGTGCTGCCTCACCTTGGGCCCAGAGCAACAGAGCTGCCTCACCATGAACTAAACCTCTGAAACTGTGAGCCAAAAGAAATTTGTCCTCCTGTAAGTTGCTCTTATCAGATATTTTGGTCACAGTAATGCAAAGCTGACTAATACAGAGGGAAAACAATCTTACCACTAAGATGTTGTAACATTACATTCTTCTTTCCCCCTAATGTTCATTTTCTACAAACGTTCAAGCCCACAGAAAGATTGACCAAGAAGAATACAAGAATGAACAAACATAAACTCTTCTTGATTCACTACTTAGCCACTTTTATTCTCTATCTATCTCCATAGGGAGTTTTTTTTTGTTGAATCATTTGCAAAGAAGTTGCAGACATAGTGACCTTCACCCCTAAAAATTCCTGCATTTATTTCCTGGGAACAAACACATTCTCCTAGATAACCATGACACCATTCCCATATTTACGCATTGTTATAATAATTCTAGCAAATATTTGGGACACATTCAGATTTCAAATTGTCTCTGAGGTATCTCATAGGATTTTTAAAAATTAAGGATTCAGGCTGGAGTTGTGGCTCAGTGGCAGAGAGCTTGCCTAGTACATGTGAGACACTGAGTTCAGCACCACATAAATAAAATAAAGTTATAAAAAAATCAAAGATGCAAACATTGCATTGGTTGTCATATCTCTTAAGCCTCCTTAAATCTAGAAGAGTCACCTACTTTAAAAAATTTTTTTTCATGACATTGATATTTTGAAGAGTTTCTACTAGTTGTTATGTAGAATGTTACACAATCTGGATTTGTCTAATTGTATCCTTGGGATTGGATTCAAGTTAAACACTTTTGGCAAGAATACCACCATATCAGTGACTTTGATAGAATTCCAAGATGATCATAGAGTAACCTTTGATCTTATATAATCTCCTGCCCTTGAACATGGGAAGAACTTGTAGATATGATGAGCTATCATTCCTCTGGTTATGTTGCCTCATGTGAAAAGTGAGATTTTACAGATGTACTTAAAGTCCAAATCCTGTGGCATTAACTTGGAGAGATTATTCAAGTGGGCCTGACCTTTAAATCCTAGAGGTCTAGAGATCAGAGAAGGGAGAAGCCAGAGCACTGAATTCCAAGAAGGATTCATGTGTCTTTGCTGGCTGGCTTGAAGATAGAGGAATCCACAGGACCAAGAATTCAGACAGCCTCTAGGAGCTGAAAGCCAGCAAAGAAACAGGCTGACCTCAGACTTGTTGGATTCTGTCAACAAGAACAGGTTTCAAAGCAGATTTCTGGTAGAACTTCCAGATGAGAACACAGCCTGGTCCACACTTTGATTTAGGCCTCCTGTTCTCCTGAGCAAAGCACCCAGGTATTTGGGGCCAGACTTCTGGGTTGAAAACTCTGAGCTGATAGGTGGGTGTTGTCTTAAGGTGCTAGGTTGGTGGAGATGCGTTTTGCAGCAACAGCAAGAATCAAACTCTAGTGCAGGGATGCTATATGCTTTTCATTGTCATTCCGACACACAGAAAGAAACATGCTGTCAGTTTATCTCATTATGTGCAATGTTAAGTTATATCTTAGTTAAGGAAAACTTTTTTTCTTTGTAATGAAGAGGTTATCTATCATGTAGAATTTAGTGGTTGGGCAATGACTTTCTGTTCATAACACCCATTAATGATTCTTACTTGAGTCAATTATTACATCAGTATTTGCAAAACATTGATTTTTTAATGACTTTTTAGTCCTGTCTTTCCTTTTACCTTAGCTAGCATTCTTCTATAAAGAAGAGATGTGTATTTTTCTTCCATTTTTTAATGACTAAAGATTTATAAGTTATATTTTAATTAAGTAAGCCATAATCTATTTCAATCCTTTTTTAATGCTGAAATCATCCCAAACTTGGTCAAGCCTTTTAAAACTATATCTGCTTATTTATTTTAATGAGGTAAATTTTGTATGCAATGAAGTGCACTAAACTATACAAGGGAAATTTTTTTAATTTAAAAATATGTGTAACTGCTGGGCATGGTGGCTCACACCTGTAATCCCAGGGGATCTAGAGGCTAAGGCAGGAGGATCACAAGTTCAAAGCCAGCCTCAGCAACTTAGCGAGACCCTAAGTAACTCAGCGAGACTCTGTCTCTATATAAAATACAAAAAGGGGCTAGGGATGTGGCTCAGTGGTTAAGTGCCCCTGATTCACTCCCCAGTAGCAAAAACAAAACAATGTGTAACTGACACCCAAGTAAGACATAGAACATTGCCATTATGCAGAAACTTCTGTATTGTCCTTTGTTAGACAATCCCTCACTCAAAGGGCAACTTCTGCTATGATTTCCTTCACCATAAATTAACTGTGCTTGTCCTTCCCATGTCCTTCTCTTGTGTCCCATTAATCTTTGAGCATTTCCTTCCTTTCAGGTACAGACAGATGTTTCAGGCTCACCTTGCATTTTCTCGTCTACAGGCATAGAATTGGCCATTTCTTTAAGGATGGCTCATTCCTTTTGTTGAGAAACAGCACTTAGAATCCAAGATCTGAATGTCCTTTTTTTAAATTAATCATTGCTTTTAAGACTTTTCAATGGATAGAGAAAACTGACAGAAAATTGAGAAGCATATTAAAAAACCAACTGAAAGTAAGTTTGCTTACCTAATGCTACATTACCCTGATAATGTGTGTTTTACACACACACACACACACACACACACACACACACACATTTCCTAAATAATCTCAATAAAACTATCAAAAATCAGGAAAATGACAGTGATACATCATTATCATCTGATCCTAGACTCCATTCAAGTTTGGCTGATTGTCCCAATAATGTCTGTGTTAGCACAAAAGACCGGATGAACGCAAACTTCACAAATCAGCTCAGCACTTTATTCAGGAACAAAGTTTCACGCAGGAGCAGGAGATGCAGGGACGAAATGATGCCGTGGTGGGACCCACTTTCCTGTTGAGAAAATGAGCCCCTGAACAAAGAAACAGCCTGGGCTTATATAGGTTATTCTGAGAGGTGGTTTAGTAAGCATATCAATTTTCTTTGGGCACCCAAGAATTTGGAGTTTGTTTGTCAATCAGTGAAGGAGTCAGTTTTAGTGCTTAAGGATTTAAGATTTGTCTTACAGGGTAAAATGGGAGGGAGTCTAGGGTCAGTGGTCAGTTTCTGGAATTTATTGTCCTGGATCTATTGGAAGGCCTGGGATCAGTGGTTGTACCTGGCAAGGGTTTGTTTACAGAAGGGTTAATGCTTCAGCCTCTTCCCAGAGACTGCCTTTCCAGGTTTGATGACACCTCCTCCTCAAGGTATGTTTTATCACCAGAAAAGAACTATATTGGGAAATAATCAACGCTCTCAATATATGGCTTTCCTTCTCACTCCCCTTTCCCCGGGTCTCACTAGTGTTGGGGTTTGTCATTTTCTATATCTAACAGTCTGAATCCAAAGACTCAAGTTAGAATCACGCATTGCATTCAATTGTCCTGAATTTATGATTCCCTTCATCCAAAATAGTTCCTCCTTTTTTTCTTAACTTTTGCAACCTTGATGCTATTGAAAATTAGAGATTGATTGGTTTGTCAAGTTCCCTCAATTTTGGTTTGTTGGATGTGTCCTTAGGGTTAGATTTAGAAGCTCAGGTGATGTCAGTGAAAATTGAGAGGTGACAATCTCCAAAAATTCTCTCCTCCATAAAAGCAACAAGAAAGTTGCAAAAACTGTCAGAATAATCTTTTTCCTGAGCCTTTGAAACTAATCAAAGACTTACAGCAACCAGCAGATTGTTTATTCAGAGAAAATGGCAGAATCTATATAAGTACTGTGAGATTTGTGGCATTTTAGCTTGTCCTATTCCAATTCCCTCCTCTCCGGCTGCCAATAACCTGGAGTGATGGTGAAAGTCAGCAGTATGGCAGTCGCTGGAAATGGCAGAATGGGGTTGAAACTTCTGCAAAGCCTTCTTCTCAGAGAATTATCATTATTTTACCTGTATGGTGTGGGAATATCTCACTTGCAAGGTATCTTTTCTTTGAAAGACTAGGAGCTCACCTATTGGGAAGCATCCTTTCCATGGGGCATTTGCTGAAATATCTAGGAATAGTTTTTTGTTTGTTTGTTTGTTTGTTTTTTTAACTTTGCAATGCTTGAATTTGGTAGATCATAATTAAAGAAAACAAAGTGTAACATAAAAGGTTAAAAGGAGAAGTTAGATGAGATGTTTGATGGGGACTTTAAAAAGCTCTGACCTCTTCTTGGGACTCTAGAAGGCCACACACGTGCAGAGGGGAGTGCACATGCTTAGAGAAGGCCCTAGATATCAGCTCAGACTGACTTTGAAGCTCCATGCAAGGAGAAGGCAAATGTCAAGGTAGAATAATAAACTGTCATGCTGAATATTCATGTTAAGTCCCAAAGTTCCAATATGCACACCAAGCCCTTCAGCAAAGACTTCTCCATGCTTCATTTTAGAGGCACCCAAAATTAATTTGTCCCATTAATGGTGACATGAGCTTTGATCACTTGGTTAATGTAGTGTCTGCCAAGCTTCCCAGATGTGTTACCATCATTCCTTCATTAATAAATACTTTGAGGGGGCTGGAGCTATAACTCCATGGCAGAGTGCTTGAGTAGCATGTATGAGGCACTGGGTTCGATCGTTAGCACCACATGGAAATAAACAAATAAAATAAAGGCATTCTGTCCAACTACAACTACAAAAAACCCCACATATATCTATACATATATATACATGTATATACGTATATATAATATAAATACTTTGAGGGCTAGGAATGTGGCTCAGTGGTAGAGTACTTGCTTAGCATGCACGAGGCCCTGGTTATATCCTCAGCACAGCAATATAACAACAACAACAACAACAATAAATACTTTGAAGCTATGTAAATATCTCAAGGCTCCTCAAACTTTCTCCCTCTAGTTTTAGCATTCTTTGTTGTTTCGTGCCTGAATTCATCGTTACTGTGATGGTTGCTAAATGGTAATTTTCTAATTTCATCATCCCATCTACTTGTATTAGTTGTGTTTCTTCCATAATACATACACATGCACACATTGTTTATATTTTTGAAGCAGGGGCAAAGGTCAGGCAGTCAATGTAGGTAATCAATGATGGGGGCAAGAAGGTGCTGACTGGTTATCAAAGAGAGACAATGAGTTGCTATCAGTTAACCTCCATGCTTGTCACGGGGAAGAAAGAGAAGACAATGATTAAAGCAGGGGCTTCTGGGCTCTATAAGAAAGCAGTCGCACCCCCTCCGAAGAGCTTTCAGCTCCAATGTCCCCTTCTCTTCTGAGAAGTCTGTCTCTATCACTTTCTTAAATAAAATCTGCTTGCTATGCTTGCCTCAGTGTTTCTCAGGTTTTCATTCTTCAACACTGGGGACAAAAACTTGTTTCCGATCTCAACAAAACCAGTATCAGCATCATTATCAATCTGGATTTATAAGTTCATATTTATTCAATGGGTTATAGTTTTTTGCTGGCATTATTCATTTTGATATTCAAACTGTCCCAGATTTAATTTCATTATTAAATACCCTCACTTAATTTCATGCCATTTATTTGTTAAGGAAATCATGTGTGAGCTAAATAATTTTATCTTCCTTATTTAGTACCCAGCCTCAAGTATTTTGTTATAGCAACAGAAAGCAGACAAGGATACTCTGTTAAAATAAAAATCACTAAACAGCTAGGAGTGGTGGTGCACACCTGCAATCTCAGTGACTGAGAAGTTGAAGTGGGAGGATCACAAGTTCAAAGCCAGCCTTGGCAACTTAGTGAGACCTGTCTTAAAATAAAAAATAAAAAGGAATGTGGACACAGCTCAGTGCTAAACCATCTCTGAGTTCAATTCCTACTGGGGAAAAAGAAAAGAAGACAAAAGAAAAGAAAAGAAATAACATCTGTCTCAAAGAATTTCCCACATTCTGAATTTGATTGATCACATCCTCAGTATGTCATCTAATATTTTCCTTTTTCCTCAGTATTTCCTGTAAAGTGGTTACATTCTGTTCATATCTTTCAATGTGAATACTTCATACATGGTGCTATGGGCTTCCATTATATCACATCATCAGGCATATTATGTCAGACTGTCCCACACTCTGTGATGCACAGGCTGATCAGTGGATGGGGGAAAGGTCAGCTTGATCCCTCTATATGAAGTTTATTATTAACCTTTCACCTGATTAACAAACACTAATATTTGTTGCCTAAAACCTTTATTTCATTAGCATTGTGAAATGACACTTTAATAATTCTATTTTTCTTTCTGCATTTATTGGCTGAAACTTTTGTATGATGAAAAAATTTCTTCATCAATTATTTACTTTGAATTATGGTTGATAAGAAACAATAGGCGAGGGCTGGGGATATAGCTCAGTTGGTAGTGTGCTTGCCTCACATGCACAGGCCCTGGCTTCAATCCCCAGCACCACCACCACCACCACAACAACAAAAACAACAACAACAACAAAAAAAAAAAAAAACAGAGGAGAAATCCTTGATTCCCTCCCTTCCTCAAATTTTAGAATAACAATGATCATGAACATTGTTGGGATTATTCTAATCTCATTTTTCTTGTTTTACTACATCACAATCAAAATCTTTTTCTTTTCTTTTCTTTCTATTTTTTTTTTTTTTTTTTTTTTTTTTTTGCAGTACTAGGATTTGAACTCAGACCCCTGGGCATGCTATGCTACATCTCCAACCTAACTTTTTACTTTATTTTAAATTTTAAGACATCATGTCTCAAAGCTGCCCTTGAACTTGTGACCCTCCTGCTTTGACTTCCCATGTAGCTGAGATTACAGCTGTGTACCTGCACTTCTGGCTGTTTAGTGATTTTTTTAAACAGAGTATCTTAGTCTACTTGATGCTCTATAAGGATGGAGAAAATTATTTAGCTCACAGTCCATAAGGTTTAAAGTCCAAAATCAGGCAGCCCCGTCTGTTCAGCCTCATGTGCAGGCCTCCCAGGCTATGTCACAACATAGCAGGGAAGCAGAATGGGAAACAGCCACATGTAGAAAAAACCAAGTACATGGGGTAACCCTGCTTTATTATAACCCATTTTCATGAGAATTAACTGCATGGACTACATTAATTTCTTTTTTCTTTTAGTTTTTTCTTTTATTCTAAGTTGTTATATATGACAGCATAATGCATTATAATTCATATTACACTTACAGAGCACATTTTTACATATCTCTGGTTGTATACAAAGTATATTCACACCATTCGTGTCTTCATACATGCACTTAGGGTAATGATATCCATCTCATTCTACCATCTTTTTTTCCCCTACCCTTTTGCCCCCTCCCTTCCCCTCCCTTCCCATTGGCCTTTCTAGTGTCCCTCTAATCCTCCTATGCTCCCCATCCCAACCCCACTGTGAATCAGCTTCCTTATATCAGAGAAAACATTTGGAATTTGGATTTTTGGGATTGGCTAGCTTCACTTAGTATTATATTCTCCAACTCCATCCATTTACCTGCAAATGCCATGATTTTATTCTCTCTTATCGCTCAATAATATTCCATTGTGTATATATACCACATTTTCTTTATCCAGTCATCAACTGAAGGGCATCTAGGTTGGTTTCACAGTTTAGCTATTGTGAATTGTGCTGCTATAAACATTGATGTGGCTGTGTCCCTGTAGTATGCTGTTTTTAAGTCCTTTGGGTATAGACCGAGGAGTGGGATAGCTGGGTCATAAGGTGGTTCCATCCCAGTTTTCCAAGGAATCTCCATACTGCTTTCCATATTGGCTGCACCAATTTGCAGTCCCACCAGCAATGTATGAGTGTGCCTTTTCCCCCACATCCTCTCCAACATTTATTGTTGTTTGTGTTCTTAATAGCTGCCATTCTTACTGGAATGAAATGAAATCTTAGAGTAGTTTTGATTTGCATTTCTCTAATTGCCAGCGATGTTGAGCATTTTTTCATGTATTTGTTGATTAAATGTATATCTTCTTCTGAGAAGTGTCTTTTCAATTCCTTAGCCCATTCATTGATTGGGTTATTTGCTTTTTTGGTGTTAAGTTTGTTTTGAGTTCTTTCTATATTCTAGAATTTAGTGCTCTATCTGATGTGCATGTATTAAATATTTGTTCCCAATTAGTTGGCTCTCTATTCACATCACTGATTGTTTCTTTTGCTCAGAAGAAGCTTTTTAGTTTGAATCTATCCCATTTATTGATTTTTTATGTTAATTTGGGCACTACAGGAGTCTTATTAAGGAAGTTGGGGCCTAATCTGACATGTTGAAGATTAGGGCTTACTTTTTCTTCTAATAGGCGTCTCTTGTCTAATTCCTAGGTTGTAGCTTTCATTATAGAAGTTTTTCATGTCTTTCCTGAAGTTGATTCCCAAGTTTTTTTTTTTTTTTTTTTTTTAGGCTATTGTAAATGGGGTATATTTTCTCATTTCCTTTTCAGAGGATTTGTCACTGATATATAGAAATGCCTTTGATTTATGGTTATTGATTTTTTATCCTGCTACTTTGCTGAATTCATTTATGAGTTCTAGAAGTTTTCTGGTGGAATTTTTTGGATCTTCTAGGTATAGAATCATATCATCAGCGAATAGTGATAATTTGAGTTCTACTTTACCTCTCCGTATCCCTTTAATTTCTTTTGTTTGTCTTATTGTGCTGGCCAGGGTTTCAAGAACTATGTTAAATAGAAGTGGTGATGGCATCCCTGTGTAGTTCCAGTTTTTAGAGGTAGTGCTTTCAATTTTTCTCCATTTAGAATGATGTTGGCCTGGGGCTTAGCATAGATAGCTTTTACAATATTGAGATATATTCCTGTTATCCCTAGTTTTTCTAGTGTTTTGCATATGAAGGGGTGCTGTATTTTGTCAAATGCTTTTGCTTCATTTATTGAGAAAATAATATGATTCTTATCTTTAAGTCTATTGATGTGATGAATTACGTTTATTGATTTCTGTATGTTGAACCAATCTTGCATCCCTGGAATGAACCCCACTTGATTGTGATGCACTACTTTTTGATATGTTTTTGTATTCAATTCGCCAGAATTTTACTGAGAATTTTTGCATCTATGTTCATTAGAGATATTGGTCTGAAGTTTTCTTTCTTTGATGTGTCTTTGCCTGGTTTTGGAATCAGGGTGATATTGGCCTTGTAGAATGAGTTTGGAAGTGCTCCCTCTTTTTTTATTTCCTGAAATAAATTGAAGAGTATTGGTATTAGTTCTTCTTTAAAGGTCTTGTAGAACTTGGCTCTGTATCCATCTGGTCCTAGGCTTTTCTTGGTTGGTAGGCTTCTGATGTCATCTTTTATTTCATTGCTTGAAATTGATCTGTTTAAATTGTGTATATCATCCTGATTCAATTTGGGCAAATCATATGACTCTAGAAATTTGTTGATGCCTTTGATATTTTGTGTTTTATTGGAGTACGAATTTTCAAAATAATTTTTAATTATCTTCTGTATTTCTGTAGTGTCTGTTACGAATCTCCTTTTTTATCATGTAATTTGAGTTTTCTCTCTCCTTCTCTTCGTTAGCCTGGCTAAGGGTCTGTCAATTTTATTTTTTCAAAGAACCAACTTTTTGTTTTGTCAATTTTTTCAATTGTTTCTTTTGTTTCAATTTCATTGATTTCAGCTCTGATTTTAATTATTTCCTGTCTTCTACTGCTTTTGGTGTTGGATTGTTCTTCTTTTTCTAGGGCTTTGAGATGTAATGTTAAGTCATTTATTTGTCGACTTTTTCTTCTTTTGACAAAAGAACTCAATGCAATGGACTTTCCTCTTAGAACTGCCTTCATAGTGTCCCAGAGATTTCGATATGTTGTGTCTGTGTTCTCATTCACCTCTAAGAATGTTTTAATCTCCTCCTTGATGTCTTCTGCAGCCCATTGTTCATTCAGTAGCATATTATTTAGTCTCCAGGTATTGGAGTAGCTTTTATTTCTTATTTTATCATTGATTTCTAATTTCATTCCATTATAGTCTGATAGAATGCAGAGAATTATCTATTTTTTAATATTTATTTATTTGCTTTAGTTGTACACAATGGGTTTATTTGTATGTGGTGCTGAGGATCGAACCCGGGCCGCACATGTGCTAGGCGAGCGCTCCACCGCTGAGCCACAACCCCAGCCCTCTCTATTTTTTAATATTTTCTAAGAGTTGTTTTGTGGTGTAATATATGGTCTATTTTAGAGAAAGATCCATGTGCTGCTGAGAAGAAAGTGTATTCACTCATTGAAGGATAAAATATTCTATATAAGTCAGTTAAGTCTAAGTTATTTATTGTATTTTTAAAAATATTTATTTATTTGCTTTAGTTGTACACAATGTGTTTATTTTTATGTGGTGCTGAGGATCGAACCCAGGCCGCGCACATGCTAGGCGAGCGCTCTACCGCTGAGCCACAACCCCAGCCCGTATTTATTGTATTTTTGAGTTCTATAGTTTCTTTGTTCAGCTTTTGTTTGGAAGATCTATCCAGTGGTGAAAGAGGTGTGTTAAAGTCACCCCAAATTATTGTGTTGTGGTCTATTTGACTCTTGAACTTGAGAAGACTTTGTTTGATGAACGTGGATGCTCCATTGTTTAGGGCATATATATTTATAATTGTTAAGTCTTATTGGCGTATGGTTCCCTTGAGCAGTATGTAGTGTCCTTTTTTATCCCTTTTGATTAACTTCATCTTGAAGTCTACTTTATTTGATATGAGGATGGAAACCCCTGCTTGCTTCCGCAGTCCATGTGAGTGGTATGATTTCTCCCAACCTTTCACCTTCAGCCTGTGGATGTCTTTTCCTATGAGATGAGTTTCTTGGAGGCAGCACACAGTTGGGTCTTTTTTTTTTTTTTTTTAATCCAACCTGCTAGTCTATGTCCTTTGATTGGTGAGTTTAGGCCATTAACATTCAGAGTTATTATTGTATTCCCAGCCATTTTTGTTTATTTTTGATATTGAACTTGACATGGTTCCTCCTCTGATTGGTTTTTCCTTTAGTGTAATACCTCCCTTTGCTGATTTTCATCATTGTTTTTCCTTTCCTCTTTGTGTAATATTTTGCCGAGGATGTTCTGTAGCGCAGGCTTTCTAGTTGTAAATTCTTTTTTTTTTTTTTTTTTTTTTTTTTTTTTTTTTTTTTGGGATTGAACTCAGGGGCACTCGTCCTCTGGGTCACATCCCCAGCCCTTTTTTGTATTTTATTTAGAGACAGGGTCTCACTGAGTTGCTAAGTGCCTCGCCATTGCTGAGGCTGGCTTTGAACTCGCGATCCTCCTGCCTCAGCCTCCCAAAGTGCTGGGATTACAGGCGTGCGCCACCGCGCCCGGCTGTTGTAAATTCTTTTAACTTTTGTTTATCGTGGAAGGTTTTTATTTTGTCCTCAAATCTAAAGCTTAATTTTGCTGGATATAAGATTTTTAGTTGGCATCCATTTTCTTTCAGAGCTAGGTATATGTTGTTCCATGATCTCCTGGCTTGAGTTTCTGGGTTGAAAAACTGCCGTGATATAAATTAGTCTCCCCCGTATGTGATCCAATTCCTCTCTCTTGCGGCCTTTAAGATTCTATCCTTATTTTGTATGCTAGGCATTTTCATCATAATGTGTGTTGGTGTTGATCTGTTGTAATTTTGTACATTTGGTGTCCTGTAAGCCTCTTGTATTTGGTTTTCCAATTCCTTCTTCATGTTTGGGAAATTTTCTGATATTATCTCATTGAAGAGATTGTACATTCCTTTGGTTTGAAACTCTGTGCCTTCCTCTATCCCAATTACTCTTAGCTTTGGTCTTTTACTGCTGTCCCATAATTCTTGAATGTTCTGTTCATGGTTTCTTACTATCTTCACTGTGTAGTCAACTTTATTTTCAAGATTATATACTTTGTCTTCATTATCTGATATTCTTTCTTCCAATTGATCTAGTCTGTTGGTGTTGCTTTCTATTTTTTTTTAATTGGTTTATTGTTTCCTTCTTTTCAAGGATTTCTGACTGCTTTTTTTTTTTCTAGAGTTTTTTTTTTTTTTTTTAAAAATTTTTAAGTTGTACACAATGCAATGCATTTTGTTTACGTGGTGCTGAGGATCGAACCCGGGCTGCGCACGTGCAAGGCGAGCGCTCTGCCTCTGAGCCACAACCCCAGCCCCTTTTCTAGAGTTTTTTAATCTCTTTTTTGAAGTAACCTTTGCTACCTGTATTTGCTCAATTATATCTTTGTTGTAGTGATCAATATTTGCCTGTATTTACACATTTAGGTCATTCTTTAGTTCATAGATCATTTTAATTATGAGCCTTCTGAACGCCTTCTCTGATATTTCATCAACTTCACTGAGCATGGGTTCTGATATTGTAGTATCCTGGCTTGTTTGGGGGCACTTTCCTCCCTAGTTTTTTCATGTTGTCTATTTGTCTTCCTTTCTTACAGTGTGGATCTGAGACATTACAGTTTCTACCCTATATTCCTATAGTTTCCATGCAGGTTGTCTGTGCCTCACCTTAATGTTGGGCTTTCAGACCCTACAGGTGTCCCTTGATGTATGCTGCTACAACTAAAGGTGGTGTCGTGTCGGCAAGAGCGGAGGTAACTTGAGATAACAGTGAAGGTGCCCCAAGATTGATGCAACGTCTTGCAGAGATGGGGCTGAAAGGGTGGGCCTTACATTGTCTTGGGATTTCTACTCTGACATGCGGCTGCTTTTAGACCCTGTCTGTTGTCAAAAGGTAGGGGCTACCGTGTGGGGAAGGCTATGGCTATGCCTGCAGTGTCTCAAGATGGAAGTGGGTTAGGCTTGTGCTCTCAGGTGGAGGTGGGGTAGCGGACTCTGGACCTACCCTGGGCCCGGGTCCCACGCAGGTTAGTGTGGGCAGAACTGGTTGAATCTGAGCTCCCCCAGTGGTCTGCTGGTCGGAAGAGGCGGTCCTATGGCAGAAGCTGAGCTCAGCAGGTGTTTGCCAGTGGTGGGATGAATAGGGGACCACTCTGAGGGAGGTCAGCAGAGCTTTCCTGGGCCTGCCCGAGCTCGTGGAGGTCAGTGGGGCTGACCTGGTCCTGCCTGCACTCCACGAGGTTTGGCAGTGCCAACCTGGGCCTGTCCTGGTCCTGCCCATGTTCAGTGGGTGTCAGTGATGCTGACTGGGCCTGCCATCGCTCAGCGGAAGTTGGTGGGCCTGACCTGGGACTGCCCACTAGGTGGGCGTTGACGGGGCTGACTAGGCCTTTCCATGCTCGGCAGAGGTTGGCGGGCCTGTCCTGGGCCTGCCTGCACTTGGCTGAGGTGCTGACCTGGGCTTGACCTCGGAGGAGTTAGGTGGTGCTGACTTGGGCCTTCCTGAGCAGAGCGGAGGTCGGTGGGCCTGTCCTGGGCCTGCCAGCACTTAGGGAGGTTGGCAGGCCTGTTGTGGGCTGGCCTGAGCTCAGTGGGTGTGAGCCTGCTGATCTAGGCCAGCCCGCACTAGGCGGAGGTCAGCAGTCCTGTCCTGGGTCTGCCCTGCTCAGTGGATGTCAGCGGTCCTGAGCTGGGTCCGCCCGCGCTTGGTTGAGGTCGGTGGGCCTCGACTACATTAATTTCTTCCAAGGGTAAGCCCCATGACCTAATTACCTCCCACTAGAATCCACATTTTTTTTTTTTTTTTTTTTTTTTAGTTGTAGATGGACACAATATCTTCATTTTATTTATTTATTTTTATGTGGTTCTGAGAATTGAACCCAGTGCCTTACATGTGCTAGGCAAGCACTTTACCACTGAGCCACAACCCCAGCCTGGATCCGCTTTTGTTTATTTGTTTAAAACTGGGGAACCCAGAGGTGCTTAACTACTGAGTCCCATCCCCAGCCCTTTTTAATATTTTGTTTAGAGACAGGCTTTGTGAGTTACTTAGGGTCTCACTAAGTTGCTGAGGCTGGCTTTGAACTCAAAATCCTCCTGCCTCAGCCTCCTAAACTGCTGGGATTATAGGTGTCACCACCACACACAGTGAGTCTCCACTTCTTAATGACTTCACCACCTCTCTCTCTCTCTCTCTCTCTCTCTCTAATATTTATTTGTTTTCTTTAGTTGTACACAATGCCTTTGTTTTTACGTGGTGCTGAGGATCGAACCCAGGCCGCACACATGTTAGGCGAGCGCTCTACCGCTGAGCCACAACCCCAGCCCTTCACCACCTCTCTTTTTTTTTTTTTTTTTTTTGGTACCAGGGATTGAACTCAGGGGCACTCGACCACTGGGCCACATCCCCAGCCCTTTTTTTTTTTTTGTATTTTATTAGAGACAGGGTTTCACTGAGCTGCTAAGTGCCTCGCCATTGCTGAGGCTGGCTTTGAACTCGCGATCCTCCTGCCTCAGCCTCCCAAAGTGCTGGGATTACAGGCGTGCGCCACCGCGCCCGGCTGACCACCACCTCTCTTATTGCCACAATGGGGACCAAGCTTCCAGCACATGAACCCTTATGTCCAAACCATAGCATAGATAGTGATATGACGTCTTGGATTGCTTTAAAATAATGCAAGACACATATTAGCATTGAAAGTTCTTTGTATCGTTGAATAGTTGTTTTTTTTATAATCTGGAAAATTTTTTATGAAAATTAAAATAGTCCCAAGATAAATAAGGAGGATAAATATATTACATCTAATAAAACATACTTATTTAATCATGTATGGACTCCATCTAATTATACATCCACAGCTAACTGTCAGACACACTATTTCTGCCATTGCCATCTGTTGCCTGCACATGTGAGTTGCCGGATTCCATAAGTGGTGTGACTCAGAGTCACTGGGGAAGGTTGCATTTTGGTTGCATGATAATGACCCCATCTCTGCCTTCCAAGAATATGTGCAGTCACAAAAGGAATCCAGCTTCGTCCTCACCAGACCCAGGTCTGCTCTTCTCCTATGGACAGAACTTTAGGCTATCTAACATTTATGAGTAATGCAGTAAGCGTGGCATGTCACTGGAATTGGGCCTTCCTTTGTGCTATTTTTCCCCTCTTACTTTTCTTTTCTTTCTTTTTATTTTAATATTTATTTATTTGCTTTTAGTTGTACACGATGCGTTTATTTGTACGTGGTGCTGAGGATCGAACCCGGGCCCCGCACGTGCTAGGCGAGCGCTCTACCTCTGAGCCACAATCCCAGCCCCAGTTTTCTTTTTTAATATTTATTTATTTGTTTTAGTTGTACACAATGCCATTGTTTTTACATGGTGCTGAGGATTGGACCCGGGCCATGCACATGCTAGGCAAGCACTCTAGCCCCGCACGTGCTAGGCGAGCGCTCTACCTCTGAGCCACAATCCCAGCCCCAGTTTTCTTTTTTAATATTTATTTATTTGTTTTAGTTGTACACAATGCCATTGTTTTTACATGGTGCTGAGGATTGGACCCGGGCCATGCACATGCTAGGCAAGCACTCTACCGCTGAGCCACAACCCCAGTCCCTCCCCTCTTACTTTGTGTGTGTGTGTGTGTGTGTGTGTGTGTGTGTGTGTGTGTGTATGTGGTGCTGGCCTAACCCAGGTCCTTACCCATGCTAAGCTCTCACTTCACCACTGACTCCAGCCCCAGTCCCACTTTCTCCTGTTTCTTGTATCTTTGGTCTCCCTCTCTCTCTGGCACATATACAAATGTATATTTTATTTCTAAATTAGTTCTTTTTTCATTATTTTCCTATATTTTATCTGAACCCTATAACACTGATGCATACAAAATCTTTCCTAAATTCTAGTAGGGGAAAAAAATCCCACAGATTACTGCAAAGGAAGAACATTTCAAATCCTGTAATCACAAAGATGACACAACCTATAAAAAGTGATAAACACAATGTGTCATATAATAAAGGCTGGGACTCCTAAATTAATGAAGATTATTTGTTGCCACTTTTGTTTTGAACATAAAACATTTCAAGTAAAAAGGAAATCTTTAATTACAACCTCCTGGGGATGGTAATCAGCCCCTATTTCACATGTTTGAGACTCCATAGCTGTTGTTTGGAACTTGGTGTTTTATTTGAAAGGTTTCTTCCTGTTTCTCCCATTCTGTGAGAGGCAGCTCTTGGTTTCTCCCTACTGAGCAATCCCATCAGAACAGGAACTTGTGGAAGTACTAGACTGTGCTCATCTGGTTCTTCCTGCAGATAGGCTGTATGTTTTGATTGGCTTGTGTACTCTCCAGATAAAAGCACCCCTGGGTATTCTCATAATAACTCTTCCCACTGTTTTGGCTATTAATAGTGACTCTGCTCCCCACAGCATCTTTTTTTTAAATTATTTATTTACTTATTCAACCCCACAGCATCTTAACCCTGAGCCCTGTTTGAAGCCTGTTTGTCTCCATCAGCCAACAAGCTAAATCTATGTTTCACTCTCTTCCTGAGATCATCCTCATAAACTAAGCATATTTAAGACCAGCTAAAACATTTACCAAATGCAAGAGTCCAGTTAGTCTTTCCCTCACTTATTGATGTGCCACCATGAAAGGGACATTTGTGGGACCTGGAAATACAAGGTAAGCACTGAAAGTCCCTGTTGCCATTTTTCTTCTCCCCAGCATCTTATGTGTGTGTTAAAGGAGGGACCTGTGGGAAGCAGGTCTTCTAGCATTGGAAACACTTATTAATATCTAGCAATCAATATTATACAAAAGGGTTTGCTCTCCTGGTGCTTCTCTCTGAAGTACCTGTGTGTCCAAGGCAAACAGAAGTGTTCACTGAAATGGGTGCAATTCAAGATGTAGTGGGAAGCAAGACTGAAAGCATAGAGAGTGAGTAGGAAAGGAAGAAAGGGCTTCAAGGTACACTCATGGTGGTCTGAGCCTGGAGTGAAAGATTACCTAAAGGGAATAGTAAAAAAACAAAACAAAACAAAAAAAAAAAACATTTGTACCATCATGTAGTCCCTGAGGATTATTGGTGATCTAGTCAACTTTCCATGACTATGACAAAATACATGAGGTGATCAACTTATGAAGAGAAAATATTTATTTTGGACCCTGGTTTTAGAGATTCCAGTCCATGCTTGGTTGGCCCCATTGCTTTTCAGCCTGTGATGAGGCAGCACAACACAGTGGGAGAATGTGGTGGAGCAAATCTACTTACATCACAAGCCGGGGAGCAAAGAGAAAGTGAGTAGGGGGTCCCACCGTTTCTTTTGAGGGCACACCCCCAATGACCTAAATTCCTTCCACTAGGCCCCACCTCTTAAAGATTCTACCACTTCCCATTAGTGTCAAGCTAAGAACCAAATCCTTAATAAGGGCCTTGGGGGAACATTCCAGATTGAAACCATGACAATGGGTAAGAATGAGTTCTGCATGCCCAGCAGGAATACATGGGCATGATAATGATGAGGGGTGAATGCTATTCTCTTCTCTCCTTGGCTCATGCAATTCTACCAGAGCCCCCTGCCCCCCCCCACCTTACTCCCATCAGAATCAAGTCAGAAAAACTGGTGTTAGTTCAGTGGCTTTATTTAAGTGAGTCCGTGTTACATTTTCTAGTTATCTTAAATCCTAAATCACTCAAAATCCTAAATCACCTCTATTTGTATATGAAAATTAAATAATATAAGAATAAACATATGATTTGCTTCTTGGACTGTGAATAATAGTTGGATTCCGATGGGGTTCATGGGGCAGCTGTGGAACAGGGACTAACTTTGGGGCTGGGCTTCCCTTGTGACTTCCTGAGCTATGTTCTCAGAGAGAAGATGACTTATTTATGCTGGTTGACATCCTGGCCTCTGGTTGCAAGACTGTGTTCTACCTGCCCTGGGGCCCTCCCCTCTCTAGCCCTGTGCCCTCCTCCTCTCTGATTCTGAGGAATGTGGGCAGGTGAGGCCAGGCAAGTTTCCTGGGTGTTGTGACCATCACTATGAATGTGCTCACTCATCTTGGATGACAGGTGCAGGAGTTTGTGTTTGTTTGTTTGTTTTATTTTATTATGGGGGGGTGAGGGGTACAGGTACCGGGGATTGAACTCAGGAGCACTCGATCACTGAGCCATATCCCCAGCCCTACTTTTTGTATTTTATTTAAAGACAGGGCCTCACTGAGTTGTTTAGCGCCTCACTTTTTGCTGAGGCTCACTTTGAACTTGCAATCCTCCTGTCTCAGCCTCCCAAACCGCTGGGATTACAAGCATGTGCAACCGCATCCCATCAGGTTCAGGAGTCTTGCCTCAGTTCTTTAACAGTCAGCTGATGAAAACGGGTCCAAAATTAGACCACAGACACTATGCCTATTAGAAGAAAAAGTAGCCCCTAATCTCCAACATGTCATATTAGGCTCCAACTTCCTTAATAAGACTCCTACAGTGCAAGAATTACTATCAAGAATCAATAAATAGGATAGATTTAAATTAAAAGTCTTCTTCTGAGCAAAAGAAACAATCAGTGAGGTGAATAGAGAGCCTGCTAATTGGGAACAAATTTTTACCACACACACGTCACATAGAGCACTAATCTCTAGAATATATAAAGAACTCAAAAATCTTAACACCAAAAAAACAAATAACCCAGTCAATCAATGGGCCAAGGAACTGAACAGACACTTCTCAGAAGATATACAATCAATCAACAAATACATAAAAATATGTTCAACATCAATTAGAGAAATGCAAATCAGGGGGCTGGGATTGTGGCTCAGCGGTAGAGCGCTCGCCTAGCACGTGTGCGGCCCGGGTTCGATCCTCAGCACCACGTACAAATAAAAAACGCATTGAATAAAACGCATTGTGTAAAACTAAAGCAAATAAATAAATATTAAAAAAAATAAAAAAAAAAAGAAATGCAAATCAAAAACTACTCTAGATTTCATTTCACTCCAGTCAGAATGGCAGCTATTAAGAACAAACAACAATAAATGTTGGAGAGGATGTGGGGAAAAAGGCACACTCATACATTGCTGGTGGGACTGCAAATTGGTGCAGCCAATCTGGAAAGCAGTATGGAGATTCCTTGGAAATCTGGGAATGGAATCACCTTATGACCCAGCTATCCCACTCCTCAGTCAATACCCAAAGGGCTTAAAAACAGCATACTAGGGGCTGGGGCCATGGCTCAGCGGTAGACTGCTCCTCTTGCACGTGTGAGGCCCTGGGTTCGAGCCTCAGCACCACATAAATAAAGGTATTGCGTCCACCAACAACTAAAAAAATATTTTAAAAAAAAACAACAACAGCATACTAGAGGGACACAGCCACATCAATGTTTATAGCAGCACAATTCACAATAGCTAAACTGTGGAACCAACCTAGATGCCCTTCAGTTGATGAATGGATAAATAAAATGTGGTATATATACACAATGGAATATTGTTCAGCAATAAGAGAGAATAAAATCATAGCATTTGCAGGTAAATGGATGGAGTTGGAGAATATAATACTAAGTGAAGTTAGCCAATCCCAAAAATTCAAATGCCAAATGTTTTCTCTGATATAAGGAAGCTGATTCACAGTGGGGTTGAAATGGGGAGCATAGGAGGATTAGAGGGACACTAGAAAGGCCAATGGGAAGGGAGGAGAAGGGAGGGGGCAAAAGGGTAGGGGAAAAAAAAAAGATGGTAGAATGAGATAGATATCATTACCCTAAGTGCATGTATGAAGACACGAATGGTGTGAATATACTTTGTATACAACCAGAGATATGTAAAAATGTGCTCTGTAAGTGTAATATGAATTATAATGCATTATGCTGTCATATACAACAACTTAGAATAAAAGAAAAGGAAAAAGAAAACAGGTCCAAAGAATCTCTTGCCTTTCTCCAATGACAGTGAGAATTCCTGGTTGTATAAATTCCATTCAGATTTTTGACAGGATTTTTCCATGTCCTGATAGCAGTGGGAGAATCCTTTTCTTCAGCATTATTTTCCTCCAGTAAGGCTGGGCACCTCTATGAATTTGAGACTGCCTCCAAGAAGTCCCTGTTCACCCCCAACACACACACACACACCCTACCTTTAGCCACTTGACCCTGCAGTCAAAATCTTGGCCCGAGGCCAAACTGGTGCGCTTCCTCTTAAAAAACCACGAGGTGGCGCTGCTGAGCTCAAGGCCGGAGCGGAAGCTCTCGATCCCCCCAGGCTCTGGGCAGCAGGCTCCCGAGCATATCCGCAGCTGGCGCTTAGTGCTCCGATTTATTCATCATTTTTTCCCCATCAATAAACATTTACTGAGTACTACCAGGAACCAAGAAGTGGAAAATTATTAAAACGGACATCGGGCTGGGGTTGTGGCTCAGCGGCAGAGCACTCGCCTCGCACGTGCGCGGCCCGGGTTCGAAACTCAGCACCACGTAAACATAAATGCATTGCATTGTGTACAACTAAAGTAAATAAATAAATATTTTAAAAAAATAAAACGGACATCGATGTTCTTGACCACCTACCAGCGCTTTCTCTATAGCTACCGGCCCCCTAGATGGAGCAGGAGAGAGAGGAAAGACTAGGTCTTGAGGGATAGGTGGGGCTTATAGTGAGCTGGAACATGCAGGGGTTTGCAGGTGGGGGCAGCCAAGTCAAGGCAAAGGGGTGGGGGAGTAGCCTGGAATGAGTTTGTCTGGGCCTCAGTTTCTTCTCTCTGTAAGTGAGGACTGGCTTTCCTCGGGATCCCCATGCAGCTCTATAAGGGCTTCTGTGGCACAGGTGTGGCCCACGGCCACCACCTTCACCAGACTGTAAGCAACTGCCAGGATGCCCTCTTCTTCATGGGTTCAACAAGTTTTTGCCCTCTTCTGGCTGCAAGGTGCAAAGTGAATGCTGGAGACCACGAGGTGGACAGACCTGCATTTAAAACCCAGCTCCACCAGCAGCTGTTTCAGTCACCTCTTCTGGGAGATGGGATTGATGATACTTGCTTCTATCTGAGAGGATGTATTCTGCAGGGTTTAAGGGCCAGGTGGCCTCGGTTCACGTTCAGCCTCAGCCACTTACTGATTATGTGTTCTCAGGAAATCACTGGATCCCACTGCGTCCATTTCTTCAGCTCTCCTACAGGGATATACAACCTCATGGAACTAAATAAGGTGGCATTTTTAATACAGAACTAGAGAATAGTGAGACTTGGTTACCATTACTTTCCCCCGTTAACTCACGCAGCATTTGCTAATACAGCTTAGTGGCGCAGCCAGTCTTGTACTGCTTAGGGATGTTATGTTTGTTGGCCCCGTCTCCACAACAAGTTTTTAAACTTCATAAGGTCATGGACCACGTTGCCTAGCACCATGCCCAGCACACAGTAAACACAGAATAAACAATTTTTTTATGCCAAACATAAAGACCAAAATACACAGACCTTTGATCCAGTTAATATTTGAGGAGCTACTGTGTTCTTACTTATAAATTCTGGAACTTTTGCTTCACCGGATTTAAATTTTCTGTACAATGTTTTATACATGAGATGCTCCTGGGATTAGAGTGATCCTTTGAATAATTACAATAGCTAATCTTTTGGATGTTTACTATGTGTTAATATGCTTTATGAACATTACCTTATTTAATCCTTATAACAGTCCCAAGAGGTGATTTATCATTATTCTCACTTTACAGACAAGGAAACCAAGACTCAAGGAGGTTAAGTAATTGAGCAGAGGTTCACACAGCTCGGAAGTGGGAGAACTGGGATTTGAGGTCAAGACTTTCTGATATTGGATTCTTGCCCATGGTCACCTAATCACACTGCCTGACATACGTGCCTGCCACATAATAGGTAATCAGTAAAGCTGGCTCTCTTCCTTCAATCAAGAGTTGTATCAAGAAGTAAGTCTAGGCTGAAGCAGGCACTTGAATAGGTGAATAGGATGGATATAAAACTGTATGCTTACCCTCAGGTACTACATTATCCAGTCATAGTTTTAATGTGCTGTGGAGAAGCCACTGATGCCTGGGAATTTTTAAGCTAAGCATCTGGAAAAAGGTTTTGCTTCAGGCAAGATGTGAGAAAGTGTTTAGGCTTTGCTGTTCCTTATCCAAGCAGGCAGTGATGTATTCACTGATGTCATTGCAAGGCACAAAGGTCTGTTCCCCAGGGGAGGACATAGAAAAGTGTTATGGTTTGGATATAAAATGTCCCCCCAAAGCTCCTGTGTTAATGCCTGAGTATTCAGAGGTGAAATGATTGAATTGTGAGAGCCGAACCTCAGTCAGCTCTGAGTCCATCCGAGTTTGAATGGACTAACTGGGTGGTAACTGTAGGCAGGTGGGGCATGGCTGGAGGAGGTGGGTCACAGAGGCCATGCCTTGGGAGGGTGCACCTTCCTTACAGCCTCTTCTCCTCACTCTCTTTGCTTCCTAGCTAGTATAATGCAAGCAGCTTTCCTCTGTTGCTACCTTTCCACCCCTGATGTTCTGCCTCACCTTGGGCCAAGGGCAATGGAATCAGTTGACTGAACCTCTGAAACTGTGAGCCCAGATTAACTTTTCTTCTTCTAAGTTGTTCTTGTCAGGCATTTTGGTCAGAGTGATGAAAAACATATTGTCATAGAGGGCAAGGAGAAGGCAGAAGTCCGTGAAGGATTTAGGAACTAACTTGATAATCCTGAGAGACAGGTCTGTGTCCCTGTCCTAACCCTGAAGCCCACAGCCTATAATATGCATGTTCAGGAGCAAACTCTCAGTCAAGAACTGGTCTTGAACTTATACCTTCCTGGGTATAGGGGTTGAGGGGAAACAATATGAGCTTGTCAGGGAGCTTATTTGTGAAACAAAGACGCGGAGCTATTTTGAGCCACCATCCCCAGGAATCATGATAGCCCAACTTGTGTAACTGGAACTAGGTCACCAAGTAATCTCATCAGAGTCACAAGAAATGCAACTTGGAAGAACACCAACTCAGGAAGAAGAGAGAGGAGACCTTGCTTTGCCTCTTGTTAATCCACCCATGTTACCAGGGAAAAATGGAAGACACCAGAGATGCAGGTTAGGTGTATTATGCATTTCATTCAAATTGGCTATAATCTGGTCACAAATAAATAAATAAATAAAAGTAAAATTACCAAGTCCCCCCTTGTTTCAGCATTATCATAGCTGCTGATGGTAGTCATGGAAACAAGCAGAGGTGTTAAATCTCAACTCGCAGTCAGAGGAGGACCTGGAGTTATTCTGATCTGAGCTTTTTAAAAATAGAAACTATCTTGAACCTGGATAAACAGGCCTCAAAGTTCTTCCTCAAAGTTTTGTCTGGCTTGGAGATGTTATTTCTGTTTGTCGTGTCTGTTACACAGAAACTAATAATGCATCAAGAATTGGTTCTAGTGATATCCATACAAGGCCACATTAGCTCTCTTTTCAGTTGCCAGAGGCAGAAACATAAATCAAAATAGGTTAAGTAAGAGAAGAAAAATGCAAGTGAAAGAGATTCATTAGTTTATATAGGAGGAAAGGACAGGAACTGGTCTGAGAATATCTAGGGGCTCAGCTACAGTTTGGATCTGAAATGTCTCCCAAAGGCCCACGTGTTGAAGGTTTGGTCCCCAAAGACATGCTGTTGGGAGGTGGTGGAACCTTTAAGAGATGCAGCCTAGGGCTGGGGTTGTGGCTCAGCGGTAAAGCACTCGCCTAGCACGAGCGCGGCGCGGGTTCGATCCTTAGCACCAGGTAAAAATAAATAAAGGCATTGTGTACAACTAAATAAATAAATATTAAGAAAAAAAAAAAAAAAAGAGAGAGAGAGAGATGTGGCCTAGTGGGAGGACTGCAAGTCACTGGGAGTGTGGAAGGAATGGTGGGACCCCACCCCTTCCTTTCTCTCTGTTTCACACCAGGCCCTGAGGTGAACGGACCTCTGCCACCACACGGGCTCCCCATGAGGTATTTTGCCTCCGTAGGCCCAAAGCCATGGGCCCAATTGGTCCTGGACTGAAAGCTCCAAACCTGTGAGCCAAAAAAAAAAACCTTTCCTTTTTTCAAATTGATTATTTTGGGTATTTGTTTATAGTAACAGAAAGCTGATGAACAGACTCAAACATGGCACTAGGGGTCCCCTTTGTCTTGCCCCCTCTCATGTTGGTATGCATCACACTTCCTCCTTGGCAAAGTTTGCTACAACACAGTTCTCAAGTCTCATGGTTTTGTTGTCTTACAGCTTTAGTTCAGGGTAGAGAGGCTGACTCCAGGATGAAAACTTCCCAGGTGGGTTCTGATTGCCTCAGCTTGGAACAGCTGCCTGCACCTGGCCCACCAGGGAATGTGTAAGGGAGGAGGCCGGAGTCCTGAGATGAGATGAGATGAGTTGTCCACCCATAAACACGTGAGTGGAGTGGGGAAGGGTTGCTCCTTCATGCTCAAGTCTTCTGCCCAAGGCTTATCCACTTCATCATAATTTGCTCTCAGCCAATTTTCGTAAAGGATCTAAGAAACAAATTCTGTCTCAAGTGTATATACAGAAGGTAACTAAATACATTATTTTTTCCAAGGGGCACATAATTATGTGTCTGAGTTCAATCAGGACAGAGAAGTCACATAGTAATATGAACAAAGTTTAATGTGAAGAATTTATTTTTTCATTTAAAAAAATTGAGGGGAGCCAGGTATGGTGGCGCATGCCTGTAATCCCAGCACTTGGGAGGCTGAGGCAGGAGGATCACGAGTTCAAAGCCAGCCTCAGCAATGGCGAGGCACTTAGCAACTCAGTGAGACCCTGTCTCTAATAAAATACAAAAAGGGCTGGGGATGTGGCCCAGAGGTCAAGTGCCCCTGAGTTATATCCCCTGTACCCCCCCAAAAAAATATTGAGGGGTGGGGCTGGGGTTGTGGCTCAGCGGCAGAGCGCTCGCCTAGCATGTGTAAGGCCCTGGGTTCTATCCTCAGCACCACATAAAAATAAACAAATAAAATAAAGGTATTGCATCTAACTACAACTAAAAAATAAATATTTTTTTTTTAAATTTTTGGGTGGCAGTGCTAGGGATCAAACCCAAAGCCTTGCACGTGGTAGGTAAGTGCTCTCCCACTGAGCCATATCCCAGCCCTGAGGAATCATTAGCTACAATAGAGGGTTACAGTTAGGAGGGATTGACTACTAAGAAAGAGAACTCTAATAGTAATGGAAACAGCAGATGTAAGAACCAGTCTCAGGGCTGGGAACTCAAGAAAATGCTGCCCCCTCCCACCCAGGGTGGAAAGTCAGACCTGTGTAGATGTGATTCACTAAATGGTAAAGAAGTTGTGGTGGGAGAACTTTCTGGAAATGTGTCTCCTGACTGCCCAGGATAGTAGTTCATGGGCAGTCTATTCCATCTTCAGAGGCTCTGCTCGGTAAAACAGCACCAGGGGTGGAGGGGCTTCCAGCTTGAGCAGGGGAGGTGCTGTCTGGCGGGGGCTGCTGGCTGCCGTTACTACAGGCACAGGCTGGTACCAGAGGAACTAGCTGGTGAACATACTGCAACTAGGAAGCAAGCAAACCTCTTTTTCTTCTATGCTGTCTCTCCTCACGCTCTGTTGACAAAATGTCATTTCCAGCTAACACAGGAGGAAAAACACATATTTAAAGGACCAGATCAATTTTCATCGGGTAGTCCATAAATTGATAAGCTGAACAATACCTAAGATGGTTACTCTCTATTGGAGAAATATCCAGATTTAGGTGCCACAACACAGCCAATAGGTATTCATCATCTATCATGTGTTATGTTTAGATTTGGATATAATGCGAATACAGAATCTTGGGCATTTTTTGTGTGATTGATATGATAAGCAGAATTCTATAGCATGAAGATTCCTTTTTATAGATACTTAAAAACACTTTGTACACCAGGTGTAGTGGTGTGCATCTGTATTCTCAGCTACTCAGGAGGTTGAGGGAGAAGAACTGCTGAGATCCAGGTGTTTTAGGCCAGCCTGTGAAACTTAGTGAGTCCCCATCTCAAAACCAATAAAACAAAACAAAAAATAATAAACAAACTCACTGTGGAGGACAGTTTGCTTCCTCTATAGCAATGTGTTAGCAAAAACAAATAATGTAATGAAACCCAGGGCTGGCCAGGAGTTGGGTACAGATATTTGCAAACACAGCTTTCATGTTTAGTGCAGGGATTCAGTCTTTATAGAGAAAAATAATAAAATAAGAGCCTTATGATGGCATCCTTTACTCGATAATCCAAACAACATTGTTCAGGAAATAAAGAACTACCTGTACAATCATATTTATAGTAGTATTAAAGAGAATTATAGTCAGGCATAGCAGCATATGCCTGTAATCCCAGTGGCTCAGGAGGCTGAGGCAGGAGGATGGTGAGTTCAAAGCCAGCTTCAGCAACTAAGCAACTCAGTGAGACCTTGTCTCTAAATAAAACACAAACTAGGGCTAGGGATGTGGCTCAGTGGTTGAGTGCCCCTGAGTTCAATCCTTAGTACCCCCCAACAACAACAAAAAAAAAGAGAATTATGAAAAGGGACACTGCAGGGTCTGGAAGCCCAACACCAAGGTGAGGTACAGATAATCTGCATGGATACTACAAGATTATAGGGTAGAAACTGTAATTCTTCAGATCCCCACTGCAAGAAAGGAAGACACATAAACAATATGAAAAAACAAGGGAGGAAAGTGCCCCAAACAAACCAGGATACTACAATATCAGAACCCATGGACAGCATAGTTGATGAAATGTCAGAGAAGGAGTTCAGAATGTTCATAATTAAAATGATCTATGAATTAAAGAATGACCTAAATGAGCAAATGCAGGAAAACATTTATCACTCCAACAAAGAGATAAGACAGCAAATACAAACAACCATTGATGACACCAACAAAGAGATAAGGGAGCAAATATAGGTAGCAAAGATTACTTCAAGAAAGAGAGATTCTGGGGAAAAAAAAAAAAACAGAATCCTTGAAATGAAGGAAACAACAAATCAAATAAAAAACTGAATAGAAAGTATCACCAACAAACTAGATCACTTGGAAGACAAAACGTCAGATAAAGAAGACAAAGTATACAATCTGGAGAATTATAAAAAGGTAGAAAGCCTAATCATCTAGTGAATAGAGAACAGCTACATAAGCAGAGATATATTGACATGATAGTATATTATCCCTTGATTTAAAATAATAAATGTGAGGCTGGGAGTGAAGTTCAATGGTAGAACACTGGCCTAGCATGGGCCTTTGCACCTGGGTTTCATCTCTAGCACCTCAAAAAAATAAGTAAAATAAAATAATAAATGTGGCAGCTATATGGAAACAGAAACATGAAAATGGATTATGCAAAATGAAGAAAACAAAACAGAAAGGTGTTTACATACCATGATTATAATTATGGGCAAAATGCTTTATACATAAGGCAAATGAATATACTAAAAACCACCCAATTATATGCTTTAAATTGGTGAATTTTATGGCATATGAATTTATATTTCAAATTTTTGAAAAAGACTAAATGAATCTGTAGAAATATAGAAATATTACTTATGTGATTCCCCAGAGTTGTTTAAGCCTGAATAAATTTTTAAATTAAGGAAAAAAAAAGTATGATTCTGTAGTCTCTGCCCTACTTTACTGAGTAGATCAAAGATGTTCTCACCACACAGCACTCAGAGGGGTCACTCTCAGTTTATAAGGGGTCTTTCACTCCCATAGGGTGAGAAGCCAGGCTGCAAACACCAAGCCCAGATCCCTGTTGGTGGGAAGAGTTCTGAGGCACGTGGATGGGCAACGGTGCTTTGACCTCTAAGGGTTCATTTGACTCATGGTCTGACCATCAGGTGTAGTGAGAAGCCTGGAATTCACACATGTGCAGAGTTTTGACCCCATGCTAAGTTAAGTCAGCAATCAGAGCTTCCACCCCACCCAGGATGGCCCTACCTCAAGGGCACACCCTGCACTTGGACACACGGGGGCTGGTCTAGCACATAGGTTTTTTTTCTGGTTGTCCTCTGGAGACTGGGACACCTTTTGTTGGAAAGTACCATTCTCCAAAGAGCTCCTGGGCAGGGAGCAGGGGGCGGGGAAGAGGGTGGTGAGGTAGGGGTTGGGGACACAATAGAACTGCCAAAGTCAAATTTCAGGGTTTCTACTTCCCTCGAAACCATCCATTTTCTTTCTTCTGGAATGTTGTCCCCATTAGTAGGGTGACCATACATCCAAGTTTGTCTGAGATACCCCCTTTCACACCTACTGTCCTTTTATAATTAGAATAGAGTCCTTAGTAACTCTCCAAAGCTCTTGGTTGCAACATAAATTATAGGTCATCTGACCCTTTGGTGGTAACTGTGTCTCAAGTTAAGCCTGCCCTCTAGTGGTAAGAAAGGCTCATTGCCCTTCTCCCAGCCATGGCCCTGGAGGAGGTGGCTCTAGGGACCCCAAGCTTGCAGGGGTAATATCTGTGATTACCTGTAGGGTATGAGAGGGAGGAGAGGAGGTGCTGCCTTGGGATATGGAGCTGGAGCCTACTTTCCAGCAAAAGCCTCTATCTTAGAGTCCCTCAATCCCCAGGGGGGCTGTCAGGATTAGTAAACATCCACCAGGAAGGAAGAGCTAGTTACAAAAACAAAACAAACAAGTTCCCAGCCCTCCAGAAAGTTCTAATTTTGTTAGGACCTAGAAACATAAATGACAGTGCAACATACTGTGTACCAAGTCTATGTAGGCTTATATTTATTGAACCATTAATTCATTCAACTAACATGCATTAAAATATCCCAGGCTAGTGCTGGGGATAGACAGGCCAGTGCTATATACAGGATGGTACATGATAAACCAGAGTTGTGGTTGGCTCACTGGGTCTGTGTTAGTCCCATTACTATAACAAATACTTGAGATAAATCGACTTGAAAAGGGAAAAGTTTCGTTTTGGCTCACAGTTTTGGAATTTTCAATCCATGACCAATTGGTCCTGTTGCTTTGGGCCTATAGTGGCACAGTACTTCCTGGCATGAGCCTGTGGAGGAGGAGGACTGTTTGCCTCAAGGCAGCCAGGAAGCAAAGAGGGGAAGAAGAGGGAATCAGGTCCTACTATTCCCTTCAAGGGCAGACACTCAATAACCTGCTTATCTCTCACTAAGCCATAAGGGTTGCACTACCTCTGGATAGCACCAAGCTGTGGAATAAGCCTTTAACATGTGGGCCTTTGGGGGACATTTCAGATCCAAACTCTAGCAGGGTCTAATTCCAAACTTGCCTTGAAATGCTTTCACAAGTCCTCTTCGTTATTTTTAAATAAGAGTAAATAGCACTTGCATTAGGTTCTGACCAGGGCATTAGGGAGGGTTGAGTCCTTGCTCTTTTACACTGAAAGAGGCAGCTCTGGGAGAAGTGGTGTGGGAGTCATCTGACCCTTTGGTGGTAATTGTGTCTCAAGTTAAGCCTGAAGAAGGGACAGAGCTGGATGGGGAGCTCATGTTACCAAGAAAGCCTGCCTTGTAAAATTCTTAAGGGGAACTTCCCATCTTAGGGCTCTCTGAGTATCCAACATGCCACGTATACAGTAATAATATCTGAGGAACAAATGAAAGAATATTCCCACAATGACAAAAGATTAAATACTACTCATGCTAACTGTGAAATTTAGGCAGTGAGGGGTCTGGGAAAGGGGTCCCAAACCAGCTACTGAGACACTCTGAGATCTCTCCCGGGCATTTACTCCTCCTGGAGAAGAACAATGGCCCCGCCCACAAAGTATGGTGTTGGAAACTGGTGGTCACTGCCACATAGGGGTCAAGACCCTGTTTGAGTTCCAATTCTGCACTCCTGGCATGGGAAGCAGTCAGAGTGTCTGTGCTCAGCTAGACAGAGAAAAGTCTCTCCCTAGAGGCCAGCTTAAGAAGGCAGAACTTAATGAGAAATAATGCCTCATGAATAAAAAGATCTACTCTTAAGTGGTTTAGATGGAATTACAAGAATCTTTGCCCAACTTTAAATGCTGATTAATGAGTTTCCTGGGCTGGCCAATAAGTGGATAAAATTCAAAGACCAAAGCTAATCCCTTGGGGGGGGGTGACCTTTCTCCAGGGGACAGGATCAGGTTGTACATTTGCATGATGGTGCCTACTGGCTTTTGAAGGGATCACTGTTTCAGAGCTCCTTGAAGTCCTCTGGGCCAGGTCTTATCTGCTCCCCGAGTTCCACCCATTTCTTTTCCCAGTGACCTGTTTAGCCTCTCACTAGATGGAGATCTACATCACTCAGCGTGACCTCAGACATCGTCCTTCTGAGAAGGACCTCTCCTTCCTGCCAAGATCAATGCCTCTTCCTCATCTTCTTCCTCTGAGAAGCGTGCTTCAGTCTCACCCCCGCCCTTCACTTCAAGCCCTTCCCACACTTCTTCTCTCATCCCCAACTCCAGTTAGCCTTATGATTCCCACCAGTTATCATCCCCTTTCTTTTTCTTTGTTTTTTTTTTTTTTAAGAGTATCTTGTTTATTGGGAAAATTTGAAAAATACAAAAGATATAAAAAGGAAAAAAATCTAATGTTCCACTACTGTGAGACAGACATTGTTAACAATCACTGAGCTATATTCCCAGACCTTTTTATTTTTTATTTTGAGAAAGTCTTGTGAAGTTACTGAGGCTGGCCTCAAACTTGCTTGGAGCAACTTATCCAGGATCACACAGCAGGCAGAGAATGGAGTGAGGCCTTGAGCTCCATCCTTGTGATGACAGCCCATGATTTATGACATCATCATTACTGTGCAAGCTTACATGTCATACCTAAATGCTCCCTCATTTTGACATTTACAAGGTTCTGTTCTGCCCAAGTCAATTAGCATCTCTTTCCATGTAATTGGGAAGCTAATAAATATTGTTTGAATGGATTAAAAAATGAATATTGAATGAATAAAAGAGACAAAGCAATTGTACTTCTTTCTGTACTAAGATGCTATCCCCAGAAAATCCAATTATCCTATTAACTCTAGAAAATCCCCTTTTGCCTTGGGGATGTGAACATACATTACTGTGAACATGGTATAAATGCATGTGTGTGCATGCACATGCTTTGACTGTTCTGGCCAATGTTAAGGTTACTTGGATTAAGCAGAGTGTATACAATAATATCCATAGTTCCTGGGTTTAGGAATACAGAATAATTTTATTTTTTAAATTATATTTTAGGTGCTGAGGATTGAACCCAGGGCTTAATGTATGCTAAGCACACTGAGTTACACTCCCATCCCTGGCAGTATGATTTTAAAAGGTTACTTTTAAAAAGGCTTTTTATTTAGCATTGAAATTCTGTAACTCTATGATTCTCCTTTGATTTAATATTATCTTATGTAGTTCCATGTGGGGAGTGGTGATTTGAATCACGGTCTTTGAACTGTCCAGTGATAGAAGCACACCTGAGCTGGGAACTCCTGGTGCAAAGGCACAGTTGAGACTGCCCAGTTACTATGGTGATACCCTGTTCAAAGGAGGTTCCATGTTTGCCACGGGACCATCAGTCTTGACACTGAGTTAAGACATCAGCTGCCAGGGGTAAAGAATTATGAGCGTTGCTGGGCGCAGTGGCACACACCTGTAATCCCAGCACTTGGGAGGCTGAGGCAGGAGGATCGCAAGTTCAAAGCCAGCCTCAGCAATGGTGAGGCACTTAGCAACTCAGTGAGACCCTGTCTCTAATAAAATACCAAAAAGGCCTGGGGATGTGGCCCAGTGGTTGAGTGCCCCTGAGTTCAATCCCTGGTACCAAAAAAAAAAAAAAAAAAAAAAAAAAAAATTATGAGCACCAAGTTGATAATTATAATTGGGTTGCTGAGAACTCTTTCACTCTGTATGCTCTGAAGAAACTTTCTCACACAAAAAAACCTTTGATGTTAAAACCTATATAATAAATGTGCTGAGCTGGCTCTGGGTCATTCATCCCTCATCAGATGGAGACCCACTGGGCCCCAGCTTTTTCTCTATGTGTGTCTGTTTGTCTTTTCTCCACCCCCCCATTGCCCCTCACTGGTATTCTGAACTAATGGTTGTGCAGGTTGTGGCAGTTAAATGTTGAATTTGGTCTTTTATAAAATTACATGGGGCCGGGCGCGGTGGCGCACACCTGTAATCCCAGCACTTGGGAGGCTGAGGCAGGAGGATCACGAGTTCAAAGCCAGCCTCAGCCGTGGCGAGGCACTTAGCAACTCAGTGAGACCCTGTCTCTACTAAAATACAAAAAAGTGCTGGGGATGTGGCCCAGTGGTCGAGTGCCCCTGAGTTCAATCCCCGGTACCAAAAACAAAACAACAAACAAACAAAAAAATTACATGGGGATGGATGTGTGCTAAAGGATACTAAATGCTTGGGGTACAGTAAACCTTGGGATGTTAAGGTCTTGATGTAGGTTGGGATCCTCGAGGACTTCCACTCCTTTTAACCTTAGGGTTCTTGATTTCACCCCTTCACCCATCCCTCATCTTTCCAACAATCAGGTTTTCTTTGAACATCTCTTCTTTGAAGATCACCTCATCTTTAGAGGATGCCTATTCCACTTCAGGCTGCTTTGCCTAATTGGTAGAAAGCTATGCAGATTAACCAAAATATTTGTCCGAGTTCTGAAGGCAGCTCTGCAAGTCTGACATGACTACCCCAGAGAACTGGCACAATTTCTGTGCAGCTGGGGAGCAGCCCCCGCGCTGGAGTTTAGTGTGCAGGATGTTGCTAAAGTGTGCCTTTGGTATCAACACCCTTGAAAAAGGGGAGAAAAACAGGACTGGGCAAAGGAAAAGCTGAACTGCAGTGAAGGCCCCAGGACAGCTTCAGCCAACCCACAGAGATCTTAGAGCTTGAAAGCTCTTCAGAGTTGTCCTGATCTGGGCTCAGATCGCTAGGTCTTTGTGCCCTGCATTGACCCCTCATTAGGTGTAGGCTTCTATGAGACTAGTATGGCCTTGGAGAGACAGCTTTCAAAAACTGAGGCAATTCCCAAAGCCTCTATCCAGAAGACAGTGCAGCTTCATCTTTGGAGTCTCTTATTTGGAGAAAAACAATGTAAGCTTCCCATAGAATTTATTTATGAAGCAAACTCAAGAACCACCTTGAGGGACTATCCCCAGGAATCATCACAGGCAAATGATCACAGACTTAGGTCACCAGTTACCCTCACCAAAGCAGGAATTGTGAGTGCTGACAGCTATGGTCACCACATCATCCTGGTTTTATACATCTTTAATTAATGCAATCTAAGTCATTTCATTAGCATACGGAGTCACATGTTACTTTTAGCTTGTGATGACTTTCCACTAAATCCTTTAATTCATTTTCACATGTGCAGAAACTTTTTTCAAGGTTTCCAGAGAAGAAGTGGCCCAGACTTTGCTTGAATAGAGGTCCTGGAAGTCCATGCTAGCTTAGGATAAATTTTTTTTTAATATTTATTTATTTATTTGGTTTAGTTGTACACAATGCAACGCATTTATGTTTACATGGTGCCGAGGATCGAACCCGGGCCGCGCACGTGCTAGGCGAGCGCTCTACCGCTGAGCCACAACCCCAGCCCAGGATAAAAAATTTAAAAAAAAAAATTTTTGTCACCCATACATGGTTCTGCCTTGGTCCTCATCAATTTCCTCCAAAATAAAATAATAAAGATTATTAGTTAGGTAGTTATTATTAGGTAATTTTTTGGAGCCTCTGAAGGAGAAGCTGCATTAGATTTCCTTTTAGAGATTCCCTGCTCCTTCCCCACACCCCAAGGTGAAATGAATTCCACTCACTGAATAGGATTAGGAGCAGTTTTCTTTTACCTGCTATGCTGGGCATTCCATGAATAACCGAATTAAGGAGAAATCCTACTTTCAAGTTATTCCTGTGATATTTGAAACATATATTAGTGCTGAACTACCTGATGGGCCCTCCATCAACCTGGCTTTATGGGAACAGAATCTGAAAGACAATATTCCTGCAGTAGCAGGATTGGAGCCAAGCCAAATGCTCCCAAACAGCATCGATCCAATGGGCTAGAAGAAAACAAGAGGAATAAGATATGCTGAGTGTGGGGCCCAGAGTGCCAACCAGCAAAGTCCAGAGAATCCGGGCCCTTTGGATAGTGTGCTTATAGCCACATCAGCAGGAGGGGAGGAAAGTTCCCACCTGCCTCTCTGCTAACTTGCACTTTGTTTTTAGTTTCTCATAAGAATCTTTATTTAAACCTCTGTTAAAGTTAAATCCTAAAGATTGGACAACCATGATTCCTTCTCCCCTCTTCCCTCTCTCCTTCCTTCTCTAAGTAATAGGAACATAGCAACAAAGACCCAGACCCCCCAGCTTTCCATGCAGACTTACCTTCAGGCTATAGGATGAGGGTAGATGCCTAAGATTTGACGTTGATTTTTGTTGTTGTTGTTTTGTCCGCAACCCTGATTGGTGAAGAGAGAGGGGCGCCTAGCTCTAACTGGTAGAGAAGATGGGTGGGGAAGGCAGTTGTAGTGCAAGCCCTGATTGGTGAACACAGGAGGCCAGGTTCTGATGGGCAGGGAGTTTTCCTGATGCAAATCAGTTTCATTTCTGCAATTCAGTTGAGTAATTCTTGTTGCCTCTTCCAAGCCTCTTTGGTCTCCCACTCTCCTCCAGTCTGATCATGTCTACCTTATAAGCTATCTGAGTGCCAGTCCCTCTCTGCCCAGAGGGTTCTATGAAGACTCCTGGAGTTGGGGGCTTGGTAATGTAAGGCTGTCTGGCTCTGGGACACTGGAAGTGTTTGGAAAGGGGCCCATTTGGCCTTCGGTGATCAGCTGCAGCCTGCCCCATGTAACTCAGTGAACACAGAAAAGAGGACATTCGTTAAAAGTCGTGTCTAATTATGTTGACAACTTATTAGGAAATTGGAAAACCATGTTCACTTCCTTATCACTATCTGCAGATTTAAGGAATGTTGCTGAAGAAGACTAAAGATCCACTCTTCAATGCCTGGCTCCCAGCTGGTTTAAGTGTCTGTTAGAAATTGCAGAAGTAATTGTTGAAGACAGACTCTGTGCTATTTCCAGCCCCAGATTCCAGTCCCTTTTCTCTAGCAGTCCTCAGATTTGTGTACCCACAAAAACCTCTCCTTGCCATAACTGAGGCAGAGCCATGGTCTCAGAAAAGCATCCAAGACTGAGGTTGCCCTCTTGTTGAGGTCTTCTGAGGCCCTAACTTGTCTACTTGTCCTTATTGGATTAAAAAAATATTCATTTTTTACCATAGAATTCCATAGAAGAACTGAAAATAGTGTTGGAAAAAAACAGTACCATCAGAAAAAGGACGTGGACTAGTTAAGGAGGGAACACCAAGAACATCTATCTCATAAGTAGCTGCAGAAACTCCAGTGACTGCTGGCTGCACATTTACTACTGTAGCTGAGACAATCAGCACGTGAGGTCACAGAAGGGCTGCTTGCAGGGTTCCCCTGGGTATCTGCCTCTGGGCAGCTGGGGAAGGGAAATGTAGGCCCTGGGAAAAGGTCTGTTGAGTAAGGTAGGGCCCATCACCCCCAAGATTCTGTCCTCTCCCAGGCCTCTGTTTTAGAATTTTTGTTCTTTTCTTTTCAATGTTTTCCACTTATGCCATTATTATTGTTAGTACTAGTAGTACAGGAGATTGAACCCAGTAATGCTCTGCCACTTAGCGGTATCCCTGACCTTTTGAAATATATATTTTTTTAATTTAAAACATGGTTTGACTTGTCTATTTGTCCTTATTGGATTAAAAAAAAATTCATTTTTACCATAGAATTCCATAGAAGAACTGGATTTGAACTTGTGATCCTCCTGCCTCAGTCTCACCAGTCAGTAGAATTACAGGCATGTGCACCATGCCCTGCTCAATGTTAGTTGTTATTTCAATTATTGAT
Source organism: Tamias sibiricus (assembly GCA_025594165.1). NCBI lineage: Eukaryota > Metazoa > Chordata > Mammalia > Rodentia > Sciuridae > Tamias > Tamias sibiricus. Next base: position 59,994,282 of record CM046669.1, read on the forward strand.
TCCTTCTAGGCAAAAACAAACAAACAAAAAAAATACACACACATATTCATCAGATTTCTAAACTTCTGTTGTCTTTCCTTGCTTTCCCCTCTATTTTTACTTACTTGCTTTTTCTCCTCTGACAAATCCAGGATACTTTGTGGACATGCAGGCAGACACAACATAGGCTGTGTCCTCCATTAAAACCTGCTTTGCCTTTACACAGTGGCCAAAGAGCTCCAGGGGAGGGCACTTGCAGGTGACACAGCACATTCTGCAGCAGGAGCCGTGCATCATGCCCTCCTATTGCCTGCTCCCCCTTCCCATCCCTTCCTGCCCTTTTACTAGTTCATCACTCTTTGCTGAAGGGAAGAGACCAGATGGGGTTTGGCTACGGCTAAGACTAATGCACTTCTATTTATGAGTAATGATTTTTAGTACAAAATAGGATTTGCTGCCCTGAGAGAAGGTCAGACCGGGAATTCCAGAGCTCTCATCAAGAGCTCATCTGGCCCTGTGAGAACAAAAAGGCAGAGGGGCTCAGTTGATGGTCTTTTAAAACAGGGAGGACAGAAAGCTACGCCCGGAATACAGTGAACTGGAAAGTCATCTTTTATCCACCACGAGTGATTGAGTGTTGGCTGGGTGGGTGCAGCCAGCAATCTCATATCTGGAACAAGTCCTGAATAAAAACAAGATGACCTAAGAGTTAAAACAAAATGGACACAATAGCCGTTTCTTGTATTTGTGTTTTTTAGTTGGCACTATCTGAAAGCCAGGAGAAAATCTCATGATGTTATGAATTTCGACCCGTGAGGGAGACAGGTACCATAGGACAAATAGCATGCAAAACCACATTGGAAAGGTTTCTTTTAATTTCAGGTAGAGTACCCAGTTATTTGCATTACACTCTAGGCTGTGATTAAATTTTCACTTTTGTGAAAGATTACAAACAAGTTTACATTCTACGGAGCTTTGAGTACCACAAATAACAACCTCTTCTGACACTGTTTTGCCCGTTGGCAGACTTACTGTTCTCACAGCTGTGTGGCTGCCACATCTTCTATGCAGACCACAACCATGGCATGCTTAGGGAATCCGGAAAGAGGAGCTGGAAGCTGCTTCCCAGAGCTGTGACTGATTCCCTCTGCTTCTCTGGCCTTGATGATCCTCACTCCTCTGGTCTTCAATGTCTGCCTGGCACTGATAGGATCCCCAGATTTAGCAAACAAAAAGCCAGGATGCCCAGCTATATTTCAATTTCACATAAACATCAAGTACTCTCTTGTATAAGCATAATCCACACAGTAACTGGGCATCTGTTTTCTCCGGCAACCTCCTAGAGTGTGTACATGGGTGGAGAAGCCCTCTGCCAGTGAAGTCCTCTTCTTCGTGGGAGCCCCCCAAAAACTCACAAAAGTACAGATGACATGCAGATATGAAGTAGCTGCCTCTATTGTCTTTTTCCAGAGGTAAGACCCAGAGTCACAGTGATCAAAGAAAAGAGGTGTAGATAACAAAAGAGCAGGAAGAGAAAGCAGTTCCAATTTTCTTTCCTGCTGGGAATGGAATCCAGGGCTTTGGGCATGACAAGTGCATGTTCTACCACTGAGCTATACTTCCAAACCCTTGTAGGTATTTTTCAATTACTCAATTAGAAGTGGTAAGTCTTAAAGCAAGGCGTGAAGCAACTTAGTGAGACACTGTCTCTAAATAAAAAAAATACAAAAAAGTAGGGCTGAGGATGTAGCTCAGTGGTCGAGTGCCCCTGAGTTCAACCCTCAGTACCACCCCCCCCAAAAAAAGTGGTCTTTCATAGCTGTTGTTGTGGTTTTTTGGTCTTAAGTAAGACACTGAAACTACTTGAGTCTCAGCTTTATTTCTGACACAACAGGGCAAATTAGACGGTATTTACCTCCAAATAACATAATTTTAAAGGATCAGGTAATGTTTAGCACAAGATCTGTTATGCAGATGATTTCAATTTCCAGGTTATAGACTCTTTCTCCCTTCACCTTGTGAATGGAGCACACATAATAAAAAACACTCTCCCAGCGCCAGGACTTCTGGAACTGCAATGTTGTTTGGGTTATGTCTTGGTGACTCTCAAGAGTAAGACTCTCTGGCTTTCCTGCTCTAGAGGCTCTGCTGATTCCGGACTATTCCACTTTCTGCTCTTTCCCTGAAACCTGCTAGGGTTTCTGCTCCTTCCTATTAACAGGGCTGCATGCAGATTCTGTGCCCCGAATTCAAATTAGCTGAGAGATGGCCTGCTTAGGCAGATATGATCTACCAAAACTCCTGATTCTGTGTTGTTCTGGAGTTATAAACTCCCCAAAGAACTCATTCGCATCTGGTCACTATCCTCCCTTACATTCAAATTTCAAGGAGTGCATTCAGACTAAGGCATGGATCCCCTGATCTAACTACCTGCAGCTAGATTTGCAGGATAGTGTCACACCAAGCACCACATCTTTTTTTTTTTTTTTTTTTTAGTTTTTTATTTCTAGTTATACACGAGAGTAGAATGTATTTTAGCAGAATATACATACATAAAGCAGAACATTCTATTTAGGTTCCCACTCTTGTGGTCGTACATGATGCAGAGTTACCCTAGTTGTGTATACAAATACAAGGCTAGGAAAGTTTTGTCCAGTTAATTCTATAGTTTTCCCTCTTCCCCTCCCCACTGCCTTCCCTTCATTTCTCTTTGTCTAGCTAATGGAGTTCTACTATTCCCCTCCCCAATCTCTCGTTTTGGGTTATCATCCATCCACAAATCAGAGAGACCATTCGGCCTTTGGTGTTTTGGGATTGGCTTATTTCACTTACCATGATATTTTCCAGTTCCATCCATTTACTAGCCCATAATTTCATTCTTCTTTATGGCTGAGTAATATTCCATTGTGTGTGTGTGTGTGTGTGTGTGTGTGTGTGTGTGTGTGTGACATTTTCTTTATCTATTCATCCATTAAAGGGCACCTAGGTTGTTTCCATAGCTTGGCTATCATGAGTTGAGCTGCTATAAACATGGATGTGGCTGTGTCACTGTAGTATGCTGTTTTTAAATCCTTTGGGTATAAACTGAGGAGTGGGATAATTAGATCAAATGGTGGTTCCATTCCAACTTTTCTAAGGAATCTTCATACTGCTTTCCATAGTGGTTTCACCAACTTGCAGTCCCACCAACAATATATGAGTGTACCTTTCTCCCCACATCCTTGCCGCCATTTATTGTTACTTGTATTCTTTATAACTGCCATTCTGACTGGAGTCAGATGGAATTATAAGCATTTGCCACCATGCCTGGCCCCTCTTTTTTTTTTTTTTTTTTTTTTTTTTTTTTGGGTACCAAGGATTGAACTGAACCAAGCCAGTGTAGTTTTTTTTTTTTTAATTTATTTATTTGCTTTAGTTGTACACAATGCGTTTATGTGGTGCTGAGGATCGAACCCGGGCTACACATGTGCGAGGCAGGCGCTCTACCACTGAGCCACAACCCTAGCACCTCAGTGTAGTTTTTTTTTTTTTTAATATTTTTTATTTGCTTTAGTTGTACACAATGCGTTTATTTGTATGTGGTGCTGAGGATCGAACCCGGGCCGCACACGCGCTAGGCGAGCACTTTACAGCTGAGCCACAACCCCAGCCCTCTCAGTGTAGTTTTAATTTGTATTTTTCTAATTGCTAGAGATGATGAACCGTTTTTAATATATTTTTTGACCATTCATATTTCTTCTTCTGTGAAGTGTTTGTTCAGTTCCTTAGCCCATTTATTGATCAGCTTATTTATTTTTCTGGTGTTAAGTTTTTCTAGTTCTTTGTATATCCTGGAAATTAATGCCTTATCTGAGGTACTGGAGGTGAAGATTTTTCTCCCACTCTAAAGGATCTCTGTACATGTTCTTATTCCCTTCGCTGTGAAGAAGCTTTTCAGTTTGATACCATCCCATTTATTGATTCTTGATTTTATTTCTTGCACTTTAGGAATCTTGATGAGGAATTCGGTTCCCAAGCTGACATGTTGAAGATTTGGGCTACTTAACGCCTAGGTCTTTAATCCATTTAGAGTTTTGTGCAGGGCAAACATCGCATCTCATGGAGAGGGAACCAGGGAACCATCCATGACAGGCTTTTCCTTAGAAGGGGGCTATGGGCATGGTAGGTGCTTCAAAGTTTATGCTCAATCAGTAGATGCTATCTCTTACCTCTAAGTACAGCTTCAAAGAATTCCCATCCAATCAATCCAACTTCACCTACCAAAAACATGGATCCAAGTTGTCTTTTCTCAATGAGGGAAAGAAAAATACTTCTGGATATTCAAAGAATCAAGAGGGGCCAGGTGGCTGGGTGCGGTGGCACACGCCTATAATCCTAGCAATTTGGGAGGCTGAGGCAGGAGGATCATGAGTTCAAAGCCAGTCTCAGCAATTTAGTGAGGCCCTAAGTGACTCAGGGAGACCCTGTCTCTATATAAAATACAAAAGAAAAAAAAAAAAAAAAAAGGGCTGGGGATGTGGCTCAGTGGTTAAGTGCTCCTGAGTTCAATCCTTGGTACCAACAAAAAAAAAAAAAAAAAAAAAAAAAAAAGAGGGGCCAGGCATGGTGGCAAATGCTTATAATTCAATGCTCCCAGTAAGCCAGGAAACTGAGGCAGGGGAATCAAAAGTTCAAGGACAACTTGGACAATTTAGGGAGAACCTAACTCAAATTCAAAATGAAACTCTTAACAGATGGCTGGAGATATAGCTCAGTTATAGAGAGCTTTATAGTATGTGCCAGGGTCTGGATTCAATCCCCAGCACTGAAGAAGAAAGAACAAGAAGCTTTTAAAGTTTGAATTTTTCTTAGAAATTGCATAAATTAGGAAACTGAAGATGAGTTTAAACAGCTAGTTAATATTCTCTCATTGATCATCAAGATTCCAACTCAAGGGACTTCTTCTCTTCATTGCCCCTTAAGTATCACTATTTTATTCCTATTCCAGTAATTTAGGTTTTTATTCAAAAAAAGAAAGAAAGAAAGAAAGAAAGAAAGAAAGAAAGAAAGAAAGAAAGAAGAAAGAAAGAAAGAAAGAGGATTGTCTACTTTTAGTCACTTTTGGACCAAGTTCCCATCCAGATCTGAAGCTTAGGCAAGGATTTTCTTCTTTGTTTGGCTTGTACAGTCTTGTCAACCCCCAGTCCTGCGCTTGGAAAATAAGAACTAGCCATTTATGGGCTGTTGCCATTCTGATGAATGATGTAAGCCACTTCTGTTCCCTAAGTGCATATCTCCTTCCTGACCTTTGATCCAAGGCAATTAAGAATAGCAATAAAATCATAAAACCTCACTTTTGATCAATGCATTCTGAACAGAAGGAGATTAGGTTGTCCTTACAGAATACCTATAATTGGTTTGGGTTTGAAATTTGGACTGCTGCATCAAGCAGAATAAAAGCATAGTTTTAAATCACCAACCCAACATCGCAAGGCACTGGAGGGATCTCAAAGCAGTGAACAGAATCAGAACTGAAATCAAGGCATTTTGAATTCAAGTTTATTATGATACTGCATTAGCAGTCAGTTTTCAGTTCTTGCACAAATGAGGGCTGATACTTGGAGGTCACCAAAAAAGATATTTTTCCCCTTCAGTTAAGAAACAACAGTAAAAGGGAATAAGATGTTCTGAATGATAGTAGGAGTGACCTTGTCCCTCCTATTACCTTGAGATGTGATGCTACAAATTGGGCATATTTTTTGACAACTTTATTGAGGTATAATTTCTGTACATAACTGCTTCCACTTAACATGTTCAATTCAATGCGTTTTCAAAGATGTATATATCTATGAAATTCACAGTACAACCAAGATATACATTGTTATCAATATCAAAAGTTGCCAACATGCCCATTGTGGTCTTTCTCCCTCCAACCTCATCCCTCAGGGAACCAGTTTTTTCCTCTGTCATTATTAATAAGTTTGTATTTTCTAAAACTTTAAATAAATAATGTAATATGTAGTCTTTTGTTTCTGCCTTCTTTCACCCAGAGTACTTATCATTTTGAGATTCTTTGACATCACATGTATATCCATAATTTATTTATATATAAACACATCTCTCTTGTATTGCTGACGATCACTGGAGTGTTTCCAGGTTTTGGTTATCATGGAAAAAAACTGCTAGGCCCCAAGTTCCTTAATAAGAATCCTGTAGCGTAAGAATTACTACCAAGAATTAATGAATGGGATAGATTTAAACTAAAAAGCTTCTTCTCAACAAAAGAAACAATCAGTGAGGTGAATAGAGAGCCAACTAATTGGGAACAAATATTTAATACATGCACATCAGATAGAGCACTAATTTCTAGAATATATAAAGAACTCAAAAAACTCAACACCAAAAAAACCCAAATAACCCAATCAATAAATGGGCTAAGGAATTGAGAAGACACCTCTCAGAAGATACACGATTAATCAACAAATACATGAAAAAATGCTCAACATCGCTGGCAATTAGAGAAATGCAAATCAAAACTACTCCTAAGATTTCATTTCACTCCAGTCAGAATGGCAGCTATCAAGAACACAAGCAACAATAAATGTTGGAAAGGATGTGGGGAAAAAGGCACACTCATACATTGCTGGTGGGACTGCAAAATGGTGGAACTGCTATGGAAAGCAGTATGGAGATTTCTTGGAAAACTGGGAATGGAACCACCCTATAACCCAGCCATCCCACTCCTGGGTCTATTCCCAAAGGACTTAAAAACAGCATATTACAGTGACACAGCTATCTCAATGTTTGTAGCTGAGCAATTCACAATAGCTAGGTTGTGGAACCAACCTAGATGTCCCTCAGTAAATGAGTGGATTAAGAAAATGTGGTATATATGCACAATGGAATTTTACTCAGCAATAAAATAAAATAAAATAATGGCATTTGCAGGTAAATGGATGAAGTTGGAAGACATAATGCTAAGTGAAGTTAGTCAGTCTCAAAAATCCAAGTATCAAATGTTTTCTCTGATATAAGGAGGCTAGTTCACAGTATTGTTGGATGGGGGTACATAGGAAAGATTAGAGGAACACTAGAATGGTCAAAGGGAAGGGAGGGAGCAAGGGGGGATGTAGGGGGAGAAAAGAAAAAAAATGGTGGTTGAACAAGACGGATATCATTTTCCTAAATGCATGATTGAAGACCTGAATTGTACGAATATACTTTGTATACAAACAGTTGTATGTAAAAAGATGCTATATACGGGCACTATGAATTGTAATTATTATAAATTAAAAAAATAAATTTAAAAAAAGACGAAAGAAAAAAACTGCTATGGACATTTGTGTAAACATTTGTGTGGACACGTTTTCATCTCTCTGAGATTAAGAACCTTGGTGTAGAATTGCTGTGTCATGGAGTAGTTGGTATATGTAACTCCAGAAGAAACTGCCAAACTGTTTTCCAAAGTGGTTGTACCATTTCACATTCCCACTAGCTGTATGTGAGAATTTGTTCCACATTTTCATCAACACTTGGTAGAGTGTGTGTGTGTGTGTGTGTGTGTGTGTGTGCATGTGTGTGTTAAAATACATGTAATATAAAATTTTCCAGTTAAGTCATTTGTAAGTGTACAATTCAGTGGCATTAAGCAATTCAACATTGTGCAACCATCACCAATATAAACTTCTAAAACTTTTTCACTGCCCCAAGCAAAATCGCTGCAATAATTAAGCAATAACTCCCCACTTTCCCTTTCCCCAGATGCTATAGCTTCTGTCTCTTTGAGTTTGCTTGTTACAGATATTTCATAAAAGTGGAATCATACAATATTTGTTCTTTTGTGCCTGGCTTATTTCACTTAACATAAATTTCTACCACTGAACTACATCCTGAGCCTTTTTTATTTTCCACTTTGAGACAGGGTCTTGCTAAGTTACTAAGGTTGCCCTTGTATTTGCTATCCTCCTGCCTTAGCCTCTTCAACCACTTGGGATTATAGGTGCCACCATACTTGGTTTATTGTGGTTTTGATTTCCCTAATGACCAATGGGTGATGTTCAACATTTTTTGTTTCATTTGTTTACCCTCCATTTTTATATCTTCTTTGGAGAAAGGCATAATTCAGTATTTTTCCTATTTTAATTTTTTTGTTGACTTATATTACCATTCTAGATATAAAAACCTTATTAGAGGGCTGGGATTGTGGCTCAGCAGTAGAGCGCTCACCTAGTACGTGTGCGGCCCGGGTTCGATCCTCAGCACCACGTAAAAATAAAATTAAAAAAAAGGCATTGTGTATAATGAAAATAACTAAATAAATATTTTTTAAAACTTATTAAATATATGATTTGTAAATGCTTTTCCCCATTCTTTGGGTTGTTTTTGAATTTTCTTGAAAATATCCTTTGATGTACAAATTTCATATATATACACACACACACACACACACACACATACACATATGTATCCGGCATTGAACCAGGGGCACTTAACCACTGAGCCGCATCTCCAGCACTTTTTGTTTTATTTTGAGACAGGGTCTTGCTAAATTGCTGAGGCCGACTTTGAACTTGTGTTCTCCTGTCTCAGCCTCCTGAGCTGCTGGGATTATAGGTGTGCACCACTGCACCTGGCAATAAAACATTTTTTATGACATCCAACTTATCTTTTGCTTGTGCTTTTTGTGTCACATCTAAGAATCCATTGAAAAATACATGGTTATGGAGATTTACCCCTATGTTTTCTTCAGAGTTTCAACTCATACTTAGGTTGTTTGTCCATTTGGAGTTAATTTTTGCATATGGTATGAAGCAGTAGTTCTACTTCATTCATTTGTATGTGGGAATCTAGTTGTCCCAGCACCAGCTATAGAAGAGAGTATTCTTTCCCCATTGAGTGGACTTGACACTGTTGTCAAAAATAAATTGGGCAGGGCTAGGGATATAGCTCAGTTAGTAGAGTGCTTGCCTCACATGCACAAGGTCTTAGGTACAATCCCCAGCCACATTCTCTCTCTCTCTCTCTCTTTCTCTCTCTCTCTCATAGATGGACACAATACCTTTATTTTATTTATTTGTATGTGATGCTGAAGATTGAACCCAGTGCCTCACATGTGCTAGGCAAGTGCTCTACCACTGAGCCACAACCCCAGCCCGCCATATAATTTTGATAATTATTTTTTGCTCTCTTGCCCCTGACTCCCTCAAAAGAGCTGTTGAATTTTGAGCAAGATTGCATTGAGGGCTGAGGTTGTGGCTCACTGGTAGAGCGCTCGCCTGGCATGTGCACAGCCCGGTTTCAAACCTTAGCACCACGTAAAAATAAAGGCATTGTGTACAACTAAAACAAATAAATAAATATTAAAAAAAAAAAGATTGCATTGAATCTGTAGATTGCTTTGGATAGTACCGACATCTTAATAACATTGTCTTCTGAGACATGAATGTGGGATAGGTTTTCATTTATTTAGGTTTTAATATCTTTAGCAATGTTTAGTTTTCAGCATATAAGTCTTTTACCCCTTTGGCTAAATTTCCCCCTAGATATTCTATTCTTTTTGATACTATTGGAAAGGGAATGGCCACCTTAATTTCCTTTTTGTATTGTTAACTGCTGATATATAAAGACAACTGATTTTTATGTGTTGGTCTTGTTTCCTGTGACTTTGATGAATTTGCTTACTAGCTCCAGAAAAGCTTTCTTGTGGATTCTTTGGGGCTTTCTCTCTATATAGTAACTGGTCTGTGAAGTTTTAATTCTTTCCAATATGGTAAAAATGAACATCCTTGTCTTCTTCCTGATCTAAGCAGGGAAACTTTCAGCCTTTCACCATTATGGCGTTAACTGTAAGTTCATAAATGCCCTTTTATCATGTTGAGGAAAGTACCCTTCTATTCCTAGTTTAATCATGAAAGTATGTCTTTTCTACATCCCAAGAGATAATCATGTGTTTTTTTCCTTTGGAGTACTGGGGATTAAAGCTCAGTGGCACTTTACCACTGAGCTACATCCCTAGCCCTATTTATTTTGAGACAGGGTCTTGCTAAGTTGTTTAGGGCCTTGCTAAGTTGCTGAGGCTGGCCTCAAACTTGTGATTCTCCTGCCTCAGCCTCCTGAGTTGCTAGGATTACAGATGTGCGCCATTGTGCCTGGCAAATTATGCATTTTTTCCTGTCAATGTTGTGTTGATTTTCTTATTCTGAACTACCCTTGCATTCCTGGAAGTAGGTCAGTCTTTCAGTTATTCTAGTGGGGGTGTAGTAGTAGCTCATTAATTTGCATTTTCCCAGTGACTCATCATCTTTTCATGGGCTCACTGGTAGTTCCTATGTTCTCTTTTGTGAGGGTGTTCAGAATTTTCAAGGTGTCATAACACTGAGTTGTATGGATCTCTACATACTCTAGATACAAGGTTTCTACCACATAATGTATTGTGCATAGTTCCCCCCAATCACTGGTTTGTCTTTTCATTTTCTGAGTGCGTTGTTTGAAAAGCACATTTTAAAGTCCAGTTTATCAATTGTTTCCTTTTATGGTTTGTGTGTCTTGTATTTTAAGATTTTTTTTTAAATTAAAGATTACAAGCATTTTTTCCTCTTATAGCTGTCTTATAGTTTTAGCTTTAGATCCATTTATTCTAAATTAATGCTTCTCTGTCATGAGAGGGAAAAGTCTGTTTATTTGTTTCCCAAATGGATATGCAGTTTTTCTACCATGCAGCATTCTGTAGCCTTGCTAAAACACATTCTACTAGCATTTTGTAGATGCCTTGGGATTCTCTTTATAAACAATTATGTCATTTGCAAAAAGTTTTATTTTTTTCCTTTCTAATTGGGATGCTTTTTCTGTTTCTTGCTATACGATCTCCAGTACAATGTTGAATAGAAGTGGTCTTTGCTTTGTTCCTGATCTTAGGAAGAGAACCATTTGGTCTTTCTCCATCAAATATTTAATCTTAGTTGTTGATTTTTCATAAATGTCCTTTATTAAGTTGTGGAAATTAACTTCTAGTTTCAGTTTTTCATATGAATGATGTACAATTAATGTATATTCATCAACATGATCATATGGATTTTCTTTTTAGTTTGTTAAAATGGTGAATTATATTGGGTTAATTTTGAATATTAAACTCATTGTATTTCTGGCATAAATCTCATTTGATCATGATAGTCCATCGTCCTTTTAAATGTTCTATATAATTGACTTACTATTTTGTTAAAGATTTTTGTGTCTAAGTTCTTCAATGAGATGGGTCATAGTTTTCTTACTGTCATTGTCTTGGTATCAGAATAAAATTGGTCTCATAAAATGAATATATTTTGTAGGATAGATATTATGTCTTACTTAAATGATTGACAGAACTCACTGGTGAAGCCATCTGGGACTAGAGTTTTCTTTGTGTGAAAGTTTTCAATTCAGGGCAATTAAGACTTTAAATTTCGAAGAATGTTCTTATGGAGATGATTTCCACTGCTGGAAAACCTGCCAGCTACTAACGCCAGAAGTGCTAACTACAAGTAAAAAGTAATAATTACTAGGTTGCAATTACTAGGCCTTTGGCTGTGAGAAATGATCCCCGTCAAGATTCCTATCAAATTGCTGTACAGGTGGCCTAGATAAAATTTTACTTTTATTCCTAATAGTACATGACACGTGATAGGAAAGAATGAGCTCCACCCCTAGGAGTAGCATGTTCTCCAGTTTCTTCTTTTTTATTCCCTCTTTGAAAACACATTTCCCTTACCAGATGCTAAATCTTTAGGCTGGTACTATTTCTTATTTCTGGAGCTCCCACATGCTCTGTGCAAGGAACACTGCAGACATACAAATGTCTGTCAAGGTATATGTAGTGACAAACAGTGTTGCTTATGGCTCTGCAGTAACTCTTCCTTGACCAGAGAGAAGAGATGATCATAGGTCATACCATTTCTCTCAGTAGCCTAAACTCAAGGAAATTTAAGTAGTACTGGAATTCCATAAGGAAATTTTGAACTCGCTGTAGCTTTTAGAGGTACAGTACATGAGTCTCAAAAATGCTTCCTTTGAGGTTGTTGAGATAGAAGATGACACTAGAATTCGTGCCATAAATCCTGGACTCATTCTTTTTTTATTTTTAAAAATTTTTTTGTAGTTGTATATGGACAGAATGCCTTTAGTTTATTTGTTTATTTTTATGTGGTGTTGAGAGTCAAATACAGTGCTCTGCCACTGAACTACAACCCCAGCCCTGGACTCATTCTTAATTCTTTTTTTAAAAAATATTTTTAGTTGTAGATGGATGTTATACTTTTATTCACTTATTTTTATGTGGTGCTGAGGATCAAACTCAGTGCTCACACGTACTAGGCAAGCACTCTGCCATTGAGCCACAACCCAGCTCCTATTCTTAATTCTTTTTGAAGGTGAAGGAAATATGACAGAATAGAAAGTATAATGGTTTTGGGAGTTGTAAGACCTGGACTTGAGGATATGTGTTTACTGATATAAGCATTAAATGAACAAATGTTAAAATGCTACAAATAATACATAAAGTAGTATACAAGAGTCAGTTAATATCAACTGAGCCCAAACAAATGAACAGAGTTACACAGGTCATGTCAAGCAGAGTTAAAAAAAAAAAAAAAAATCAGTCTCCCTTTGTATTGGGAGTATATGCCACAAGGCTAGCTTCAGCAAAATGGGTTAACAGCTAAGGGATTTCTTTGTTCTTATCTATCTTCCCTCTTTTTCTCCTCAACTCTTACCCCTTTCTTCATATCAGCTGCTCACCTCATCCCATATCCTCCTGTTATTCCAGCAAGACCCAACTTGGATCTGTCCTTACAAAATAAGGAAGGCCCACCTTCAAATTTCAAATCCTCTCAGCATTTAAGATACAAATTCACAGCTTGATAAAGTAAACCTCCCAGAAGATTTTGATTTTCAAATATGAAAGAAAGTATTTTTAGAGTGGATTTCAGCTACTGTGTCAGGCAGATGGGGGAAGGCATTTCAGAAGCAGAGGAACCTTTACTTAGGGGGTGATTAGACTTCCCAAAATACCAGTGGGCCAGACCAATTCCTAAAATTACTTTACTTTTGCTTTAAGGCAGTTTTTCTGAAAACCCAAGGGTTCAAATAAATTCTCTGAGACACTTCATTGGTGTAGATTTTAAATTACAAGCCCGATGTGATACCCTCAAATACAGTTCTTAAGGAAGATTAGTTACGAACAGTTATTAGTACTTTCAAATGAGAGGAGAAATTACATTTCAGTAAAACTGGATAAACTTTTTACGCATGAAATAACAATCCTTTCATCACTGGATGAAATTACTCCAATTCATGCAAGAATTTACTATTACATTTTTTTTTAAAGTTTCCCTAATTTTTTCTAAGTGATATTTCATGCCTATTTTAAGTCAAGATATCAATATGCTCCTGAGCTCACCTCACGGTCTCTGGGTAGTGGTGAAGATATCCATGGTTTCTTGAGACACGACTGGGATCCCTGATTAACAAGGTATTATCTCAACTCTTTCATTGCAATGTGAAGGTTCCTAGGAAATCCCAGGTTTCAAAAAAGTGGCCTAGGTTGCAAATATAACATCAGAGATTATATAGGACTCTGATAGTGACCTAAAGAGGTGAACGGGAGGGAGATTTTGACTTCTCTTGACATAAAATTGGCTAAAATAAGGATCACCAAATTCCTGCAACTAGAAATTACGAGGGTAGCACAGAAGAAGTTTGTCTATGACAAGGAGGCTCCATATAGTAGATCTTGTGAGTGGCTTTTATAGAACCACTTAAGATAGTACCATGGACATGTTACATATTTTACATACAATTTGAGTACAAAGTCTTAAAATTTATAATGCATCATTAAAATAATCTTCTAATAAAATCAGCCTTAAGTATAAGGAATCTAAATTTCAGTATCTTGTACACTTCTAAATAAATATCTTTGATCTATAACCATTCAAAATATTACAGTTTGTGGTGACACGATAGAGACAAATCAGACAGTATTATAAAGTAAAAGGAAAACATCAGTTTAAAAATAAACAAGCCCAAAAACACACTGAGGTGAAATTATAGAAAATCAAAACACTAAGTACATAATAATTAAGTATCTAGCATTGGGATAACCAAGTGCATGCTTAGCAACACATTTTCAACTTATAAAAAGCCCTTTAAAATTCATGTAATCTAAATAAATAAGCAAAAACACAAAGGGAAGTACTGTACCAGCCAGTAACAACTAGAAAGCAATTTCTCCCATTTTCTTTCAAATGATCCTAAAGAGGAAAAACAGGAAATAATAATCACTTGCTAAAAAACTATAATTCATGTTTTTGTTTTTTAAATGCTGCCTAGGGTATAAAAAGTCAAAGCAAGGCTTCCTAAATGTTAGGCCACCTAACTGACAGATTTAAACAAAAATCATACATTTGCCTATTTAAGGTATGATTGAATTTTCGCTTAATGACCCCACAATAGAGTCTAAATAAAGCCCATGATATGAATGCATATTAAAACACCTGAATGTGTGATCTGTTAATACTGAATTATCTATGGTGATTTAATTTCACTTGCCAAAGGATTGGTTTACTTTATATCATCAGAATCAAAACATCTGTAGCTGGGATTTTATCTTATTCATGTCCATATTCTGGTTTTTAGATTCTCAAAACATAATAGATGATCAATATGTGTTTGCTGAATCACATTGATTTCAACGTTCACCACTTCAAGAAGCACTGAGTCCATGATCAAACTGTTGCTGAGACTCAGGGGGAGCTCTTTAATTTTGCCTTCAGGCCTGTGATTAATTTCTGGCTAGTCAATCAATTTAATTGCCACAAATCTGTCACAGTTTCTCATTTCAGGGCCAACATTTCTATAATTCATCTATTCTACAGCTAAGCCTTCTTCAAATATTTGTGCCTGCACATCATAGTCAAGTTAAAAGAATAAAGATAATCTCTGTTACTCTATGTTGGATATTTGCTTATGAGAACTGCTTGAGATACACACGTGCACACACACATACAACCATTTCACAAATGGAGAGCAGAATCTGGAAATAATGCAAATGGCCTAAAATTACATAGCTCCCAAGGGTAACTAAAATAATGACATCAGAACCATAAGGAACTCTTGATTATAAACAAACTTATTGCGTGATGGTTAGAAGCAATGCCTGTGGACCAACAAATGTAAACCAGAGGTGTCCTTTAACCATTGGCTTGACAGGAGCTAGAAACAGTGACTGCCCAGCATAATCTGCTCAGTGTTCCTCACTGCTCTAGGAAGCAGTGAAGAGATGGATACCTCTCCAAAGATCATTTCTACATCCACGATGCTTACATCAATATCATCTCATTATGTAGATATTCTAACAGATGTCCTCTGGATTGCCATTTAAAGTTGCTGTTTCGTGTGTCCTTGGGTCCTCGCTGGGGGTTAGGGAGAATGTTTCAGAACTCTGAAATAAAAGCTGTTTAGAAAGTTTCATATCTTTCGTTCTCACGGCCAATATGACTGTCCCCCTTGAGTGCTGCTAGGAGAGGTAGATCCAGTGTTTAAGTTCTGCCATTCCCTGGAGTAACTTGGTGTAATAGAAGTCCATGTTGTCTGCAAAGTCTGTACAAACAGGTGACTCCATGTCGCCAAAAGTGCAGTATAACGCAGTTCCTCCAACACTAAGGAAAACTGTTGCGATGCACAGCAAGATCAGTAAAATACAAGATCCACCTCCAACATCATCTGCAAACATGAGAAGAGAGTGAGGTTAAATTGTCATCAAAATGGAAATCTTAGCATCTGCTGTCTTTTCACTGATTGAGATATTAGGATGTTTCGCATGTTAAAACTCGAGAGTCAGGGCTTTTAGACAGAAAATATGCATCTAAAAACCCTACAAAGGCCTACTTATTAGGTACTACAAAGATTCATATTTGTGGAGCTTGTGAATGCTAAATTAAAACCAGCTCATTTGTACAATGAATATAACTTCCATCAAAAAGAAGAAAAATGGCAATATTCCTCAGATGGGGTCATGATGTTGTTTTAGAATATACCCATGGCCTTAATTACAATGTCTTTGAAGTTTATGTCATGGAACCACCTTGAATGAAAATCAATTTTATGTAAAACAATGAAAATGGGGCTGGGGTTGTGGCTCAGCGGCAGAGCGCTAGCCTCGCACGTGCGCAGCCTGGGTTCGATCCTCAGCACCACGTAAACATAAATGCATTGCATTGTGTACAACTAAAGTAAATAAACATTAAAAAAAAAAAAAAAAAAAAAAAGCCGGGCGTGGTGGCGCACGCCTGTAATCCCAGCACTTTGGGAGGCTGAGGCAGGAGGATCGCGAGTTCAAAGCCAGCCTCAGCAATGGCGAGGCACTTAGCAACTCAGTGAGACCCTGTCTCTAAATAAAAAAATACAAAAAAGGGCTGGGGATGTGGCCCAGTGGTCGAGTGCCCCTGAGTTCAATCCCCAGTACCACAAACACAAAAAAAAAAAAAAAAAAAAAAGAAAATGTCTTTGGGTGGGATCCCCTTTGCATCCTAGTCATACTTACTTTTGTTCTTATTTAGTGGAACAAAGAAGTTCTAAAAATTGTTATAATTTCTTTTTATTTTGCTTAAAATTTTTGGCAGGTTTGTTTTTAATAAAAATGTCCACATTAATTTTTCTATGTTGGGGAAAATAACTATTCTTTGGTTAAAAAAAATCCTAATAATAATTCATAATTAAAGAAAACTAAAAATATTTTGGGAAGACTAGATTATTTTATGATCTCCAGCACAATGAAGGTGAATATAAACTTTTTTGGAAGGTAAAATGGCAATTATCTATTAAAACTAATTTATGCTCTAGCCTGGACACTTCTGAGAGTGACACAGGGATAACTGAATGCAATGCTGAGACCCCTGGGGAAAACCAGGACTGTCTCAGGCTAACTGTGATATATGGTCTCAACATTTAGCCCAACAAATCCACTTTTAGGAATTAGCTCACAAATGGGCACAATACGTAAAAACATATATACAAATTTGTTCACTGTAACAGAATTTGCTTAGCAGAACGATGGAAATAACCTGGTTAATCATGTTGCATGGGATAGTTTAATTATGAGATATTTATATAGTGGAATACTATACAATTATTTAGCTGAATGAAGTAAATTTAATATGTTCCTTCATAGAAAGATATGCAAGATTCATTGGGGGCTGGGGTTGTAGCCCAGTGGTAGAGTGCTTGCCTAGCATGCATGAGGCACTGGGTTTGATTCTCAGATCCACATATAAATAATTAAAGATCCATTGACAACTAAAAAACATTAAAAAAAAAAGTTTCATTGGGCTGGGGTTGTGGCTCAGTGGTAGAACATTTGCCTAGCATGTGTGAGGTACTGGGTTTAATTCTATCAGCACCACATATAAGTAAGTAAGTAAAATAAAGGTCCACTGAAAACTAAAAAATATATATATAAAAAATTCATGGTTAAATTTTACAAAGAAGTTACCTAGCAGTATATATAGAACTCATTTGTGTTTTAAAACAAAAGACACATGTATACACACACATATGCACATATATACATAGAATGTGACTTGAAAGAATGATAAGAAATTTCAACCAGCACTTAGGGAAAGGGGTAATAAAGTTGTGGGACTTATACTTTTTACTTCATTATTCTCTGAATTCATAATTAGCATATATTATTTTTTGATAAACAAATTTCATAAAACCATCGATACCAAATAGACTTTACATGGAAGATTTTACAGTAATATATTCTTCTTATAAAAATCTGAACAAAAAGTATTAAGTCTAAGGATCTGTCCCTTTTTCTCCTACAATCATTCTCTCCCTTCTCAGAGTTATACACTGTTAAATATGGTGTGCATCCTTCCAAATCAGATATATATGATTTTAGAACTTTTGCACAGATAGTATTATATAATCATATGGTTCTGTGATTTGCATTTTTAATTTTTTTGGTACCGGGGATTGAACTCAGGGGCATTCAACCACTAAACCATATCCCCTGCCCTATTTTGTATTTTATTTAGAGACAGGGTTTCACTGAGTTGCTTAATGACTTGCCGTTGCTAAGGCTGGCTTTGAACTCGCAATCCTCCTGCCTCAGCCCCCAGAGCTGCTGGGATTACAAGTGTACCCAGCTTGCATTTTTAAAAAATATTTATTTTTTAGTTATAGTTGGACACAATACTTTTATTTTATTTGTTTATTTTTATGTGGTGCTGAGGATGGAACTCAGGGCCTTGCATGTGCTAGGTGCAATAGCTGAGCCACAACCCCAGCTCCCAGCTTACATTCTTAAATAATTCATTTTTTGTTTGTTTTTCTTGGCAGTGCTGGGAATTGAACCCAGGGCCTTGTGCATGCTAGGAAAGTGCTCTACCAGTGAGCTACACTTGCAGCTCAATATAAAATTTTTTTTAAAAAATAGAATTCTATCATTGATATTTTGTTTTTTCAGTTTTGGTTAGTTTGAGCTTTCTCTTTCTTTTTTTTTTTTTAAAGTAGTCTGTACTGAGTATGCAGACTTTTTTCTTGTCATTATTCCCTAAACAATACTGTATGGCAACTATTTACAATGTATTACATATTATAAGTAATAGAGATGATTTAAAGTATATAGGAGGACAAGCATAGGTTATATAAAAATACTATGCCATTTATGTAAGTGATTTGAAAATCCACAGTTTTTGTTCAGGGATCTTGGAACCAGTCTTTCAGGATATGAAGAGAATGACTGCATTCATATATAGTACAAACATTTGAGCACAGTTTAAATGTTTAAAAATACCTCTTCTGTTTGTTTTATATATATGTGCTAAAACAGTTTAGAGCCATGCTGTCTAATGTGAAAGTCATGAGCTACATGTGGCTGTTGAGCACTTGACATGTGGCTGTTCTAAACAAATATGCTATCAAGTGCAAAATACATACCAGATTTGGAAAACTCAGTGTGAAAAAAAGAGGTAAAACCCCAATTTTTTCATATTGCTCACATGTTGACATAAATATAAAAAAATTTTTTCGATGGGACTAGGGATTGAATGTAGCAATGCTTTACCATGAGTTACCCTCTCCAATCCTTTTCATTTTAAATATTGAGACATGATCTCATTAAGTTGCTAAGGCTGGCTTTAAACTTGTGATCTTCCTATCTCAGCCTCCCCAGAAGCTGGGATTACAGGTATATGCCACCAGGCCTGGCTAAAATTGATTACTTTTTAAACATGGCTATTATAAAATTTAAAATCACACGAGTCTCACATTATATTTCTAGTGAATAGAGATGATTTAATGGAAGAACTGATTCAGAGGAAGAACTTCCATTCAGGAAGTATTTGGCAGAAGGTGAGGCTTATTCCTAAGCACTGTGTAAGCTACACAACTTTGGAATAAATCATTACCAGCATCAAGCATTTATACAAAGTTTTTATAACTGTCAAAATGACTTCATATTCATTGTCTGATGTTTTTCAGTTGTCATAAAGGCAGAGATGCAAATGCCATTCTTTTTATTTTAAAAACGATGAATCTGAGGGCTGGAGTTGTTGCTCAGAGGTAGAGCGCTCACCTAGCACGTGCAAGGCCCAGGTTCGATCCTCAGCACCACATAAAAACAAAGGCATTGTGTACAACTAAAACAAACAAACAAATAAATAAATATTTTTAACAAAATGATGAATCTGTGTCTCCCATAAGTTAAATGACTTGGTCTGGCTACTAAGTGAAATAGGGACTGAGAGTTGTAAATCCAGGGTTCCTCCTATTAAACAGATTGAGTATAAATTAGCACAAACAGGACCAAGCACTTCACATGGAGAAGATTGTGACAGTGAAAAGCAAGGTGCAAGGGTAAAGTGAGGGTTTAGAAAAAATTATTTCAAGGCCCCTATAAGCTTTATAGTTGTAAAAATTTAAAACTCTCTACTGTTATCACTTACATCACACTTTGAAAGCATACCTAAATGTTTACACTGTCACCAACAATGCAGTTGTTTTATAAACACGAGAAGCACATGGACAGGTTCGTGGCCATATTTCCACTCACTGTTATTTATCTGTGTCACAGGTAAGCCTATTTGAAATCACAAAAGGTAGCACTGTTTGCTAGGGCAACCACCTTAAGCATAAGCCCGGGAGGAAAAAGTCAAACCATAGTAACAGTGTTAAATTGCTGCTCTTGGGAGAAACTATTTTCTACAAAGTGAAGAAGAAATTGCTGAAAAGAATATACTCATGATTCATACACATTTTTCACAATTAAGGAGGAACACTAATTGGCCATTGAAAGAAGGCAAAAATAGCAAGTTTGTTTTTTTAAAAAATACTAAAGAAAGAAATCTAAATGAGGTCTCAGTATGGTGTATTATGCATGGAATAGGGAGACCATAAGTTGAACTTTGTAACTGGCTCACTTATTTGGGCAAAATGTTTCAAATTAATTTATGATGATGGTTTGAATTTATATTTTTTCTTTTTAGCAGATAAAGCAACTAAGTTCACATAGTCTTTTACATATCCTGTCAGCAAACATCACATCATATAGTAATTGATTCTTCCAGCAAACACTGACTGTTAACAGCATTAGAAAAGGGCTCAGCAGGGGCTGGGAGTGTAGCTCAGTGACTGAGCGCTTGCCTAGCATGAGGCAGATACCTGTAATCCCAGCTATTGGGGAGGCTGAGATAGGAAGATCACAAGTTTAAAGCCAATCTTAGCAACTTAATGAGATCATGTCTCAATATTTAAAATTAAAAGGACTGAAGAGGGTACTGGGTTCAATTTTCAGTACCACATATAAACAAACAAAATAAAAGTATTATATCTATCTACAACTAAAAATATTAAAAAGAAAAGGGCTCAGCAGTTTACCTGGATCCAAGTTATCATCTATTTCTTGGAATCTCACTCTTCGCTTAGATGACTTCTGCTGCATTTGGGCAGGATGATCTCCTACAGAGTCATTCCTTTTCTTTAATATAGAGACCAACCCTTCAGCAGGAACAACCTACCAGAGATCGAAGAATGATTTGTTACATTAAGGTGGGACATGTCAATGATATTTTACATGTAATTGTAAAAAGGCTAATTCAATTCAACAGACACTTGAATTTTTATTCAGGTATATCCAATTCCTATAGGGAAAAAAAAATCACAATCATCAACATGTAACAGAATAAAATTTTCAAGGCCATGCAGGTAACTGACAAACACATAAGTCCAAACCTGGACTCCTCTTCCTGACCTACAATTGACTTCAGGGACAGGCAGGAGGCCTCAAGAACTCCATTAACTACCTTGCTTTGTAGTTTAACCTCCCCTTAAGTTATATGTACAACCATCACTTACAGCCCTGGTTGCTTAATGCTGGGTTTTGCTTTATAATGGATGCTCAAACTCCATCACAGCTCTTTTCATTCGTCAGTAGTTTTTAAGAAATAAACACATGAGACTTAAAATATATCTGACACTAAGCTTTTAATATCTAATGAGATTTATCTTCAATTCTTCTGAGAAAGTATTCATTTACTAAGTAATGCTCTATATTCAAAACATATTAGGGACATTGCTAGAACTTCCCTCAGAGCCAGTCTACCATGGACATATTATTTCATATACAGAGGTTGGTAAACTATGGCCAGCAGGCCAGAGGATCATTGTGTATTTTTGTAAATAAATTTAACTGGAATCCAGTCCAGCCCCTCATCTACATATTGCCCATGGCTGTTTGGGGGATATAATGGCAGAAGGGTAGTTATGTTGATCCATAAAGTCTAAAATATTTACAATTTGACCCTTCATGGAAAAAGTATTCCAACACCTCTTCAGGTCCCCACCACTATCCTTTTCTATGTTGCCTTCTAGTTTTCACTTGGGCTACCTCTCTCCTGCTTATGCTCTACTTCTTATTTAAAATCAAAAACAAAAACCCTTGCATTTAGGAACTAAAAACTCCAAGATACAGTGAGAGAGAAGAGGATCAGTAGGAAAGGCCAGGTTGGGAGGCAGGAGGCCTTCACATGGGCTCCTAGGCAGCAGACTCTCCACAAAAGTTGACTTGTGATTTACCTGCTTGTTCTGAGCTACAGGTGATGACAGAGGTGGCCACTGTTGGCCTAACACTGTGGATGTCAGCAACTTGCTGGTATCAGATCACTGTAAGCTGTCATGTCATTTATCTGATCAATGGCATAAAATACTTAATATGATTTCCAGTTCTAGCCAGCAATCTCTGATAATGTGCTATGTATAAACATTATAGATTGCATTAGGTCTTTTTATAACTCAGGGCTTTTAGGGGTAAATAACTCCAGATAGTCTTCTACAGGGCTTCTCTGAACATGGATCTATGGAAACCATAATGTAAAAAAAAAAAAAAAATCAATATTCAGCAATTTATTCTTTTTATAGGAAATACATATTTCATTTGTCTTTGTTCTGAGAAAACTAAAATACTTTAGTGACATTAGGAATAGTCTTTCAAATCTTTATAGGGCTGAGGGTGTAGCTAGCCCTAGCATGTGAGAGGCCTGGAATTCCATCCCCCCACCCCCATACACACACAAAGTTTCAAATCTTTATAAAGAAACAACATTAAGGAGCTCCTTCATACAACAAAGAAAAATTATTTTATAAGCACCTTGCTGAAACTGAGAGGGAAGAAATCCAGAAGAGGATTCTTTCTAAAGAGCAAGGGATGGAAAATAGAAATTAATTTAAATGAATACATTAGTACTAAAGATGCATCACTGAAGTTGGGCATGGTGGTACATGCTTATAATGCCAGCAACTTGGGAAGCTAAGGCAGGAGAATCCCACATTTAAGGTTAGCCTTGGCAACTTAGCAAGGCCCTATCTCAAAATAAAAAAAATAAAAAGGATTGGGTATGTAACTCAGTGGTGAAGAGCCCTTGGGTTGAATCCCCAGTACCAGGAAAAAAAAAAAAAAAAGGTAGAGGGGACTCATAGAGTCATTAAATACCTACTTTCCCATAAAATAAATATGTACATTTACCAAAAGTGAATTTACCTACTGTAGGAGTTTTTTGTTTTGTTGTGCTTTTTTTTTCCCCTTCATATTTTTAAATTGATGCATTATAGTTGTATATATTGATGGAATTTGTTTGTTGTGCTTTTGAAATAGAGGTCTTAGCTATGTTACCGGATCTAATCTTCAATTTCTGGGCTCAAGTGATCCTCCTGCCTCAATTTCTTGTACAGCTGGAACTATAATCACCTACCATGGGAGTTTTTGGTTTTGAGTAGTGCTGGGGATTGAATCCAGGGCTTCATCCATGCTAGGCAAGGGCTTGACTACTCCCTCCAACCTGGGAGCTTTAAGGTGCTCTTTTAACTTAGAAAAAAAAATTTCAGATTAAAAGTAGTTCTAAGGAGTGGTATTACTGTTAATTGTATCTTTCTGATATGAATTTTTGCATCCACAAATGTAAGAAATAAACACAAACCATAAATCAAACAATGTTTTAAGTATGAATAAATGGATATTGACAGACTAAGAAAAACTCTTAAAGTCCTCTGGAAAAGCACAGAATGTGCCACCTGGACCCAGAGCTGGTCAGATACAGCAGCTGCTCAGTCCCTACCTTAGCTCCTGCTCAGCTCTGTGGGGTGTTTTGCTCTGGAAGCCATACTGTTAAGGCATATAAGCCTGATCAGGCAATCCTCCTTATTTACTATATGGGTAGCAATGAACTTGGGCAATATTTTTTTAAAGAGGAAAGAGGCAGAGTATGAGAAATTACAGTTGTGTGGGATGAATCAACATTTTGTTTTGACTTGTCCTCCCCTTTATCCCTTAATTCTTTGTTAAAACCCCATATTTTCTTTCTTTCTTTCTTTTTTAATATTTATTTTTAGTTGTAGTTGGACACAATGCCTTTATTTATTTTTTTAAAAATTTATTTATTTGCTTTAGTTGTACACAATGCGTTTATTTGTATGTGGTGCTGAGGATCGAACCCGGGCCGCGCATGTGCTAGGCGAGCACTCTACCGCTGGCCACAATTCCAGCCCCACAATGCCTTTATTTTATTTATTTATTTTTATATGGTGCTGAAGATTGAACCCAGGGCTTCACAAATGTGCTAGGCAAGCACTCTACCACTGAGCCACAACCTCAGCCCCCCATATTTTCTTTTTTTAAAAACCCTATAAAAATCCTTTGTTTCAGCAGACACTGTCCTAAGTGAAGGAGGGTGCTCTTTTCAGGGATATTTTATAGTTTTTTTTTTTTTTTTTTTTTTTTTCCTTTTCCTAACTAACTGTTTTCTGGTCTTACAGATGGAGAACAAAGGGTGATGGGACCAACCTGAGGCAAAAAGATGCCCACCAACCTGGAAACTCTTAGATATCAGGAGGTGTGACAGATGTGACAGGATTTGTCCTTTTTCATTTTTGCAAGAGCCTGGGACAGAGGTCTTAGGCCTACCGTCACATAAAACTCCTACTTGCCATACTGGGTAGAGCTGAAGAAACTACTTTAGTGAGTGTAGCTTGCCTTATTTCCCTGGTCAAAGGGCAAGTAAGCCCAAACAAGGTCATGGTCTTGGTTTACAGTGTCACTAAAGTATGCCAAGTTTTTCTAAATAAATTGAAATACTGATTTAGGGCATACTGCAATGTGTCTCCTCCAAGTTATTCCTGAAAAAAAAATTCTAAACCAGGTTTTGGAGGCTGAGGCAGGAGGATTGCAAATTTGAGGATAGCCTGGGCAACTTGTCTCAAAATAATATTAAAAAATAAAGTGGATAGATTGATTTTTGTAGGGCTGGGGATTGAACCCTTCACTTTATACATGCTAAGACAGATGAAGAATTTTAAAAGCTCAAAACAGCTTTAAAATTTAGTTTCTCATTTTAATTAGCAAATTGCTTCCCTACCCAAACAAAATATGCCAAACCCTTCCATTGAGAACAAAAAGGATGTCTGAGCCATAATTAATGTAATTGTTACTGGTAGCACTCTATGAATAAATGCAGAGCTTTAAAAAAATCCATCTGGCTGAGTCCTCTATATTTGCAAATAAACAGTTCTTCTGCACTTGCCGTCAAACATCAATGACCATTTTCAGAATAAACTGGTGATAAAAACAAAATTATTTTGAACTCTACTGGAATAGTAATTCCTAATATGATAAGGAAAACATTCAGAATGCACTGCTGTTAGAGTAAACATATTGCTCATGAGACTAAAGGAGAAAACAGATACCAAGTATTATTTTAATGACATAGGCTTAACTTAATCCAGAACCTCCACACTGGTAAATTTTGAGCAAAAGCATATGCTTGGCTTCGAACTAAACTGACAATATTCATAAACTGTATTAGTATATTATAAATACCTTAAATGCCAGTGATTTTTCTGCAAAAGCACTTTCAAATTTACATCTAGTATTCTTCACTAAAAAAAACAAGTGATGAGCTGGGAGTGTAGGTCAGTGGTAGAGAGCTTGCCTAGCAAGGGAAAAGCCCTGGTTCTATCCCCAGCAACACCACAAACAACAAACACCAAGTGATTGTCTCTGCTTGCTCATGTAGTTTTAGGTACCATAGTAAGAACTATAATTTGGTCAATGTGTATTCTGTGTCTTTTCATAACATACCATGTTCAATCTTCACAACTCTCTTTTACAGGCTTATACAGATGTGGAAACCAAACTTAAAAGAGCTTAAGTAACTTGCTTAAGCTTGCATTGCCCCGTAACCAGCAGAGTTTGAAAATAAATTCAGAATTAAATCTCTTGCCATTTCCCTAATGTGAAAAGATAAATTTTGCTTTGTGCCATATCTTTTGATACAATTAAAGTGGGATGAGCAGAACTTTCAAATAAAACTAATAAGTTCATACCTTTACCAGAAATTCTAATCTTACATATTTCCTCATTTCAGATACTTAAACTAGGGGCTAGGGATGTAGCTCAGAGGTAGAGTGTTTGCCTTGCAAACATGAGGCCATGGGTTCTACCCCTGGTGTATCTCTCTCTCTCTCTCACACACACACACACACACACACACACACTTTTTTTTAAAGGAGATATTTAAACAAATGGCTAAACTTGCAAATCTAGAGACATGGATAAAAGGATGATTAGATACTAAACCTTTTGTGGAAAGAGATTAACATCATGACCATTACTATAGCAAATTGAAAGAAGCAGTGACAGCTGGACCCAGGGGTGCCAACTACATGAAGGAAAAACCATCTTTGGAAAGAGCAGGTAGTCATCTCAAACCCACAACCTTGAATTTTAGAGCACTGCAATGAGAAGAAAGTGCAAAATAGGAAAAAGACAAATTGTAATGAAATAAATCAATGTGGAATGTTTAAAAGATTATGGTAAGAAGGAAAAAGTTTTTTGTTTAAAATAAGGAGTTTCATAAAGTAAATTTCTAGATTAGGCATTACTTCATATTATTATAATTTGTTTTGCTTGCCTAAAGGGACAATTTAATAAATATAAGATAGGAAAATAAATGATAAAAATGTCAGCTCTTGCCCACTTCTTAACTTCCATAACGCTGTTGAAAAAACTACCAGTTAAGTTACTTTATATCCCCTCACCTTGTGAAATTACTTGATAGCACTTGCCAATATTTGAAACTACATTATTTTTATGTGAACTTGTTTATTATGTGTCTCTTCCTCTAGAAAATAAGTTTCATGAGAGCAGGGACTTGGTCTGTATTCACTGCTGTCTCTCCAGTTTCTATTACATAGTAGGTGCTCAATAAATATGCCAAAGAGTAAATGAGTACACAGATGAAGAATTTATATAAGGACAGTATCTAACATACTTCTTTGAACAATTATCAAGTTTTCCTTGAAAATTATCAAGACTAAATCTGAAGAAGCCCCAATTAGGAAGGGTTATTGCGGCTAGCTGGAAGCCATAAGTTCCACCTGATATGTATGTGACGCACCTGTAAATGCACTTGAGGCACCCGCAAAGCTAAAGGTATATAACCGGGTGAAAGCGGTCAGAGTTAGGAAAACGAATTCATTCAGTCAGTCGTGCAGTCGCTCGGTCGGTCAGAAGAAGAGTTCGGGTCGGAGAATCAGAGCGGCCAGAACGTAGGCAGAGCGGTTACAGAAGAGAAACCAGATAGAAGAAGTAATGGCTGGTCAGAGTTAGGCCGAGGCTCCCGAGGAAGAAAGAAAAAAGAAGAAAGAAGCTCTAAAAAATACAAGAAGAAAAGCTCTCTAATCTTTCTCTCTAAAAATCTTTCTTTCCCTCTCTAAGCTCTAAGAAAGTAGAAAAGTAGTAATAGCTTTACTCTGCCTCCGAGTTTTCCTCCCGTGGCGCCGTGGCTGGCCATGACAGGAAGCTTACATAAATCTATTTTTCAAGGTTATTTATGGTTTAAGTGAACTTGGAGAAAAAAGCCTTATTGGATACAGTGATTATTGTTAACAACGGTCTATGTTGGTGTTGTAGCGATATAAAGATGTATTCAGGGCTGGGGTTGTGGCTCAGCGGTAGAGCACTTGCCTAGCACGTGCGCAGCCCAGGTTCGATCCTCAGCACCACGTACAAATAAACGCATTGTGTACAACTAAAGCAAATAAATAAATATTAAAAAAAAAGATGTATTCAGCAGCATCCCTACCCTTAAGGAGTTTGCAATTTGGTGCAGAAGATAATAAGTGTCTTCCTATAATAACAAGGGAAGATTATAGTGGGGACAAGACTTTAGGATTATGCATCTTCCCTCATTAGAAGTTCAGAGAAATAGTTCCAAAGGAGCAAACATGGACTTCAGTGACAAAGGAACATGGCAACAGCTAGCACTTGCTGAGAAGTCACCAGAAGCCAGGTACTGTGTGCTTGGCACTTTGCACACTAAAAACGCATGACCTAGATGTTGAGGGTTGGGAAGAATCAGATGTGGGAAGGAGGTTCACCACGCCAGGGCAGAAATGACATAACCTGGAAGGAGCAGGGGCAGCCAAGTGCAAGGTGTATATGGGGAGCAGAGAGGGGCAAGTGACTGCAACATAGGCTGAGACCAAGGCAGGTAGAGTGGGCCAGATTACCAAGAGTCCTGAATGTCAAGTCTGGCCTGGCACGACACGGTGCCGCATGCCTGTAATCCCAGCACTTGGGAGACTGAGGCAGAATTGCGTGTTCAAAGCCAGCCTCAGCAATGGCGAGGCACTTAGCAACTCAGTGAGACCCTGTCTCTAATAAAAATACAAAAAAGGGCTGGGGATGTGGCCCAGTGGTCAAGTGTCCCTGAGTTCAATTCCCAGTACCAAAAAAGAAAAAATAAAGAAGCACAACCTGAAACCACAGGGAGCCATGGGAAGTAACTAACAATGTAAAAACTGGTTTAGAACAGGCTTATGTGTCAGACTGAGAACCTTGGTGTCGTGAGCCATCCATGGGCTGTGTGTGTGAGCTATGAGCATTTGAGTGTATGAGGGGACTGTATGAGAGCTTTTGGAGCTGTGCAACGCATGTGTGCCTTTTCTCTCACTCTGCCTGTGATACCACACAACATCTGAGATGGGCGTGACTTGCCAAGATGTAAGTCAATATGCTGATCACAAGATATCACCAAGCAAGACTTCACCCTTTGAAACCCAATCCCTTGCCTTATTTGGGTGGAACTTTCTATGGAATGTCTATCCCCTAAATAAATAGAGGGATTCAGGGTGTGCTCTCTCTTGCCTCCCTTGTTCCCCTTGCCTTTACAGTGTGGGAGCTGAAACCTGAGGTCTCAGAGCTGTCCCTGACCCCCGCGCCCAAAAGGTATTCTGTTTGTGTGGTATTTTAGTTGCCAGCCTGGCCAGCTGGTGACACCTTGGGTGTATTTGATTTAATTATAGAGTGCTTCAAAAAAATGAATATTTCTAGACAAGGCATGGAATCCTCCCCTGTCACTCTACATTTAAGTCATTTCATTTACCTCTATAATCTAGTTGGCCCCTTGGATATCAGTTTGAGACCACAAGTTTATACAGTTAAAACATAAAACCATTTGAGTTGGAGAGATGAAATGAAGGATGGGGCAACTTGTTAAGTCACCATTGAAAAAATCCAAGAAGCAGCAGTAAAGATGTAAATTTCTAAAAGTAATTAAAATGGAAACGGAGCTGGGTTCAAGAAACCTGACAATTAAGACATATGTTAAATAACTACAAAACTTAAAAGAGTAAGATAAAAATTGAAAGGGAAAGATGACACCATCTGGCATAAATTAAGAATGGGCAATCTCTGGGTCTTCCCTTAGGGGCTCATTAGACACCTACATAAACCCTGGCTCAACCATGTTCCACAAACCCTTTCTCTTCTATTGTAAGGAAGCTGGACTTACCCTGCTGCCCTTGAAAGAGCTACTCTGAGCAGAACCACCAGGATCACTGTCTCCAACACTTTTCTTTTTCTAAGACCCATGTAACAGTTACCTACACAATTTCATAAAACACTATTGCTTACTGTTAGCTATCTTAACCTGGTGAGGGAATCCCACAGCAGCTAATCTTAATGTAGTTTCCCTGATCTCAGTGATCTAGCAAGAGACAACTACAACTACCTCAAGTAAAAGGCATCAGGGATGAAGAGTTCACAGAAGTCACTTTAATTAGATAGCTTTGCTGAAGACAAACCCAACGACAATTTTGGGCTGTCATTTTTTTCCTCCACTACACGGTGCCAGGTTATTTCCTTCCCTAGGTTTTGTTGCGCATGAGAAAAACAGACCTGAAGACATCTAACTAAATACTATTAATCTAGACAAAGAGTAAGTTGGAACATGAGCTGCCCTCTCCCAGATTAAAAGCTTTCTAAAGTCCCAAGCATTAGCAATGTGGTTTTTCCACCAGCTTTTAGAAATAACAGGATCATTCAACAAAAATAATTTGACTCTGAAGCACTAAATATAGTTTAATAAACATATGCCATCTTTGCAAGTAGATCATACACATATATGTTAGTGAAGAAAAAGAAATAGTTTTATCTCCATATGACATATCATGTTTGCTCACATAGGGATTCTTTGAATTATATACTATTTTTATTTTTGTTATTTTTTTATTTTTGTTTCTTTTTCTGAGACAGAGTCTCTCTATGCTGCCCAGGCTGGTCTTGAACTTGTGAACTCAAGTGATCCTTCTGCCTCAGCCACCAGGGTAGCTGGGACTACAGGTATCTTGTACCACACCCAGTTTATTTTCAATGTTTTAAAGACAGGCTGATCCTGTAGTCCCAGATACTCTGGAAGCTGAGGCAGGAGTATCACTTGAGCCTAGGAGTTTGAGGCCAGCCTGAGTAATAGAGATCTCAGCTAGGAAAAAAAAATATTAAAAGAGAATAAAATTATGGCATTTGCAGGTAAATGGATGGAGTTGGAGAATATCCTGCTAAGCAAAGTAAGGCAATCCCAAAATGCTGATCCATAATGGGGTGGGAGGGATGGGAAAAATGGAGAAACTTTGATTGGGCAAAGGGGAGGGAGGAGGGGGGAGGGGGAATACGGGCAGGAAAAA
Source organism: Tamias sibiricus (assembly GCA_025594165.1). Taxonomy (NCBI): domain Eukaryota; kingdom Metazoa; phylum Chordata; class Mammalia; order Rodentia; family Sciuridae; genus Tamias; species Tamias sibiricus. Next base: position 60,024,786 of record CM046669.1, read on the forward strand.
TGATGGAATGAGATGGACATCATTACCCTAGGTACATGTATGACTGCACATATGATGCAATGCTACATGGTGTACAACCAGAGAAATGAAAAGTTGTGCTGCAATGGTGTACAATGAATCAAAATGCATTCTGCTGTCATATATACCTAATTGAAATAAATAAATAAATTATTAAAAAATTCAATATTCAACTTACATGTCACTTATTTAGAAAACCAAAAACTCCCTCACCCCCAAACATGTAACAATCTACATAAAGACAGGAAAGGTGAGTGGGCTTTTATTAGCAGTATGGGGCTGGGTCATCATGCTTCTTTGAATTTGCATAGCATATTTCTGCTTTCAAATTTTGTCCCTCCCCACTTTATTTTTTTGGTGCTGGGAATCAAACCCAGGGCCTCACACATGATAGGTGAGCACTCTATTACTGAGATACATACTTTTACATTTTGATGCTAGCCACTTCTTCTAATTCACATGCTAGAGGACGCAACAGCTGCGGAGTTTAAAGCAAAGATCTTGCAACTCTTCCAAGTTCCAGAACAAATCAAATCAATGATTTATTTACATTAGCAGGTTCCTGGGCAAAGGGGTCTTGGGTTTTGACATTAAAATAATAACGTCAGGGGCTGGGGTTGTGGCTCAGTGGTACAGCATTTGCTTAGCATGCATGAGGCACTGGGTTCAATCCTCAGCACCACATACAAATAAATAAAATAAAGGTATTGTGTCCCTCAACACCTAAAAATATTTTTTAAAAAATCATGTCAGTATATCATGAGTATCACAATAAAATTTCATTTTCTGTCAAAAATTGGGATTCTAGGGCTGGGGTTGTACTTCAGCGGTAGAGCACTTGCCTAGCATGTGTGCAGCCCCGGGTTCGATCCTCAGCACCACATAAAAATAAATAAATAAAATAAAGGTATTATGTCCAACTACAACTAAAAATAAATATTTTTAAAAACCTGGGCTATTAAATGCAGAAAGACAACACACTTAGATTATAGGCTTCATCTGTACAATATCCTTACCTGTATTTTTAATCACTGCATTTGTAATGTTGTAGCACTCATGTACAATTTGCTCACAAAATTACTGAATGAAGGAATTTTCTCTCTTTCTTGTTTTGAGAGAGGGTCTCACTATGTCACCCCATTTTGGCTGCAAACTCTTCTCACCTCATCCTCCAGAGTAGCTGGGATGACAGGTGTGCACCACCATGCCTGACCATATGAAGAACTCTTCTAATTTGCTGATACTGTATAAATGATAACTTTTTTTCTTAAAAGTCTATAAAATGAAGCTGGGTATAGAAGCACATGCTTATAATCACATCACAACAATTCAAGAAGCTGAGGCAGGAGGATTGCAAGTTCTAGGTCAGCCTCAGCAACATAGCAGGACCATATTTCAAAATAAAAAATAAAAAGGGTTGGGGATATAGCTGAATGGTAGAAAGACCCTGGGTTTAATCACTAGCAACACACACACACACACAAACACACACACACACACACACACACACACACACACACACACACACACCCCTATGAAATGAGGATAAATATTTTTGGTGATTTTTTTGGTTGGGAGGACCAGGGATTAAACCCAGGGGTGCTTAACCACTGAGCTACATCCCAGCTCCTTCCATCCCCATTTTTTTTTTGGGGGGGGGGGAGACAGGGTCTTGCTAAATTGCTAAGGCTGGCTTTGAACTTATGATCCTCCTGTCTTAGCCTCCCAAGTTGCTGGGATTACAGGTACGTGCCATCACACAGGTTTTTTGGTGCTTTTTAAAAAATATTTTTGTAGATGGACACAATACCTTTATTTTATATGTTTATTTTTATGTGGTGCTGGGGATCGAACCCAGTGCCTCATGCATGCTAGGCAAGTGCTCTACCACTGAGCCACAACCCTGGCCCTGGTGCTTTTTTCTTTAAAATATTTTTTTTAAGATGTTGATGGGTCTTCATTTTATTCATTTATTTATATATGGTGCTGAGAATCGAACCTAGTGCCTCACACATGCTAGGCAAGCACTCTACCATTGAGCCAAAACCCCAGGCCCCTGGTGCTTTTTTATAACAGTGAAGACTATACTTTTGATGATAGGTGTCATATTTTTTCTTTTTTACACAAGAAAGATTAGCAATACATCAGATATTAAGCTATCATTTAGCAAAATTATTTCTGGGTTTGAGATATATTTACCAACCCTAGAAATGTTTGTTTCATCTATACATGTCACCATATTAACAAATTAAAGTAATAAGAGTTGGAGATGTAGCTCAGTGGCAGAGTACTTGCCTAGCATGTGTGAGACCAGGGGTCAGATCCTTAGACACACACACACACACACACACACACACACACACACAAATAAAATAGTGGAGATGTTTTTAATTCTCCAAAAACTTTTGTGAAATTTATTTTATTTTTATATGATGAACCTAATTGTTTAAAACAATACAACAAAACAAGTGCTTCCACTGGGCTGGCAGTGGCTATCAAAAACAAGTTCAGCGAAAGCTGAGCAATGCAGAAAAACAAGAGACAAGAAAAAAAGGAGAAAACTAGCAAAGAAAGAACATTACCAGTGTAGTCTACCTGAAACACAGAGGTAGAAAAAGTTAGAAGCAAAGCCTCTGAGGTGCAGAGTCACTGACAGAGGAGAAATGATAGGGAGACTGGGAAACAGAGTGGAGGACTGAAAGGACAAACGGAAATATGTGGAGATGAGTGAGCTTAGGTGCCTCAGTGGCTCCCAAGGGCATGAAAATTACTATTCCAGTGTTCAGTTATTAAGAAATTATGCTCACAAAAGGAGGAAAGCATACACAATATTTCAGAAACAACTGTAATAAAATTAGCCAAGTGTGACAGCCTAGAGAGAATCCAGAAGGCCAAGAGCTGTATCTTATCCCTCGCTGCATTCTCAGCACTAGACAGAGAGCTCTTATTAAAATTTTACTGAAAACAAAACAAAGTGTTTGAATTAAAAAGTTATATGTTTGTACTTAAATTTATAAAATTAGAATTTAATTTTTAAAAATTAAAAGTTAGGAGTTGGGGCATAACTCGGGTAGAGGGCTTGGGTTTGATCCTTAGCCTCAAAAAAATATAATAAAAAATTTAAGCCGGGCGCGGTGGCACACGCCTGTAATCCCAGCACTTTGGGAGGCTGAGGCAGGAGGATCACGAGTTCAAAGCCAGCCTCAGCATAGGCGAGGCACTTAGCAACTCAGTGAGACCCTGTCTCTAATAAAATACAAAAAAAGGGGCTGGGGATGTGGCCCAGTGGTCGAGTGCCCCTGAGTTCAATCCCCGGTACCACAAAAAAAAAAAAAAAAAAAAAAAAAAAAAAAAAGAAAAAATTTATAAGTTTGCCCTGATAAGCAAACCCATTGACCTGGATATTTTAATCCAAACCCTCATTCTATTTATTTATTTATTTGTTTATCTATCTATTTATTTATTATATTTGTAGATGGACTGCATGCCTTTATTTATTTATTTATTTTTATGCAGTGCTAAGGATCGAACCCAGTGCCTCACACATGCTAGGCAAATGCTCTGACACTGAGCTACAGCCCCAGCCCTAAACCCTCATTCTTTTTTTTTTTTTTTTTGTGGTACCGGGGATTGAACTCAGGGGCACTTGAACACTGGGCCACATCCCCAGCCCTTTTTTGTATTTTATTTAGAGACAGGGTCTCACTGAGTTGCTAAGTGCCTCGCCATTGCTGAGGCTGGCTTTGAAGTCGCAATCCTCCTGCCTCAGCCTCCCAAAGTGCTGGGATTACAGGCGTGCGCCACAGTGCCTGGCTTAAACCCTCATTCTTAAGGCATTAAGATAACACTAAGCATCAGTGATTGTTGGCTCTGAAACTTCAAGACCTCCTCTGCTGCCAGTTACATTTTATTAAAGCATAATAGAGAGGGATTAAGTAGTCAGAAAGTAAATGTTTAACCATCTATTTAGCATTATCATAAGAAAGTAAACTAGCTGGGCGCAGTGGTGCACGCCTGTAATCCCAGCACTTGGGAGGCTGAGGCAGGAGGATTGCGAGTTCAAAGCCAGCCTCAGCAATGGCGAGGCACTTAGCTACTCAGTGAGACCCTGTCTCTAATAAAAATACAAAAAGGGCTGGGGATGTGGCCCAGTGGTCAAGTGCCTCTGAGTTTAATCTCTGGTACAAAAAAAAAAAAAAAAAGAAAGAAAGAAAGTAAACTAGTGTTGCTAATCATATGTATCTTTTGGGGTTCCTAAAATAGCCTAACTTAATAGAGCAATAGAATTTTAGGAAAAGGGGTCATTCTGTATTAATTTCCCAGAAAAGACAACCTTAAGCCTTAAGCCTTAAGTACATGTAACTTCCACTGCTAGCTGCTATTCAGGAGAAAAAGAAACACTGTGTTATGAGTTTGAGGAAGGAATATGCCATTTAATATGCAATAGTAACTCAATAATTTGATAACTCCATGTACCAAAGATCTGGTTAAAATAAGCAAGACAAAGGCTGGGGTTGTGCCTCAGTGGTGGAGCGCTTGCCTAGCATGTGTGAGGCAATGGGTTCAATTCTCAGCACTACATGTAAATAAATAAAATAAAGGTCCATCAACAACTAAAAAAAAATTAAAAAGAAAAAAGTAAGAATGAATCATCATAAGCTCTATTAAGCTGTTATTTTAAAATGTCTTAAAATTGTGGTGAAATGAATGAATGAATTAATGAATAAATAACATAAAATTTCCATTTTAACCCTTTTTTAAATAAACAATTTGAAATGTTGTGTAACCATCACCTCTATTTCTAAAAATTGTCATCACCCCAAACAGAAACTCTGCATACATTAAACAATATTAAATAATTTTGTTAAGAGAAAATCAAGAAGCAAAACTCATAGTTTGTGAATAACTAGCTGTAAATTACAATCAAGTGGTCTGGTTAAAATAAATAGAAAAATGAACAGTAGACCAAGTGCTTTACTAATCTACCTAATTTCATCAAAAGAAAAAAAAAACAACTAAGAAAAAAACCATAGTTTGGAGAATTGGCTAAAAAGGAAACTAGTAGTGGAATAGTTAAATTACCTCAGAAAGCTTTTCACAGAATTCTATATTTTGTTATATACTTTTGCTTTGCTACTTTTTAAATTTTCTCTGAGGTCATTTTTTTTTCAATGATAATGCTAAGTTAAAACATAATGGGTATAAATGGAACATAAAGCCAATTTGAGAAAAAATTTGGATTAAGAAAAAGAAAGGCAGCTGGGATCCTAATTTTCAGAAAAGCAAGCAGGTTTAGAGAGGAAAAAAGAAACTTCAGGAGACTGATGAACTGGTGGGATCCGTTTTGGCAAAATGATTCCACTCTTCTCATCACACCAGCCTTGGTGAGGGGGTAAGAGTTTTGGTATAGCTTTTATCTTTCCTTTTTCTGAACTTCTTTATTGTACTATCAAACAAAAGAGAATAGTCACCTTTCCTTGACCTTTTTTCCCCCTCTCCCTGCAACTTAATAGCTTAAAAATTCATCTACTACCTGCTAGTCTCATTATATTTTAAAATGCTTCCTTCACATCCTGTTATACTGTTTTAGAGAATTCCAAAAATATATTAACAAGAGGAAGAAACTATATGTAGGAGTACATACTATATGTAATCTTATAGATGTATGAGATGAAACATGAGATTTCCTTAAAGAATGTGACTATTTGTCTTCATCATAATTCCTAGGTATGCCAAATAAAAACCATAAGACTATTTAAAAAATCATGTTCATAATAATACTCATTGTATCTGGAGACATGCAATATAACTTCTTAAAATATAAACACAGCAATTACAAGTCATTTTATTCAATACATACAAATAAATAAAGATAGTAACAAGGGCTGGGGTTGTGGCTCAGTGGTAAAGTGCTTGCCTAGCATGGTGAGGCACTGGGTTCAATTTTCAGCACCACACATAAATAAATAAATAAATAAATAAATAAATAAATATCCATCAACAACTAAAAATAAAAAAGATAGTAATGAGAAAAAGTTCATGTTAACTAACAATTTTCCCTCATGTTTCAAACCATCTTTGAAAACTTTAAAAAAAAAAAGCAATATTTTGTATGCGTATCAGATTTTAAACATTTCATTTCACTTTATCTCTAATTTACCTCTGCAATCTCTATCCTTTTGGCAAGGTCATCAAGAGAAAGACAGCTATCATCAGAAGGCAGATTCTCCTGTAGACTGTAGGATGCTTCCTCAGGAGAAAGATCTTGAAGGAGATCAGAGTCATCGTCTTGGTTGTCTTCATAGGAAAGAGGATCTTCGGTCTCTTTTAAGCATCCTTCCAAAAGGCTGTTCAAATAGTCTTCTGTTTCCTTATTAACTTGGTCTTCCTTATCTCCCTTTTCCTCAGGGGCCATATACACTTCTGGAAGCAGTGTACTTAAGTCAGATATTTTATTATTTTCACAAAGTACATTCTCTGAGCCCTCTGAGTCAGTCTGGCCCTGTGGCAATTTTCCATCACTGTCTGTGAGATCAGGTTGCTGCAGCTCATTTAATTCATTGTTCTCAAGCTGGTGCTCGGGCACCGCCTCAGAAACATCCTGAAGTGGCAACTGGAGTTCTTTCCTTTGTGACTGTGAATATTTTCCTTTGGAACTCAACACAGGAGATACATGGTCACAGCCTGGTAAGATCAATTGCTCTCTCACTGACTCACCAGAAGGTAACACCTGAGGGTCTTCAGCAATGCCCTCTATTTTAGCCACATCTGGTAGGTCCTCTGTGGCAGCAGCCTGCAAGCGTCTGTCATTCTCACAAGCTTTCTGGGAAGAGTCTGGCTCTGACCTGCTCCAGGCTGTCTCTGAGGGCTGGGTGTGGAGCTCCAGTGTGGCTTCAGTGCTGCAGAGCGGCTCCGTGTGGTCTTTTCCTGCAGTTACTGAAAGGCTTGGGGAATTTGCCTGCCTATCCATCTGATTACAGCGGGGCCTGCTCTCTCGAGGCTCTTCCTTATGTTGGCTTTCTTTACTTTGTTCCATGCCAAGACAAGTATCACTCTCTAAAGAAGAAAAAAATAAGCTGTTTTAAAATTCCAAACAATGCTCTGTATAGAAAGGAAAAGAAGGGATGTATGAATAACATGGAACATAATATTCTAACCTCTCAAATAGAAATTCTATCTGTTGCATTATAGTGTTCTTACAGAGGACATACCCTAAACATTCAGTAAATAATCCTTTACATATAAAAATTAACAGATTATTCAAAATCATGTTAAGATGAATATTTAGTCATCAATATAATTGAAAAAGTAATGAACCTAATTAACTTAATAAATGGCATTTTGAAATTGCAACTTCTTAAAGCAGGGCAGTAAAGGTTAGCAATAAAAGAATACGTTATGGGGCTAGGGTTGTAGCACAGTGGTAGAGTGCTTGCCTAGCATGTGTGAGGCACTGGGTTCCATCCTCAGCGCTACATAAAAAATAAATTTAAAAAGATCCATTAACAACTAAAAAAGAAAAAAAAGGAGTATATTATGGCAAGAAGTAGAAACAGATTTTCTCCTTACATTTTTTATTGAAATAAAATCAACTTAAAAATATTTTCCTTTGGGCTGGGATTGTGGCTCAGCAGTAGAGCGCTCGCCTAGCACGTGCGCGGCCTGGGTTCGATCCTCAGCACCACATACAAATAAACGCATTGTGTACAACTAAAGCAAATCAATAAATATTTTTAAAAAATTTTCCTTCATAATGTGATATATATACACAGCTATAAAGGAAAATGAAATTGTCTCATTTTCAAGAAAATGAATGGAACTCATTATGTTAAGTGAAATAAATCGAACAGAAGGTCAGGGGTCACATGTTTTCTCTCATTTGCTAAAGTTAGAGAGGAAAAGGAAAAAGAAAGGTGGTGGTGGTGGGGTGGATCTCATGAATATCAAAGGGAGATCAATAGAGGAAAGGGACAAAGGAGTGGGAGGTGGAGATGGAGGTGGGAAGTGCTAGGGAGTGATATTGGCCAAATTATATTGTTATGCTATGCGCATGCACAAAAATGGAATAACAAATCTCATTATTATGTACAACTACAATGCACCAATAAAAATGTAAAAAAAATCCCACTCCTGGGTCTATTCCCAAAGGACTTAAAAACAGCATATTATAGTGACACAGCCACTTCAATGTGTATAGCAGCACAATTCACAATAGCTAGGTTGTAGAACCAACCTAGATGTCCCTCAGTAGATGAGTGGATAAAAAAAAATGTGGTATAGGGCTGGGATTGTGGCTCAGCAGTAGAGCACTCGCCTAGCATGTGCGTGGCTCAGGTTCGATCCTCAGCACCACATAAAAATAAAGGCATGTGGGCTGGGATTGTGGCTCAGCAGTAGAGCGCTCGCCTAGCACGCGCGCGGCCCGGGTTCGATCCTCAGCACCACGTAAAAATAAACACATTAATAAACTCATTGTGTACAACTAAAGCAAATAAATAAATTAAAAAAAGTTTTATAAAATAAATAAAGGCATGTACACAACTAAAACAAATAAATAAATATTAAAAAAAAAGAAAATGTGGTATATATACAAAATGGAATTTTACTCAGCAATAAAAGAGAATAAAATAATGGCATTTGCAGGTAAATGGATGAAGTTGGAGAATATAATGCTAAGTGAAATTAGTCAATCTCAAAAATCCAAATACCGAATGTTTTCTCTGATATAAGGAGGCTAGTTCACAGTGTTGTTGGATGGGGGTACATAGGAGGATTAAAGGAACACTAGAATGGTCAAAGGGAAGGGAGGGGAAGAGAAGGGGGGAAGGAGGGGGGGGAAAGAAAAGGTGGTTGAATGAGATGGATATCATTATCTTAAATGCATGATTGAAGACCTGAATGGTACGAATATACTTTGTATACAAACAATTGTATGTAAAAAGATGCTATACTATATATGTGCACTATGAATTGTAATACATACTACTATTATAAAATAAAAATAAATAAAAAAATAATTTTCTTTTGGAGCTGGGGTTGTGACTCAGTGGTAGAGCGCTTGCCTAGCATGTGTGAGGCACTGGGTTTGATTCTCAGCACTCATATAAATAAATGAACAAAATAAAGGCCCATTGACATCTTAAAAAATATTAAAAAATATTTTTCATTCAAGATTAAAGATAAAATAATAATTTTATTCCATTTGCTTTTTGATTTATGGGTACTTTATAACCAACTAACAACTGAAGCCACTAGCATACTGATAAACCAGCCTAATTTCATCTTAAGACCGAGAGCCATACTGTCAAAAAGTTATGAAAAGCCCACTTCAGTTTTCTATGAAATGCTAGGATTCCTATTTGGCTTGAGCTTATTTTGATGTTTTAAATTGTCTGGCATTCATGCCCCAGCCTTGATCTCACTCAGACCTGGCTTTCCTTGACCAGATAACAACTCTCTCTCTCTAAAACTAACGGTGCCTCATAAACTTTTGATGTGGGGTTTGACTATACCCCCTCCCTTGGAATGCAATGCCATGTAGATTATTACTTTGCTACGTGCTTTTGAATTACACATGTCTGACCTTGTTAGCTGTAAGTTCCCAAGATGTTTTGTAACTCTTTGAACTATAAAAACCTTGTCTTCCCTGAGAGCGGGGCTGACCCCAAGCCCAGTGTTTGGGAGGGGCAGCCACTGGCCAGCTCTCTTTGTGTGCATACAATATAAGCTTGCTTTAAAATTGGAGTTGGTAGCCGGGCGCGGTGGCGCACGCCTGTAATCCCAGCACTTGGGAGGCTGAGGCAGGAGGATTGCGAGTTCAAAGCCAGCCTCAGAAATGGCGAGGCAGTTAGCAACTCAGTAAGACCCTGTCTCTAAATATATACAAAAAAGGGCTGGGGATGTGACCCAGTGGTCAAGTGCCCCTGAGTTCAATCCCCGGTACCACAAAAAAAAAAAAAAAAAAATTGGAGTTGGTGGTCTTTTCTTTGCATCTTGGATCAACAATACCAAAGAAAAGGGAATTCTTAAATGCTATGTTAAGATGTGTCAAAGAATCAGGGATTGAAGCTGGTGACCTCCGCCCTGCCCCTCTATTAAAGACAGGGTAGGTAAGAACAAAGGGGGGTGGGGCACAGTCAGGTGGAAAGGGGACTAAGCCTTTTTTTTTACAAGTTCCCAGTGCCCACAAGTTCAGAAGGTGGCCCTCAAAACACATCTACAGTATTCAGAGACTAAATGAGATTGGAAACCATATTACCCAGGTACTATTAAAACAGAAGGCAGAGGGGCTGGGGTTGGGGCTCAGTGGTAGAACACTTGCCTGGCATGGACATGTGAGGCACTGGGTTCGATTCTCAGCACTGCATGTAAATAAAATAAAGGTACTGGGGCTGGGATTGTGGCTCAGCGGTAGAGCGCTCGCCTAGCATGTGCGCAGCCCGGGTTCGATCCTCAGCACCACGTAAAAATAAACGCATTGTGTACAACTAAAGCAAATAAATAAATATTAAAGAAAAAAAGGTACTGTGTCCACCTACAACTAAAAAAATACGTTAAAAAACAACAATAACGGGCTGGGGTTGTGGCTCAGCGGCAGAGCGCTTGCCTCGCACGTGCGCTGCCCGGGTTCGATCCTCAGCATCACATAAACATAAATGCATTGCATTGTGTACAACTAAAGTAAATAAATAAATATTAAAAAAAACAACAACAATAACAACAAGAACAAAAAAACCACAAGACAGAGAGACCTCCACATCAGAGGAATAGGGTGTACTCCCCCACCTTGAGGGTCAGTTTTCTTTTTAAATTTTTTTTTTTTATTCTAAGTTGTTATAAGGACCACGAACATCTTGGGACAACACATCTGATCAGCTGGTCCTTCTGGACTCACCATGCTTCCCTGCAACAGAATAACCTGGATTCAGCCCTAAGCACAAATATAGGTAGCTCCAGCTGCAGCACACTATCCTCCTAGTCTCTGGTAGCTAGACAGCAGAGAAAAGCTTTGAATAAAATGAGATTTAGCTGTTCAAATGAAGTTTGGAGTTGAATAGAAGTAAGACCTTAGGAATCAAACTAAGACTATTTAATGACTAGTAACTAAGTCATGTGCGGTGGCACACTTCTAATTCCAGAAACTCCAGAGGCGGAGGCAGGAGGATTGCAAGTTCAAGGTCAGCCTCAGCAATTTAGCAAGACCCTCAGAAATTTAGCAAGTCCTTGTCTCAAAATAAAAAATAAAAAGGACTGGAAATGTGGCTCAGTGGTAAGCACACCGGCTCAATCCCCAGTACCCAAATAAAAAATACATTAAAAATAATAAAAAAGATCTAAAGTAAGCTGGGCATGGTAGTGAATGACAGTAATTCTAGGGATTTAGAAGCCTGAGGCAGGAGAAACAAATTTGAGGCCAGCTTTAGCAGTTTATCAATATGCTCAGCATCTCAGTAAGACCCTGTCTCAGAGTAAAAAATAAAAAATGTAGCTTAATGGTATATCACCCAAAGCAATCCTCAATACCAAAAAACAAAAACAACCACCCTCCAAGAAAAACCAAAAACACCCCCAAAACCAAAAAAGTCACAAAACCACAAATGACTGAAAAGTTACAAAGTCAGTCTAAGAAGTCATGCTGAGTGGGAAGTGAGTTTACCGACTACCATGACAAGACAAAATACAACTATTTTAGGTACTGTATCTAGTGAACTGAGATATCACTTAAATGGTAACAAAGACTATCCACAGGTCCAATGTATTTACAAACTAATGAGAAAACAGTTGCTTCATCTTTAGAAATACAAAACATATTTTTAAAAATTTATGTTTTAGTTGTAGTTGGACACAATAACTTTTTATTTATTTTTATTTGGTGCTCAGGATTGAACCCAGGGCCTCACATGTGCTAGGCAAGCGCTTTATTGCTGAGCCACAACCCCAGCCCCCAAAACATATTTTTATACACACACACACAATGATGCAAAGGGCAAGAACTCCACACCATATTTGAAGAGTCATCCACATTGCTGACATTTCTCTTAAAAACACATTGTTTTATCAGGCTGGGGCAAGGCATCCTCCTCTAAGACACAGTCCACACCCCTTCAAAAATGGTTGTTAGTAGGATGTCTGGATTGTTGAAGTCTTTGATAATCCCTAGTTCCTACAATTTACTCATGCTGTGGAAAAAAAAAAAAAAAAAAAAAAGCATGCTGTGATCAATTAGAAACCAGAAGTCCCAGGTTCTAGTTGTGAAGCAAAGCACCCAACTGCTGACTTTAAACTTGGTACATCAGTTTCCCCATCTATACCACATGCAGCACTGCAGAGGCCAAGCTAGTGCTCAGCAGGAACCAGTGCTGAGTCTCAAATTCTAAAGAGCCTGTAACAGCACTCTTCCTAATGTCTAAAATATGGAGACACATCCACATTCAAACTAGGTGTCTATTTGGGGATCCCTCCCCCACTTAAGACTGTTATAAAGGTTATTTTACTGTGGTTACTAATTCAAAAATGTAGAAAACAGACAGAAAGGGGGCTGGGGTTGTGGCACAGTGATAGAGCGCTTGCCTAGCATGTGCGGGGGCCCAGGTTCGATCCTCAGCACCATGTAAAAATAAACACATTGTGTACAACTAAAGCAAATAAACAAATATTAAAAAAAAAAAAAAAAACAGACAGAAAGGACAGAGTATATAGTAGGGGTGACTCAAGGTATTATCTCTCCCTTGTCTCATAAGAGAAAAGAGGATAAAGATTAAAAAAAAAAATTAAAAAGTACCTTTAAGGAAGAAACAGCTACTTGATGGCAATGTCTTATATCTTCAGGGCCACTCACCCAAAACAAACCCCCCAAAACCACCTTATACCTCCTTTTCAAATGAGGGCTCTCAGGCCCAGGAACATAAACCTCAGGATATACATTAGTAGTGAAATCAGATACCATGGGGAAAAACACCCTAAAACTTATTTATTTTTATTTTCTAAAGTTTTTATAATGACCAACATGTATTTGGAAAAAAGTTTCTAAAAATCTTTTGACAAAAGGCACAGGTTGACATAAAATACATCATGAATGCTTTAGAAGTATATATACACAAATTATATGTTAGTAAACAGAGGAGAGATGAGGATATATTGCTATAAATAAATTATCAAGACACAGAACTTGTAACTATCTAGATTTACAGAAAGATTTCTGGTACGTCCATTTGGTGCTTGTTTTTTAAGCAGAAAAGGACATCTAAATACACCAAAAACAATTCCATTTCAGAGTACTTTTGTATAATCTTTTTATATTCTGTTAGACACATAAAACTACCTACTGAAAACATGGAAATGCTTTTATGTTTTTATAAGAATTTATATTTTATAATATATACTACTGGGTAACTAAAAATGGAATTATACCATAAAAATTTTGCTTTGTTATTTTTTTCTACAAGAGGTATAGGCACAAAAATGTCCAGATATAACACCTGACAAAATATTAGAGGAAATGGGTATCTTTTACATTCCTCCCTAACTTAATTTAAAAACATACCTGACTCTTTGGCTGTAGCTCCTCTTTCCTTTGGATCTTCAGACACTATTAATTGTGTAAAGCATTGCCTTCCCAGGGACTTTTCTATAGCTGCTATCTAAAAAGTTTAAAGCAACAACCAAATAAAACACACACACACACAAAAAAAAAAAACATTTTTGGAAACTGTTGCATTAAATTAGAAACCTGAAATAACTTAGAAATGTTTCTTTATTTTCTAAAACATTCCATACAATAGACATGTGACAATATTTTCCCCATAAATATTTTCAAAAGAAACAAACTTACCTTGTGTTTGGATAAAAGAGGACTGTAGAAAAAAGAAAGAAAAAAAATTTTAAAGTACAGCATGCTTCCAAACAAATGTCACTGAAATGGCTATAAAAAATACAGCTTCTCTGGATTCTAATATTAGCACAGAACATTTCCATAGCTGAAACATTACCACAGGGTTACATAGTTCAAAGTTCAGCTATATCATGTGTTAAACTCCTTACATAGCCAATTACTATTGAAAACCCCCCCAAAAGCTACAAATGCTGAAATCCCGAAGTTAAAATAGAGTGTTAACCTTTTGCTAATAAGGTATTTAAAGACAATCTCACACACATTTTAAAAATCTCAGTTTATGTCATAATATAAAATAGATTATGGCAAAAAATGATTTGTTAAGAAGTATCCATGGAAACAGATTACCAGAAAAGTAACTTTTCAATATTAAATTTTAGGTAATACCCAACATAATGGGATATAGGTTTATCTAGCAAAGGCATGAACAAAAATACATAGCCACTTTATAATTCATAATGTTCATAAACCAGGAGCAACACATGTCTATGAACAACACAATGGACAAGCTATTGCACAGCAGTAAACACAGCAAACTTCCATTACATGCATGCAACAACACACAATGCTGACACAATGCTGGGCACAAGAAGCTAGATACAGCATACTATATTCTGTGCAATATCATTGATATGAAATTAGAGAACAGGCATACAGTAGTTAGAGAACTCAGTGGTGACCATGGGGGGAAGGTGACAATGAACTTGGTATTCACATGATGGAACCTTCTGAGAGGCAACATGTTCTGAATCTTGGATCTTTCTTGGGAGTGGTAGTCATGTAGACATATATGTATGTGGAAAAAAATTATCAAGCTTGTATGCTTAACTATCTATAACTTGAGAATATTCTTTAATATAAAAATTATGAATTATAATTTAGGGAAATTATTCTGAAGATACCACACCCATATTATGCTCAAAATATTTGTTTATTAAATACTTAAAACATTTATGGAGCTGGGGTTGTGGCTCAGCAGTAGAGCTCTCGCCTAGAACGTGTGCGGCCCGGGTTCTATCCTCAGCACCATGTAAAAATAAATGCATTATGTACTACTAAAGCAAATAAATATTAAAAAAAAACAAACAAAAAATATTTATAACATGTTAAGAAGTTATTAGTTCCACAGGAAGGCAGTACTTGGGGTATGTGGAGGTTTTCTTTTCTTTTTCTTTTTATTGGGGATTGAACCCAAAGGGCACTATACTATTGAGCTACACCCCCATCCCTTTTTATTTTGAGACAAGGTCTCACTAAGTTGCCCAGGCTGGTACTGAACTTACAATCCTCCTGCCTCACCTTTCCAAATTGCTGATATTAGAGGTGTGTGCCACTGTGCCTGGCATATAGTATTTTTCAAGCTAAAAAAATTTTTTTATTTTAAAAGATTCCATGGTTTTTAAATGTTACAAGGTTGGAAGTTAACTTATTTTAACTTACTAGGAAATTAGTTTATAACTCAGAATCCTTGAAAATACTGTTTCAAACACAAGAGAAGAGTTATTGTGAGAGATGAATGAATCTAGAATCATTCTTCAAAGGCCATATCCAAAACAATCAGGTCCCTCAGCAAGTTCTCTATCTTCTGCATAAACTAAAGCAACAATTACTTGGAATGTTTCATTATTAATAAATAGAGCTTTTGTTTATTCTTCATGAGTCTGAGAGAAAAGGAGAAAAAGTTAAAGCATTTCACCTTCATATTAAGGACTCAAGTCCTAAACCCCAGAGGGCTGCGCTGAACACTATTATGCCCCCTCATGTTCAGAACCTGGGTCGTCAAGTAACGAATTAAAAAAAAAAAAAAGGTGGTGGGTGGGGGGAGGATTAATAAAGAAGTCCTAATGTAGAATTAGGTTCATTTAAATTGCTTAATCTCTTACACAAAAAGATGTCAAAATTAGACATTATATTTTAAAATTACTAATTAGAAGAATCTCTTGAGCCCATATGAAATTGACTATTCACTAAGTTCAATGTAAAAAATGGTAAAAGCTGAGAAAGAAACCTAAAATTTTATTATATCCATTTTAATTTCTCTAGTTGAAAATATCAACAAAACAAAGGCCCTTGTATTTCAATACTCGATACAATGCTTCTTCAAAATTCTACTGTAATTCATTGCAACTAAATTCTGACATACTTACTCTTGATGTGTTGTGCAAAATTTAGCAAGTCGTTCAAAATCTTCACCATTAAATCCTTTTTCTGAATTCCTTAGTGGTGTAACTGTATGTGGTTGTACAGTTTTCCATTTTGTTTCTAAATTTAAAATATCTGTAAGTCACTGGCTCTTATAAAACATATTTAGGAGGAAAAAATATTAACTGAACCACTGATAAAAATTAATATGCAAAATTATCTTCTCAAACAACCATAAAGTTAACAGAAATAGTTAAGTTATTAATTTGCAGTATAAGTAAATACCATCCCAAAGACTGAATTAGCCAATAGGGCATGCAATATGATCAGAAGAAATGCAAATAGCTGCAAGTATTCTTTTCTTGGCACTAATAAAAAAAGCGAAATACAAAGAAAACAATTTTCTCACAGTAAGACAGACATGATAAAAATGCTACATTCTTTGCAAAATCTTTCCTTTTAGTCCCCCACAGCCCCTCATGATGATGTGGATTGAAACCAGGGCCTGGTACATGATGGGCAAACATTCTATTGAGCTATATCCCCAGTTCCATATTTTGGAATATTAATATGATTGAAAATTTCTGACTTATAAAAGCAGGTCAAATATGTTAACTTTCTTTTCTTCTTTTCCCCTGGGGATTAAACCTTGGAACACTTTATCACTGAGCTACATCCCCACCCCTTTTTATTTTTTTGAAACAGGATCTTGCTAAAATTACTTAGGACCTTGTTAAATTCCTAAGGATGGCCTTGAACTTGCAATTTTCCTGCTTCAGCCTCCTGAGTTGCTGGGATTACAGGCATGTACCACTGCACCGGCAAATACATTAACTTTCTAGACACCAATTAGTTAGAATAGGGATAGTTCCACATTCTGTATTGGTCTGTACTCACCCCACTGTTCCTGAATGGCAGAAAGATTTGCAAGCAATTGCTCATGATATAATCGTTCAAGCTGAATGAATTTCATTGCTTTCTCATCTGAATAGAAAATTTGAGGAAAATAGAAATCCAGACTATTTACATTAAACCCCATATTTGAAAAACAATGTCTTAAACAAAGTAAGAAATCTGGATCTAACTAAAAAGAGAGGACTCTAAACATTTTTAAATTTAAACATATCTAAAGTGATGTTTCTTGAAGTAGGTAAATTTTATTCTAGCATATTATACAGTAGCTATGCGGATTCTATATTATCAGCAAAGAACAGGAATTAAAAGGTTTTCATGCTCAAGGATGCCTGCTTGCTAACATATTTCTATCAGAGTCAATTAAAAGTCAATTAAATTTAATCAGAAATAGAACCCACATGGAATCTGGGAGACTATTTGTTTTCCTTTAAAAATTTTTTCTCTTTAAATTACTTTCTGGGGCTGGGATTGTGGCTCAGCGGTACAGCGCTCGCCTAGCGCGTGGGCGACCCGGGTTCGATCCTCAGCACCACGTACAAATAAAACGCATACAACTAAAGCAAATAAATAAAAATATTTAAAAAAAAAAAATAAATAAATAAATAAATTACTTTCTGTCAAGCAACTATGTGACCCTAGATGTAAGTGTTTGTTTCTGGTTTCAACTAACCTTCATCCTTGACTTATTTCCCGCTGAATGCTTTTCTCTTATAAGGCCAAAGGACCACATGTCCAGATAATGGTGAGCAAAAATTATACAGATCTTTCCTAAAAATTTTAATTACCACAGTGATTTTCAAAATTATCATGATTCCACTTTTATGTAGATCTTATTACAAACTTTTGCCTTCCCATCTGTATCAGAAATATTTGCATCTTCTGTGGGTCAAGATACACGGTCTAACTTTCTACCTTCCTCTGGGCAGTGTTCTAAATGTTGACCCAGAAAAAAGAAAGAGAAAAACTCACAGTTTAGCTTTCTGTCCTTCCCTTAAACACTCAGAGGTTCAGTTCTCCCTCTCCTTTGTTGTCTCTTAAAGATATCCCTGGGATCATAAAACGGGCCCAGGAGAAACGGGAAAAATTTGTTCTTTCCTCTGCCCATGTCTTAAATATACCAGTGTTTCTCAAACTTCATTGAACATAAAATTTACCTGGAAAACTTGTTAAAATACTGATTCATGGGCTGGGGTTGTGGCTCAGTGGTAGAGCTCTTGCCTGGCATGTGTGAGGTACTGGGTTAGATTCTCAGCAGCACATATTTTAAATAAGTAAATAAAATAAATGTCCATTAACAACTAAAAAAAAATGTTTTTTAAATTGCTGATTCATGGATCTGACCCCTCAGAAGCTGTGATTCTGAGGCCCATGAACTTGCATTTCTAGGAAGCTTCCTAGGGCTGCTGATGCTGCTCTACATTGCTCTATATCAGATAGTCATTAATTGTTTAAGAAGAGGGGTGGGGGGAGAAGGGAATGAACGAATGCGCGTGTGTGAGTTCTCTCTTCATTTCCACTAGAGTTCCAACGTATTTAGGAAGCAAACTGTCATTGTCTGAAGTTGTACCTCAGTTAAGTTGACAGGATTTAGGACAATAACTGCTTATCTTCAATCTGGTCAGAAAGGTGAAAGTCAATAAGGTTAGAAAGAAAAGTAAACTGTCTAGACAGTGTACACTAGGCCATCCCTTCAAAAGAAAAGCAATTTTTATTCTGTTTATTACTAGTGAAGAACTATTCTTTCCTTTGCAGCTATATGCAGTCATGTACCACATAACAATGTTTTGGTCAACAATGACCTAACAACACAGTAAGCTGTCTGAGTATGACATTTGCAGAATGACAAAAATCACCTAATGATGCACTTCTCAGGACATATCCCTCCTGTCAAGCAACACATAACTCTAGTCATGAAATAATGTGTAATATATCTGACATGCTCCACCATATATAAATATTGACTTATATGTCTGCTTAATTTAAAAGAAAGAAATTCCAAAAGATTTTTACATTTTATTTTTCAGCAACATGTCCTTTTTCTCCTTCTTAAATATAAATATTTAATTTTGGTAAAACTAGGGCTTATTCATGGAAGGTCAAATTTGGGTGGTTTTAAAAGTTTTCTGGAGTGACAGATGTTTTCAGAACCTTGGTTTCTGAGGTAGTTACAGGGGTACTAAAATTGTCAAAATCCACTAAAACCATATGATGTACACTTTTTATTATGTAGACCCCATTTTAAAAAGTGGATGGTTCTATAAGGGTTCTGTGAGTTTCTTCCTGTAATTAAGAAAGGATACAGTCCTCTTCCTGGAAATAGGATTCAGCTATCTGTTAAAAACAAGCAAATGAAAAAGAAAGTCAGAAGATATTAAATTACTATTTGGGTTTAATGACAAATCTGGAAGAAATAAAAATTTTGAAACTCTGAATGTTTCTGTTATGAAATTAAGAAAACCCTTACTTAACTAGATTCACTGGTTCAGAAGAGCTTTGTAGGCACAGGAAACAATTCTGAAGTCTTAACACATTTCAAGCTGAGCAAGCACAGGCATTCTCTAGTCTTTACACAAACAAATTCTATTTTATTTAGAGTCAGAGCAATCTTCTTTCATGAGAAAAATGGTATAGAAGCTTTAAAAGGTATAACATGAATAAAAAGATCATTCTATTTATTGTGAATTAAAAAGCAAAAATGCCACAACATGTGAGGCCTTTACATCTATCCATTCATTTCATTTTTATTTCACCAACTATCAGCTGAAGACATCATGGACACTAACTTTTTGATTCTGTTTTGATATTAAACAAAAGGCCAAGCCAAGTGCTCACAGTTGAGTAATGATGTTTGGAATTATGTACACAAAGCTGCATATTGTACAGAACACTAGTTAGAGTTCAGAGCCATGTTTGTTGGCAATTGCCTATAATCCTAGCTGCAATACTTTCCTACAAACCTAAGATGACATTATTCACTTGGAGAAATCATACCTTGACACAATATTATTATTTAGGTTATTTCCTATACTCAAATTTCTTCCAGGTTGCTCCAAAAAATCAGATGCACTAAAATGGAATAAACACATTCTAGCATCAGTGTTATAAAAAAACATGTTTTGTGATGGAGCCTTGTTTGCCCCCTTGGTGAATAGATGATGATAGTACTTAATGCTCAAGGTTGTTTGGAGGATAAAACAACATGAACTGTGAATACCCTTTGCAAAGTCAATGCAAATGCTACAGAGGCTTAAAGATTAGAAGGCTGCCTTGATGCTGGAGCGCCTCAACAGACAAGTCAGTAATGCTTTAGGGGTCAAACAGCACTACATGTTTTCTCAAAGGTCTGCCTCAAGTCCACAAAGGAAGTAATAGAAATTTGTAAAACTATATATTTTCCTACCTTGGGTTTTTTTTTTTTTTTTAATGATTTTACTATTTAATTTTTTCTCACAAAAAAAGTTAAAATGACACATAAGTAAATGTAAAAGGTAGAACTTTATCCATTCCCACATACCAATTATTTTAAGTGAAAATAAAATGCAGTTTTATTTTTTCTGAATGAGCTCTTATGTAAAAAGGCCTTCCACTCACTGTCCTAAAGGCTGCCTACTTTCCAGGCTGTCCATCTTCCAATTTACCTTCCTAGTCATCAGAGGAATTATGTTTCTAAAGTTCAAACTGGATTTCAGGGAGCTGGGGCTATAGCTTGTGGTATAGCTCTTACTTAACATGCACAAGACCCTGTGTTTGATCCTTAACACCACAAAACAAAAACAAAAACTGAAAAAAACAGATTTGGTCCTGAAATTTTCATTGTTAAAAAGTGCCCAGCCCCTCAAACTAAGGCCTTATGGTCCCCAGCTATCAGATCTCACCTGTCTCTTTTCCCACCTTAATCTCCAGCACTGTCCCAGCTTTGTCTTCCACACACTGATGTCTCTTCTGGTACCAGCTCACTATGTCATCTGGTGAGCATCTAATCATCCTGAACAACCCAGCCCAAGAACCACCTTCTTTTCCCTAGTGCTTATAGGACAAAGTTAATCACCCATTTTGTGCTGCTAAATCTTAAACACATGTCTACTCTGACACTTAATAGAGAATTCTACACAAAGTATCTTTGTAACTTTCTCCTATTCTCCACAGCTTTCTTTTCTTAAAAAAATTTTTCTAAACAGATACAACATTTTTTTTAAAGCTTTATTTTATTTATCCATTTTTAAGTGGTGCTGAGGATCAAACCAGTGTATCGCACATGCTAGGCAAGCGCTCTACCACTGAGCCACAACCCTAGCCTTCACAGCTCTCTTAAGGACATTCCAGATAAGTAATCTTTCCTTTCCCAGTGTCCAGCATAGTTTTGGCACCTAAACAGTGTTTACTAAGCTCTTGTCACACTGATTCCTATTTGTATACAGCTTAACCACTGAATAAAAGATGTTAACCATTATCCAAATGACAGATTATTCTGGGGCAAAGTATGGCCACTAGTCAATAATATGCTAAATTTTCCACCAGCCACTGATCCAGGGTCATTTTCACCTGGACTATACAACCCTGGGTAGGACAGAATCAATTATAGAAAAACTGGATTTTAGACGATTCCAAATATTGGTATCAAAGTGAAGCTGAAAGTGAAGGGTTTACTGTGGTACCTGATGAAGGCAAAGAGGAAGTGCTCTTGAATCCAACTGCTCAACTTCGCCTCGTATAAGTGAAAACAGAGATTGGAGAACTAGCCTTGGAGCTTCTGGTTGGTCATTAGCATTTACTTCCGTAGCCTCTTCATCACCAACAGTACGTGTGGCTGCACTTAATATCTTTTTTTCCATCAAAGGTACAGTATCTCCTGAAAAAAGTGGATCATTTTAAAACAATTATGCCTATTAATCATAAAACTCTTTAAATAAAATTGACTGTAGGGAAAAGAAAAACCAGAAACCACAAGTTATTGGCCTCATTAAATTAAGATTGTGGCACTTATTGCCACTATTAGCATAAATGTAAACAATTTTTGCAGAATTATAACTAAGGGTATTACCAAAAAAGGGAGTCAAAGAAAAACATGCAAGTTAAAACCTGACTTCAAACTTGATTCTTCCAAAGGAAAATTAGATTAGTTATCATTAGAGTCATGGCTTGCATAAGATAAAACAGAACTGAACAAGAAAGTAAATATGTTATCCTGTGACACGGCTAAAGATGTTGAGCTTTTCTTTTTAAACTCCAGAACTATGTCTAGATTCCAGGAGACTAGTGGGAATTCAGATGCCAGAGCCAACAGCCAATAACATATTTTTCAGGACAAAAAAGGGCTAAATAACACAAACCTTGGCCGGGTGAAGTGGGGCACACCTATAATCCCAGCACCTGGGAGGCTGAGGCAGGAGGATACCGAGTTCAAAGCCAGCCTCAGCAATAGCGAGGCACTTAGCAACTCAGTGAGATCCTGTCTCTAATAAAAATAGAAAAAAGGGCTGGGGATGTGGCTCAGTGGTCCAGTGCCTCTGAGTTCAATTCCCAGTACACCCCCCCCCCCCAAAAAAACCCACAAACCTTTTGGGGAAAAATCACTAAACTAAACTAAATGCTTGACCCACAGCTCCTGAAATATGCAAAAAAATTTTTAAAATAATCAAATATAACTTCACCCATCACCAAAATCTCAGTATCAGTTCCAATATTCATGTCATCTGCCTGTGTGTCTCCAGTTAGTTTGCATCAGAAAGGATCTTTTTCAGTAATATGGTCTGTATATATCACCATCCAGGCTGCCCTCCCCTGACAGAGTTCCCAGAAGCCAGCCTGCCTACTTCTGCCCTCCAAATAAACCCAGTATTTGCCTTCCAAATAAACTCAGACTGGTCCATTCTTAATTTTCCTAGTAAAATATTCCGTGCTTTCCAGAGCAATTACAGATTCTAAAAGTTGGACTATTTCCCTCTCATCAATGCCTATTCATGTTCTACCCCAACAAGCTCTGTATACTTCCACATAATATGAGTCTGAAATCAATTAATTTCCCTCTGAATCCTGAAAATGGCCTTATATTGTACTGGACTGCATTATAGGAATTAGTGTGAAATCTTGTCTTTATTAGATCATAACTCATGCAGTTGCAGGGGTTAATTTATGAATGATGCCATCCCAATTATATTCAAGTCAAGTGTATTTCAGCACTAAAATTCCAAGTTATCACTATAGTGATAACTTATATTTTGGAGAATTCTTCTACAAACTTTATCAGTTGGTCTTTAGATATACAAGGCCCAGTGATGGCTTTCCATTTTGTAGAGACAGTATTTATAAAAACATAAGTAATTCTTTGATTTTTCCAATTTCTTAACCACATGGTAGCAGGACCAAAAGAGTAACAATGTGGTACTGGACATGGTGGCACACACCTGTACCTGCAACTTGAGAGATTGAGACCGAAGGATCTCAAGTTTGAGATCAGCAACTTAGCAAGACCCTGTCTAAAAAAATAAGAGAGACTGGGGAACATGTCTCAGTGGTTAGTGCCCTGGGTTCAATACCTGGTACAAAAGAGTGGTAAGGTGGGAACAGAAGCTTTCTGTAGATAACTGCAAAGAAATGAGGAGAACAGTGTTTTCTTCCACTTTTCCCAGCCACGGCACTATGCCCAACTATGCCCCAAACATTCAACCTCATAATGACTGTGAGAAAGCCAGCTTCTCATACACTGTTCTTTTGATTAAATTTACTCCATATGGTTATCAAAATATTACTCTCTGCTTATTTGTTAAAAAAAAAAAAAAGGCTGAAATTTCACAAATTTTATTTGTAAAAAAGAAATGGCTCATTTTCACTAACAGGGAATTACAGGGAATCTAATAAAGCCAATTAATTAAGTCAATTACCAAAAAAAGGACCCTCAAATGTAAGAAAGAACGAACTGATGATTTCCTTTTCTAAAGGAGGTAAAAAAATGGTTTATGAACTGTGATTATCTCAGATTCATGATGGTCAAGTTTTCTGGTAGATAGATTTTCTCTCTGAATTATTTCAATAAGCAATTTTACTGATATGTACATGTTATAAACAAGCCATATACCATTAAATAAAAGTATGTAAGCTTGGCACAGTGATGCACATCTGTAATCCCAGTGACTGGGGATGCTGATGCAGGAAGACTGCAAATTCGAGGGCAGCCTCGGCAACTCAGCAAGCCCCTCAGAAACTTAGTGACTCCCTGTCTCAAAATAAAACAACTCAACACAAATGACTGGGAATGTAGCTAAGTGGTAAAGCATCCTTGGGTTAAATCCAGTACCAACATAAATAAATAAATGAATAGGTAGTCAAAGACATTTGAATTGAAAGATGACTCTTAATTATAAAATACAACCAAGATAAATCCCCAAAGTCTACAGGAGTCCAGGATCTAAGAGCAACAGAAAGCTGAAATGGGCAATTATAAAGAAGATGCCTAGTGTGGGGAGGGAAAGGAAAATATGACCTTCATCTAGACCCAAGATAGGTCAAGAGGTCAGCAAAACTTATCAGACTAATACCACAAAAGGATTATCTTCCAGGGCTTAAAGATCATGAGCTTCAGAGATAAAAAAACAACATCACCACCTTACCCCTTGAGATAATGTTCTTTGCTGGGACAGAATATGTAATATAAATCACAGGACACTGGAGCAGGGTCCAGGGACTTGAGTTCTGCCATTATTTTTCCAAGTGACCTTCGGTCACTCTTCTTCTTCTTCTTCTTCTTCTTTTTTTTTTAAATACCAAAGATTAAACCCAGGGGTACTTAACCACTGAGCCACATCCCCAACCCTTTTTGTATTTTATTTAGACAGATGGTCTTGCTGAGTTGCTTAGGGCCTCATTAAGTTGCTGAGGCTGGCTTTGAACTTTTGATCCTCCTGTCTCAGCCTCCCGAGCCCCTGGGATCACAGGCATGTGCTACTGAGGTTGGTGGATATATTACTCTTCCTAGCTAAAGTTTCATTACCTAAAATAAAGGGACTGGCCACTTGATCTCTCAAGTTGCTCCTAGATCTGACTGTTTAAAACATTCAGAATCCCCATAGAGATTTTGGGAATTAGGGAATATAAGGGGCTAGGGTAGGGAGCTTGTATAGCGTGTGAAGCCCCTAGGTTCCCTAACTAGACAGAAATAAGGCAGGAAGGGAGGAGAGGGAAGGCAAGGGAAGGAAAAGAAAGGAAAATGAAGAAAATAAAGAAATACAGACTATCCTTATGAACAAGCTTGAGTAATTATTTTAGAAAATCGAAGGTAAGGTTACCCCCCTAATAAAAATGTCTTGAAGTTCTCTTACTAATCAACACACACACACACACACACACACACACACACACACACACACACCACTGTTCCTTCTCTTTTGCCTAGATTGTTTCTTTTAAAATTTATTTTATATTTTGGGTACTGGAGATTGAACTCAGGGGCACTCAAGCACTGAGCCACATCCCCAGACCTTTGTTTTTAAAAAATAGTTTTCATTATAGATAGACATAATACCTTTATGTATGTTAAGTATGTATGTATGTGGTACTAAGGATGGAATCCAGTACCTTACACATGTTAGGCAAGTGCTCTACCACTGAGCTACAACCCCAGCCCCCTCCAGCCCTATTTTGTATTTTATTTAGAGACAGGGTCTCACTGAGTTGCTTAGCACCTTGCTGTTGCTAAGACTGGTTTTGAACTTGAAATCCTCCTGCCTAAGCCTCCTAAGCAACTGGGATTACAGGTGCATCAAGTGTGTACCATGGTGCCCGGCTTTTGCCTCGATTGTTAATTGCATAAAAAGTAGCATACTAGGTTTTTCAGGCAAAAAAAATAAACCTAATGTTCTTGTAAAAAGAGTTCCACATTGGGTGTGGTGGTGCAGGTCTGTAATCCCATCCCAGCAACTCAGGAGACTGAGGTGGAAGGATGCAGATCCTTAGCAAATTAGTGAGAACTTGTCTCAAAATTAAAAAAAGGACTGGGGAATGTAACTCAGAGCTAAAGCACTCCAGTACTGGGAGGAGGGCAGGGAAAGAGTTCCATAACACTCCATACTAAAGAGTAGGTTTTTGTTTCTAGCTGTGCCAAACTTTTAGGAATAGAATTCTACTGTGGCTTAAATAATCACATAAGTTGTCATACATGCTTTAATAGCATCAAGGATGCATTTTACCTTAGGTAAATATAAAATAAACACTTAGCCATATTCTAGTTTCATGGAATTGTAAACTACTAAAAAAAATGGCCTTATTAGTTTTATGGTAAAGAATTCATATTAGAAAACTACCTATTGCTCAAGATTTATAAGAAGAATGATATGAAAATCAGGGCAGCATGCTTCCACTGCTTATTTTATGCACGGTTACCAAGTTACATAATCTCTTTGATCCCCTGATTTCTTTCTCTGTAACATGGGAAAAATAACATCTGCCTTAAAGATTATTGTAAGGATTAAAAGAGACAGTGTGTACAAGAAGCAGGTGTGCTCCCAATCCTCAGTCTAAAAGGAGGCTTCACTGTCACTTGAGTGAAAAAGGTCACAGGATTGTTAAAACACTTCTGAAAAAGTCCAAATTTTTAATTAGAAAAAAACATTTAGAGGCAAGGATAAACGAAACTAATAAAGCTTATATTCCTAAAGTCACAGAATATAATAGGAACTATTAGAACTGTGTTGGATTATTAAAATGCTTAGTTTATTATCCACCAATACTACTGTTTGAACATGATTGAACTTGTTTTCTTTCCATACAGTAAATTAGAGTATACAGCCTTTTCAGGTTGGCTTCTTTTACTTAGTAATATGCATTAAAGTTTCCTCCAAGTCTTTTCAAAAGCTCACTTCCTTTTAGCACTGAATAATATTCCAGGAACTTGTTTTTAGTAAGGGCAATGAGAAAGAAAAGAAACACCAGTATAATCCTGAGCACTTACACAGGCTAACATGGAAGTTTGAGTATTTTTCCATGTGAATTTTGAAATGATTTTGATGTTCTTTTTTTTATTAGTTCTAATTAGTTATACATGACAATAGAAAGCTCTTCAATTTCATTGTACACAAATGGAGCAGAATTTTTCACTTCTCTGGTGGTACATGAAGTAGAGCCACACTATTTGTGCAATCATACATGTACCTAGGGGTAATGACGTCCATCTCATTCTACCATCATTCCTACCCCCTTACCCACTCCCTCCTCCTCTTTGCCCCATCAAAATTTCCCCCACTCCTTCCATGTCCCCCTGATGTTTTATTCTTAATGCCACATGAATCTTACAAAAGTTTTGCTTGAAAAAAAATTAATCTAAAATAAAATATAATTATATTTCATGAATAAGTGCTAAAATTTCTTCTAAAAGTTTTCACAACTTGGGAGGCCAAGGCAAGAGAATCCTAAATTTGAGGACACCTTAATAATTTAGCTAGGCCCTGTCTCAAAAAATAAAAAGGTATAGGGATGTAGGTCAGTGATAAAGCAACCTTGGATTCAGTCCCCAATTCCTAAATAAATAAATTTTTAAAAGATTTTCTGATAGATATATTAAGGAAGAAAACCAAATCAAAACAGGAACTGCTACATGTAATTTCCTTTCACTGTAAAATCTCATCCAGTATAAATGAAGCTTTCTGTTGCCACATATGAATTCATATAGCTGGACATAAACAAAAACATGGTATTTATCTTCACCTGTGAAAACCACACAAGTTATAGTTAAAATTATTATTATTATTATTATTATTATTATTATTTGGTACTGGGAGTTGAACTCAGGAGCACTCGATCACTGAGCCACATCCCCAGCCCAATTTTGTATTTTATTTAGAGACAGGGTCTCACTGGGGTGCTTAGTGTCTAGCTGCTGCTGCTGATGAATTTGAACTTGCAATCCTCCTCCTGTCTCAAGCCTCCCAAGCTGCTGGGATTACAGGCATGTGCCAACATGCCTGGAAGTAGTTAAAATTATTCCTTGAGAAATATGGTGATACTATTTATAAGTATTTATACATAATAACAAGCAAATTTATAGGCCCTAATTTAATTTAGCTTCATACCTGTCAACTTCACCAAGCTCTAAAATGGATGCCTATTAAGGTTCTGTTTATTTTTTGGAAGAGAGATTGGAGGAATTCCTTGACTGAGATCTTTTATTCAATTTGTCATACCATCTGAATTCTGCATCAGTTCTGATACATAACTGAATCCATCCCTGATGTGGTCAAGAGGCACTTTGTAGAAGAATATCAGAATATCCTTTAATGACCTTTATCTTGAAACACTAGGAATGTACCCTGATGTTCCTGCTCCTTTTAATAATTTAGCACTGATCTGCCCTCCGTAACTATAACTAAAGGATACAACCATTTCTCTTCACGATAGGGAAAATGATGTGACCGGATGACTGAAAGGCAAAATCTCATAGTTGGTACTTTAGGCAATCAAGAGAATGAAAAATTATCACAGATAAAATAGGGATTAAAAGATGTCACATAGATGACATCAGGCCTAGGTCAAGACAGTGGCAATAATTATTCTTATGATGCTGACAACATAAGCTAAGCTGATGGGGATGTTTGGGGACTGGGACAGGGTTATATAAAGAACTAAAACATTTCAAATTCTGTACACTACAACTCTGTATAAGCACACCATTCGATGAGCAGGATTTAGTGGGTAGGGAATCTGCCTTTGTTCATGCTGCTCCCTCTGCCTTGACTGTCAAGCTTTTAGAGAGCAAGTGACTGAGTCACCATTATGACCTCAGGACTTAACATAGTGTTTGACCCACAGCAAAACTGTTCAAACAGTTTTGGAGAAAAAAACTGCTGCTATACATCATAAAAATGCATGTACAACAAACCCATGTACACCACATCATCTGAGTCTTGTAACATTATGAAGCAAATATTAGAACTTACAGATGAAGCAATTTAAATTCATCAGAGATTAAATGAAAGAGAGAGCATGGGTTCTGAAGTCAGAATGCCTGGGTTTGAATTCCCAATCTACTGCTTTCAGCCAGGGTACCTGTAATCACAGATAATTGGGAGGCTGAAGCAGGAGGAACATAAGTCTGAGCTGGCCTTGCAAGCTAATAAGAGCTTGTCTCAAAATAAAATTTAAGAAAGGGGTGGGGCTGGGGCTGGGGTTGTGGCTCAGCGGTAAAGCGCTCGCCTAGCACATGCACGGCCCGGGTTCGATCCTCAGCACCACATACAAGTAAACACATTGTGTACAACTAAAGCAAATAAATAAATATTAAAAAAAAAAAAAAGAAAGGGGTGGGGATATAGCTCAGTGGCAGAGCTCTTGCCTTTCATACCCTAAGGCTCTAGGTTCAATCCCCAGTAGTGCAGTAAAAACAAAAACAAAAACAAAACAAACAAAAAAACCTACTGCTTTCTAGCTCTGTGACTTTGGGCAAGTAAGTCTCTTTAAACCTTAATTTCCCCATGTCAAATGGGGGATACTACTTTTTTATCATATGGACTCTGCTAAGAAATTATATTTAATAAGAAAGTAGAAGACTCCTCTATATATTCACATTTTTGCTATTTCTCTTCTTTCGAATTTTGGGCAGAAAGATATTAGGAAACAAACTACATTTACTGCTTTTATTAAAATGTGTTGACTTGTGTTGAATGAAGGTCCCTTTTACTGAAATAAAGCTAGATCAAATCAAGAATTGAGAGAAAGTTACACTGTCAATCAGAGACAATTACTGAAAAAAACCAGACTCTACCACTTTCTTTAAGAGTGAACCATCCACCTTTTCTCTGATCATGTTTTATCTTGCTGAGGCTGACAAGCAGGAATTGTTTTGCAGAAACAGCTACCAACACACTCAAAGGAAAAGCATGTGCAATAACTAGGTGGCAAATTGTGGCAAGTCAAATATAAAAAAGAATTCCTTTAAACATACTTTAAATTTCAGCAAAAAAGAGATTGTATGGTGTAACAACAGACCCAGAGTCTTAAGTCATTGCCTGGGATCATATCCTCACAGTGTCAGTTAGCAATACGACAACAGGCAAGTTATTTGACATCTTTGTGTTTCAGATTCCTCAGCTATAAATTGGGGCTAATGGTAGCACTGCTTAATAAGTAAGGACTGCATGAGATAATCCTTATAAAACATGTATCATAGGGGCGGCACTTAGTAAAAAATAAATGCTCGAGAAACTGTATTTTTAATTCAGCAAACTATAATCAAGTTAAGCTCTGTATATTCCTAAATTGACTTTTTAAAATAAATATATAACACAAAATTCAACATTTTACCGTTTTGAAGTTCATAATTCAGTGGCATTAAATATATTCACAATGTTACGCAATCATGACCAATGTCTATTTCCAGAATGTTTTCATCATCCCCAAAAGAATATCTGCACCCATTAAACACTAACTGCCATTTCCCTCCCCCTCCAGTCACTGGAAACTTATTCTACTTTCTGCCTCTATGGATTTGCCAGTGCTAATAATTGACTAAGTGAATCATATACTCCCTATCCTCATGTTTGGCTTATTTCACCAAGCATAATGTCTTCAAGGTTTATGCATGTTCTAGCATATATCAGATGATCATTCCTATTTAAAGCTAAGTAATATTACATTGAATATATATAAACCACATTTTATTTATCCATTAATCCATCAATGAAAATCTGGAATGTTTCTACTTTGGGCTATTGTGAATAACACTGCTATGAATCTTGATGTCCAAGTATCTGTTTAAGTCCCTGCTTTAAATTCTTTTCGATATACACCTAGAAATGGAAGGGCTGGATTATACAGTACTTCTGTTAATTTTTTTTGAGGAACTGTCCAAATGTTTCCCTAAATCTCTATGATTTAAAAGTTATTTCCATCATTGTCTTGAGACTTCAATATTTGTGCAGTTTTTTTTTTCCCTCCACCTCTAAAACAGATACTACTACTTCCCAAAGATTAAATGGCTGATGTTTCTAAATCAATGGTATTTTTACCTAAAACATGCTATTGTACAAAAATACAACACAGTATTCCTTTAATTTCATTTCCTGTTTCTGAGCATAGTTCTTGCTATGGAAGTCCTAAAACTTAAAAGTCCTTGAGTGACATAAGTAAAATGGTAGAATAGGCAGCTCCAAACTCCCATGTCTGTAGAAAAGTATAAAAAACATCACAACTGTCAGAACTGACTTTGTCATAACTCTAGAAAACCAAGATATATAGCAAAGTGACCACTGAATCAAGAAAAAGACTTAAAAATGGTAGGAAAGTTCTGAGTGTTTTTACTTGCCCTTGCCTCACCCCTGCTCAGTGTGACACCGGTCCTCAAGCTTGGTTCTTGGGGGAGAGTAGATATCAGTTGTAAATCATTGTTGTTTGTCTGATCTAATCCTATCTGAAGCTACCCAAAGGACTCACACAAAGCATTTGCCTTTGTGTCAAAACTCAGAACCCATCCAGAACAGAAAAGTAGTTCTGGAAAATACTGTTAGGTAATTGAAAAAAAAAAAAAAAAAAAAAAAAAAACAGCAAACCACAGGGCGGAAAATATATGCTTTAGGGCTGGGATTGTGGCTCAGTGGTAGAGTGCTTGTCTAGCACATGTGAGGCACTGGGTTAAATTCTAAGCACCACATATAAATAAACAAAATAAAGTCCACTGACAACTAAAAAAATACTAAAAAAAATATGGCCTAGACTTAAAACAGACATTTAAAGCCAGGGAAGAAAAGCCAGGAAGAAAGTTCCCTTAGGAAATCTGGGCATTCAAAAGTGTTATATGTACCTGGTAGGTGAGAAAGCCACACTTGTCCAGGTCAGCGTGCACACTTAAAAAAAAAAAATCTGAGAAGACCCTGAGTTTTCTCCAC
Organism: Tamias sibiricus; assembly: GCA_025594165.1. Taxonomy (NCBI): domain Eukaryota; kingdom Metazoa; phylum Chordata; class Mammalia; order Rodentia; family Sciuridae; genus Tamias; species Tamias sibiricus. Next base: position 60,056,619 of record CM046669.1, read on the forward strand.
TAGATGATCTGTATGTGTAGGGCAAGCAGGAAGTGAAAGCTGAAGCAGAGTATACATGGCCTGGCTATGTGTTAAAGGAGTACCTGAGCTTAAGCCACTCTGTTAAGACTAGAAAAGAAACATGAGCTAAAAACTTTGGCAATCAACCACATTATAATATTCAAATGTCCAGTTTCCAACAAGTGGACATGACAAAAGCATGCAATGATACAGTTCAGAATAGCCCATTTGAGGAAAGAAAGAAAATAACAGAAAACATCCCTGAGGATGACTTACCATTGGACTTACTGATGAATTTAAAACAAATTGCCTTAAACACGCTCAAAGGAAATCAGGAAAACAATGTATGAACAAAATGAAAATTATCAAACTATAGTGACAAACTACAAAAAGGAATGGGTATAGAGACTCTGTTTGGGCTAACAGTGGTGAAAGCTATACAACATTATGAATATAATTAATGCCACTGAATTATACCCTGAAATACCTAAAATAGCAAACTTATGTTTCAATGTAATAAAAAATTGTAAAAAAAATGCTTTCAGTTCTGATTTTATATTATAAATCTTTGAATCACTGTATAACTGAATTCTTCAAAGAGACTTATCCATTAATGTTGATTCCTATCTTGGCCCTAATTTGGAAGACGGATGAAATGTGTTTTTTTTTTTTTTTTTTTGTGGTACCAGGGATTGAACTCAGGGGCACTCGACCACTGGGTCACATCCCCAGACCTTTTTTTTTGTATTTTATTTAGAGACAGGGTCTCACTGAGTTGCCAAGTGCCTCACCATTGCTGAGGCTGGCTTTGAACTCGCGATCCTCCTGCCTCAGCCTCCCAAAGTGCTGGGATTACAGGCGCGGCTACGAAATGTGAATTTTAATCCATGGGTTATGCAGTTGCTATGCTAGGCTCCGTGCCTTGCCCCTTTCCCCTCTCATTTCCTTACTCTAAGGTACTAGTTAATGCCATGAAAATAGAGGAGAGTGCTCACTGTTTAAATATCTACAGTCCTTGTCTGAACACACAAAAGCGGCAAAAAGGAAATGTCCCTTCCTTCTCTACATGAGACACTAGAATTATGAGTGAGATAAATCTGAAAACTGAGCCAATGTCTTTCTGAGCTGACCTGGGGTCAAAGGGATGTATTATGTAATTATGGCATAATTACCAACTGCTCCACGTGGCATATTCTCCTCCCATGCCCTCAGGCAACAGCCTCTGCCTTCAGAAGGAGCAAGGCAAGTGCTGTGGTTCAGAGTTGAGGCTGGAGTCAAGCCACCTTATTAACCCAAGGTAATCCACCTGACTCTCAACCAACCTCCTCATAAATTAATGGCAAAGGATAAAGAAGGATAACATAAAAAGTACACCCACAACTTAGTAAGCACTCAAAGTGGCCACACTGTTCTCTCGATTGAGTGTTCAGTCAATAGTTTCAATGTCAGAACAGGGATGAAAAAACAAAAACAGCCACTGAGCTTTATTTGGGGTAGCATCTTGGAAATTACTATTAATACTTCAGGTCTGTTTTGAGGAACAGGACTCCCCTGAGGCTGAGAGACCACAATTCTCATTAGCTAAGTTATCTACTTTTTAAATGCTGTCATAGCAGTCTCTGGAGAGCAACATATAAACCTTCAAAAGAATATTCTAATTTTCCTCTTTGGTAGGGCATTTGAGTGGAAGGAGCAAGCCCTTTTTATAGTTTGCTTGCTTGGCAGCATTCTTAAAGGAGCAGAGCTCTAATTACTCATTAGAAATTTAAATGAATTACACAGTAACCACTGCCTATAAATCTCTGCCTCCAGGCAGACTATCTTGAACCCAAAAGCCTTATTTATTTTCTCCTTTTGAACAAAAAGCGTCATTAGGTCAGAAAGACACACTTGTATCTTAAATTCAGTATTGAAATTTTATGGATACAGAGTGAATTTGGAAAAGCATTTTACAAAATGAACTTCAGGAAACTAGACAGAGAATTCAAAAACTCATGAAGATGACAACTCCCACGGGCTAATGTCTAAGACCAGTCTCCCTGTCCCTGGGCCAGAGGTTATAAAGAGGTAACTCCAAGGCAGTTACAGACCTTCTACCATTCTCACTACTTTCTAGAGCTTGCTATTTTCATTTTGTATTCAAGGCACAATTAGCACACATAAATATTGCTGGGATTTAGACTCTAAATTATGTAGCACATGCCAATTAGCACGAACATCTGGATTCCTTAATTTTCCTCTTCAATGCTGATTTACAATTTAACACATTTTATTAAAAATGAAAAAATATGTAAAGGATTTTCCCAAGCATTCAATTAGTTATGTATTTCTTAAACGTCATATCTAGGTCCACAAACAACTCCAGCACACAGTTTCAAATGAAATAAAATATTTCCTGGTTCCCCAGGATAAAAAATATATAAATAAGGTTAGGGCTGTAGCTCAGTGGCAGAGTGGTTGCCTTGCATGTGTGAGGCACTGGATTCGATCCTTAGCACCACATTAAAATAAATAAATAAATAAATAAATAAATAAGCTGGGTGCAGTGGCACGCGCCTATAATCCCAGCACTTGGGAGGCTGAGGCAGGAGGATCATAAGTTCAAAGCCAGCCTCAGCAAATTAATGAGGCCCTAAGAAACTCAGCAAGACCATCTGTCTAAATAAAATACAAAAAAATTTTTGAATGATTTTAGCAGTTCTACAGGAAAATATAAATAATTCCAGTAGGGGGCTAGGGTTGTGGCTCAGCCTTAGAGCACTCACCTAGCACATGCACGGCCCAGATTCGATCCTCAGCACCACGTAAAAATAAAGGCTTTGAGTACAACTAAAACAAATAAATAAATATTAAAAAAAAAGAGTTCCCTCTTTTTAACATTTAGTTCTAGAGACTCAGGAGATTGAGACAGAAGGATGGCAGGTTCCAGGCGAGACTCAACCACTTATTGAGACCCTGTCTCAAAATTAAAAATAAAAAGGGCTGGGGATGTAGCTCAGTGGTAGAGCACCCCAGGTTCAATTCTCAGTACCCATTGGTCCACCAAAAATGTACTGAAAGTGATTGATTTGGTAACTCATATACCAAAAATTGGAATGATACAAAAAGATCAGTTGTGCAAATTTGTGAAGCATTCGATATTTTAAAAAATAAAAGCTACTGACATCAGGGATTCTCTTTTTTAAAGGAAATCATGTGAGAAAGGAATATTTAGAAAACTTAGGAATTAATTCTGAATTTTCAGTAAGTTAAAAAAATTATTTAATGACATTTGATTACATAGTTTGCAGAAAATTACATGACATCAAATTTCATTATACCAGTAATCTAAATTTTCTAGAGACCCTGTTTCTTTATATCACCGGACCAGTTACCACCACATCCTTTTTATTTCTTTTAAGAAAAGTTTTACTAAGATATAATTCACATGATATATAATTCACCCATTTAATGTGCACATATAGGGGCTGTGGCTCAGAAGTAGAGTGCTCATCTCATGGGTGAGGCCCTGAGTTCGATCCTCAGCACCACATAAATAAAATTAAAGTATTGTGTCCATGTACAACTAAAATATATATGTGTGTGTGTGTCTGTATAAAGTGCATATATATTTCAGTGGCTTCAGTATACACAGTGTATACAACCATCCCCACAATCAATTTTAGAATGTTTTCATTCATTGCTTCCTA
>CM046669.1:60060407-60075587 GCA_025594165.1 Tamias sibiricus
CAAGGCTTATATGTAGATTGTACTCTTTTTTTTTTTTTTTTTTTTTTTTTTTTACTGAGGATTGAACTCAGGGGCACTTGACCACCGGGCCACCTCCCCAGCCCTTTTTTGTATTTTATTAGAGACAGGGTCTCACTGAGTTGCTAAGTGCCTCGCCATTGCTGAGGCTGGCTTTGAACTCGTGATCTTCCTGCTTCAGCCTCCCAAGTGCTGGGATTAGAGGCGTGCGCCACCACGCCTGGCTAGATTTTACTCTTGACATAGAAATATTAAGGCTGTTGTGACATTTAAAGTATATTCAGTCAGAAATTACATGAATGCATGGAAGTGTTGGAATTCACTGAGTGCACTTTAAAAATAATCCCTAGCCGGGTGCGGTGGTGCACACCTGTAATCCCAGCACTTGGGAGGCTGAGGCACGAGGATCGTGTGTTCAAAGCCAGCCTCAGCAATGACCCTGTCTCTAATAAAATACAGAAAAGGGCTGGGGATGTGGCCCAGTGGTTGAGTGCCCTTGAGTTTAATCCCCGGTTCCAAAAAAAAAAAGAAAGAAAGAAAGAAAAGAGAAAAATAATCCCTAATACTTTTATACAATGGTGAGATGTTATTTTGCCATTTACCAATATGTATTTTAACATACCTCAGTTTAATGACTAGAGAGAAAGATAAAAACAGTTAAGTTGGTCTTTTCTGATCACAAAGGCTAATTTATGAGAACCTGAAGCAGAATTTCAGACATATTTTCATTCTTAGTGGAGTCTATAGATTTCTGTAATACCTTGTGCATCATAGGCTTTCAAATAGTTCATGAATCCCACGCGAAAAGGAGCTACCTTTTTAGTCCCTATCCATTCATTACTGTTCTGAATTGAATTATTGCCTTTTGAAGGTTAGGCATAGTTTATATGGATTCAATTTTAGGAACTTTTCTGAAGGTTTCTTATAGTATGTAAAAAAAATTAGTTCATCAAAATATGCACTCATACTGATGCACCCTTGAGTAACCTTCTGTCCTCATGTGCTATTTCTGTCCTGTTTTTCCCTTTTGATCATATGCTTTTCTTTCCTACCCAGTCCCATATGTGATATGGTAATAATCACATTGGATAAATCATCAGTACCCCAGCTAATCCCAATCTTTCAGAAAACTTATTCTGGGTCCTTGTAAAGCACCTGGTTGCTTAAATGTATACCAATTCATTGCAAACTCTTTATATGTATGCAAGAGTACATTGTATTTTACAGTTTTATATTTCTTATAAGCTTTCACAAAAAAATGACATAAATAAATAGATGATATACTCTTTTCTTTTTAATATTTATTTATTTGCTTTAGTTGTACAAAATGCGTTTATTTGTACGTGGCACTGAGGATCGAACCTGGGCCGCGCACGTGCTAGGCGAGTGCTCTACCGCTGAGCCACAACCCCAGCCCTAGATGATGTACTCTTTATGAATTTGAAGGAACATTACTTTCTTAGCTGATTCCCCTGAACAGCAGCTCACTAATACTTTCTCTTATTTTTATTTGTGTCTAAACTGGATTCTATAGAAAAAAAGAAATACTGTACAGACAAAACGTTGATTTCTTTTAATCCACCAAAATTGATTTACAGAGAAATGATAAGATATCTACTAATATATCAGTCAAATATGGAATTATTAATATCTTATGTGTATTTCTCATTTTTACAAGATGAAAATAATAATAGCATATATTTGGTTACATACACTAAAAGTTATCAGTTTACTTACCCTTTACACAAATAAAACACTGAAGTTGAAACAGCTTCTTCCACTGTCTTTCCTCTATTTTCACCAGTATAGTTTATCTTTCACCACATATTACGGCACACTTGAGGAGAGGAAGGTATCTGGAGGTGCTGGGATAGATAGCTAATAGACAGCTGTGACTGACAAGAAGGTGCTTGATTAATAGACTGGTTCATCCTTGTTTATTCTCTCTTTTCTTCTACTTCTATCTCCCAGGCCTCAGATAAAAGTCTGAAAGGTGTCCTGGATTCCTGATGGTCTCTTGCCTTCCACATCTACTCAGTAGTCCAAACTGTAAATTCCACTTTCAGTCTCTTTCTCATGTATGTTCCCATCACTCTCATCCTAGATGATCAGGGTTTCATTTCTCACATCTCATCACTCTAGCCCAGTTTCTCTTGCTGTAATCCATTGTGTGTATTACCATCAGATTTGTCTGCATGCTGTACATTTCTGATACTCTGTCCCCTGTATTTGGAAGCCTTCAATGGCAACTACAGCTGCTGCTGCTGTTGCTCCCCACTGTCTCCGCCCACCCCGCATCCTACCCCTCCCCCCCTCTGTCTCTCTCTCACACACACACAAACACACAGGACACACAGGTTGGAACTCAGGACCTTATGCATGCTAGGTTAGGCAGGTGTTCTACCACTGAGCTACATCCCTAATCCTTTATTTTTATTTTTGAGACAGAGGCTTGCTACCTTGCTCAAGCTGGCCTCAAACTTGCAATCCTTCTGCCTCATCCTTCCAAGTAGCTGACATTACAGTTGTGTACCCCCATGCCCAACCTTTTTTTTTTTTTTTTTTTGTGGTACTGGGGTTGAACTCAGGGGCACTCGACCACTGGGCCACATTCCCAGCCCTTTTTTGTATCATGTTTTGAGACAGGTTCTCACTGAGTTGTTAAGTGCCTCACCATTGCTGAGGCTGGCTTTGAACTTGCGATCCTCCTGCCTCAGCCTCCCAAGTGCTGGGATTACAGGTGTGCACCATGGTGCCCAGCTCATGCCCAGCTTTTAATGGCTTCTTTTTTAAAATATTTTTTTAGTTGATAGAACTTTATTTTTGTTTTATTTATATGTGGTGCTGAGGATTGAACCCAGTGCCTCACACATGCTAGGCAAGCACTCAACCCTGAGCTATAACCCCAGCCCCTTTTAATGGCTTCTTGATACCAATCACAGAAAGTAAATTGGTGCCACTCAAATTCTTGTCATTGGTCCAGTGACAGTTTACCAACTATTTGTTATCTATGTGCACTGAGATCATTCCAGAAGTTGAGAGAGAGAGAGAGAAGTTGAGTGTTTAGAAACTTTCATAGTGTCTTGACAGAATAAATTTTCCATGAATGCAAGAATTTTAAATATTGGGACTCTTTGTACACCCTCTCCACGTAATTAGTTCATGATCTACTAAGGAAAAAAGAAAGTTGGTATTTCACAACAGGTAGTGTGAAATTCCTTTGTCATGATCTACCCACATATAATTTATTCTCATCACTTACTACTTCCTTCAGCACTCATTTCAAAGTACATCTGTTTAGTGCTGTTCACACCCTGTTTGCTCACCTTTTGCTTTTGTTCATGTTTCTTTCTTCTGTTGAAATTGCCTCTCCATGCACCTGAGGTAGGGTACAAGTAGAATGGAAGGAACATACTACCTTAGAGCAGCTGGGCGACAAAGTATTCATATGTTGTATCCTCTCTCTGCTATATCACCATTTCTTACCAATGTTTTGGACCAGAGTTGAGGTGAACAGGACAGCTGAACAGACCGAAGGTGCTTGGAGCCAATAACTCATGTGTTTTTTTCAGAAAATACAGGGCCAGATACACCTGCTGGTACTGTTCCCTGCCTGTGAGCATGGTGAGCAGCTATGGATTTCATCTGTTTCTGGGCCAAAGGTCATACAGGTCTAGAAATGGACATCATCAATGGTAACTGATTTAATACCTCATGAATATCAATACCTTCATGAATATTTGATGTCTTCTATGTGGTGTCATGGTTTTGGTGGTCTTGGTTTTTTTTAATTGCTTTTTATTGCTTCCCAACTATGTTTAGCATGCATATGCTCTATTTATCACAAGGTGTTTGATTTGGTACTTATTTTCATCTCTCTTCTCCATTTTTTCCTCTTATTTTCTGTAATAGGATTGGACATTCTTAGATATTCACATATTGCTCTCTCCACAGCACAAGTAATCTTCTGGCTCTCAAATAATTTAGCTGTCCTTCATCACATTCTTTGTAGCAAAGATTTTTGAGGAGAAGAAAGGTGAGGGAACAGTTTGTAGATACATCTTACAGTTTATTTTTTATTAGAAGTATAAATACTTTGTGTTATCTAACTTTACAGTGTAATATGAACTCTTTTTTTCTTTTCCCAGTAAGAACTGTTAAGGGCAGCTTGTATCTCATTCCCCCCACCCCTCTTTCTCTTTCCATTTCTCTCTCTTTACCCCATTGTATTTCATAAACATAGCTTACTGTAGTAGACACTGACATCTAGTTACATTGACATCTAGTTAACTCATTGAAAGCACTCAACTTCTGAGGTCAAAGTTTGGTCTCCACACAGAGATTTATTTGCTTTGTTTTATTTGTGTCCTCCTGTTAAACCTTTAATGCTTGCCAGGTTTGTACTTCCTTGCAAAGAGCAAAAGTAAAACAAAAAATTAGCACCTGTATTGTGTAACCAGTTCAAAACCAGTGTTCTCTTGGATTTGGGGCAGGAGAATCAAGTTCTCATTCAAAAAACAACGTTGTATTATTGTTTTTCAAGATAAGGAAAGGTAGTCAGGGTGGCAAAAGAAAAATGTGTGAATTTGCCTGTAGTGATACTTTTAAAGTATGGTACTTTTAAAGTACATAACAAGTAATTGTAATTCACATACTCACCGAACTAGACAGTGATATTTGTATTAGACTTGAAGTAGTAAAAGACAGATGACAGAGAACTTGGTAATTAAATTAGAATCAAATGTTAAAGTTAGGAGGTCTCTTAGATACCAACAGATAACATCAGAGCTCTTGTTTTCTGATTCTCTAAGTCAGTATGTTGGCCTTCTTACAGAGGTTTAAGAATTTTGTTTTCTATCTGTGGTAGAAAAGTCCTAAATTGCTAAGAAATAAGATGAAATTTAAAATTGACATCAACATAAAATATGACATTTTAGAAAATAAATGTCTCTAGGGCTGGGGTTGTGGCTCAGTGGTAGAGTGCTTGCCTAGCATGTGTGAGTCACTGGGTTTGATTGTCAGCACCACATATAAATAAATGAATAAGCTGGGCGCCTTGGTGCACACCTGTAATCCCAGCACTTGGGAGGCTGAGGCAGGAGGATCGTGAGTTCAAAGCCAGCCTCAGCAATGGCGAGGCACTTAGCAACTCAGCGAGACCCTGTCTCTAATAAAATAAAAAAAGGGCTGGGGATGTGGTCCAGTGGTCATGAGTCCCTGAGTTCAATCCCCGGCACCAAAAATAAATAAAAATAAATAAATAAATAAATAAATAAACAAACAAATGTCCATCAACATCTAAAAAAAGATATTAAAAAAAAAAAGAAATGTCTCTTAATGATGCAGAACCACAAAAGTGTTGTAAATAGCATTATGAGATAGATTAAAACAAGGCACTGTCACTTTAGGAAAATGTCTTTGTTTTTGGTGTGTGTGTGTGTGTGTGTGTGTGTGTGTGTGTGTGTTTTTGCTGGGGATCAAAGCAACCCAGGACCTTGAGCCATGGGTATGTTAATATGTGTGTGCTCTGACACTGAACTATATCTCCGCAACCTCACCCCACCCTTTTTAGTGAAATAAACGAAAAGCAAGGGTTTTAGTAACTACATTAAGTTGTCCCCATAAAGAAGTAGGAAGAAGGATGTCAGAACTATGCAAAATAACAAAAACATAAATGAAAATTGTTGTGTTAGGCTGAAGAAATCGCTTTCCATTACTCTGGAAAATCCCAGTTATTTCTATTGATACTTTGTACTCATGTAAAAGGTTAGAAGAAAAAATGCTATGCTGTTGTTTATATGCTCTGTGAGACTGATTTGAAGACAGTATTTGAAGACCAAATAGAATGCATACTATGGATTTATTTATTTTAGGAGAAGGTAGGCAGTCGCCCTAATTGTTACAGTTTCCCACACTGACTATTTTATACCTTCTGTATACTTCCAAGGCTTCCTCCCAGCATACTATTTACCCCTCCCCTTCTCCAATATATGCATCTCCTGTGAATCTGTTTCTTTAATTTTTTAAATCACAGCTTGATCTGTTGTATGCCTGATTGGTAAAAATTTGTGGCAATAGTTTGAGCCTTTGTTAGATTTTTTCTTCCTATCACCAAATAGGGTCTCAGGAGGTCCCGAGAAGGGAAAAGGGGACCTCAACTGACCCCTGGCAGCTTATCAACTTTTGTGGCAGAAAGGAATTTCAAGACACATCAAAATAGGTGCAAATCCAGGTGGTGGTGCAGGCCTGTAATCCCAGAGACTCTGGAGGCTGAGAGGGAGGATGGCAAGTTCAAAGCCAGTCTCAGTGAATTGATGAGACCCTCAGCAACTAAGATGCTGACTCAAAATAAAAAGATAAAAAAGACTGGGGATATAGCTCAAAGATAAAACACCCTTGGGTTCAATCCCCAGTACCAAAAGGCAGGGAGGAGGCACAAGCAGAGGTTTATTTAGGAAAGCAAGCGATAAAGCAGGATACACACTTAAAGGGAGAGGGAAAGCAGGTGCTCCAGAGTAAGCCGCACTTCTTCTGGGGTCTCAGGCGGCTTCCACTAAAAGAAACTTTGTAAATGGTGAACATGAGGTACTTGGGGTCGCATAAGCTTAATGAGCTCTGTTCTTTCAGGCATGGAGCACAGAATATACCACAGCTGTCTGGTTCTTTTCAGAACCTCGAGTTTGATATCATCCTTAATGGTACAGGAACTGTACCCACGTCCTGGATCTCTAACAATCTCTCTCTAGGCTGCTGCTGCTTCTTCTTCTTCTTCTTCTTTTTTTTTTTTTTAATATTTATTTATTTACTTTAGTTGTACACAATGCAATGCATTTATGTTTATGTGGTGCTGAGGATCGAACCCGGGCCGCGCACGTGCGAGGCGAGCGCTCTGCCGCTGTGCCACAACCCCAGCCCTCTAGGCTTCTTTTAATCAGTCTAAAAAATACATTCTATAAACTAACAAAGTATATAGGCACTAATTAACTGGACTTAACTTCTCTAAGATTTATTGGACCTTTTAAGAATTCAGTGCTGGAGGAAAACAGGCTTGGGGAGTGAAGGTAAGGTGGTTCACAGAGCTTTTAGATTTAAAGCTATAATCCCTCTTTCTTTCCCTATTTGTCTTCTTTCTACTTGTCCTTACTTCTTCTACCCTAACTCTTTCCCAAGAGTATTTACTGTTTCTGGCAGGCAACCAGATTAGGGCAGATTATCTCAACTCAGAGATGAAATGATTCTGTCTTTAGCCTCTGTGAGGGCTGGTCTGCTTTGGCTCCTCTTTTCTTCTGGAGAGTAGCTCCTTTAGGTTCCCACCTGAAAGTCTACTCCCACCTCAGTCTTCTTAGCAGGCTCTGAATTCTGGGGGTTTTTGCCAGCCTTGTGAGTCTGCTGAAAGCTCTGCTCAGCCTTTCTGGCCTCCATTGTGACACTTTCTGCCAGATTTTTTAGTTGTTATCAGCAAAGGAATGTATGGGAACCAAGTGATCTGCCCTCCAGAGGTAGAACTCTTTCATCCTTTCTTAATATTTATTTTTGCATATGTTTAAAATGAATATATATACATTTTAGTAAAGTATATGTGCACATCATCTAGGGACAAAGATACATAACAATGCATGAGGTTTGCTCCTGATAAGTATGCTATCAAAGTTTGGAGACTCTTGCTTTTTATTTCTTCCTCTTCAGCTGTAATCGTGATTCACTAAATACTTGTGACCTGCCTCATAGAAATTTTTCTATATGTACTGGGGTAAGTGTCAAATATCCGATGATGACTTCTAACAGGGATGTTATACAACTTAACATAAACTTGAAGAAATTACTTCATCATATTTAAGGAACAAAGGATATAATCTTCTTGATAGGTTTTATTTTGCTTCTTAACCTATTTTTCTAAATTCTGTATATCTGAAAAATATGTCAAGATACTGGAAATTGTCCTTAAAGGTAGCAGTTTGGTGTTTATAACATATACATCTGAGCATACAGTTTTTAAAATCACTATAAAGATGATTATAGTGGTTGAGGGTCTGGGGACAGACACTGAGTGTGAATCCTGACTTTGCTACATACTAGCAGAGTGGTCTTGGCTTATTTCACTTAGAATGATAGTCTCCAGTTCCATCCATTTACCAGCTAACTCGTTCTTTTTTATGGCTGAGTACTATTCCATTGTGTCTATATACCACAATTTCTTTATCCATTTATCTGTGGAAGAGCACCATAGCTTAGATATTGTGAATTAAGCTGCTGTAAACATGGATGTGGCTATGTCACTGCGGTATGCTGATGTTACACCTTTGGGCATATACTGAGGAGTGGGATAATTGGGTCAAATGGTGGTTCCATTTCAAGTTTTCTGAGGAATCTCCACACTGCTTTCCAGACTGGCTGTACCAATTTGCAGTCCCACCAGCAATGTATGAGTGTACCTTTTGCCCCACATCCTTGCCAACATTTATTGTTACTTGTATTCTTGATAATTGCCATTCTGACTGAAGTGAGATGGAATCTAAGTGTAGTTTTAACTTGCGTTTATCTAATTGCTAGAAATGTTGAACATTTTTTCATATATTTGCTGACCATTTATATTTCTTTTTCTGTGAAGTACCTGTTCAGTTCCTTTGCCCATTTATTGATTATGTTATTTGTTGGGGGTTTTGGTGTTAAGTTTTTTTGAGTTCTTTATATATCCTGGAAATTAATGCTCTGAGGTGCAGGTCACAAAGATTCTCTCCCATTCTGAGGGCTCTCTCTTCACATTCTTGATTGTTTCCTTTGCTGTGAAGAAGCTTTGTAGTTTGATACCATCTCATTTATTGATTCTTGGTTTTACTTTTTGCACTTTAGGAGTCTTGTTGAGAAACTAGTGAGCCAACATGATGGAAAGTTGGGCTTACATTTTCTCCTGGTAGGCACACGGTCTCTGGTCTAGGTCTTTGATTCACTTTGAGTTGAGTTTTATGCAAGGTGAGAAAGAGGGGTTAAATTTCATTCTACTACATATGGATTTACAGTTTTCCCAGCACCATTTGTTGAAGAGGCTATCTTTTCTGTTGTGAATGTTTATAGCACCTTTGTGTAGAATGAGATAACTGTATTTACGATGGTTTGTCTCTGTGTCTTCTATTCTGTACCATTGGTCTTCATGTCTTGGTATTGTGCCCATACCATGCAGTTTTTGTTATTATAGCTCTGTAGTATCATCTAGTATTGTGCTGCCTCCTGCTTCACTTCTCTTGCTGAGGATTGTTTTGGCTATTCTGGGCCTCTTATTTTTCCAAATGAACTTCATGATTGCTTTTTCTATTTCTATGAAGAACGTTATTGGAATTTTCATAGGAATTGCATTAAATCTCTATAGCACTTTTGGTGGTATGGCCATTTTGACAATATTAATTCTGCCTATCTAAGAATATGGGAGATCTTTCCATCTTCTAAGATCTTCAATTTCTTTCTTTAGTGTTTTGTAGTTTTCATTGTAGAGGTCTTTCACCTCTTGTTAGATTGATTCCCAAGTATTTCATTTCTTTGAGGCTATTGTGAATGGGATAATTTTCCTAATTTCTCTTTCAGATGATTCATCATTGGTGTATTAGAAGGTAATGGGTTTGTGGGTGTTAATTATATCCTACTACTTTGCTGATTTCTTTACGAGTTCTAGAAGATTTCTGGTAGAATTTTTTTGGTCTTCTAAATAAGAACCATATCATCGGCGGATAAGGATAGTTTGAGCTCTTCTTTTCCTATATGTATCCCTTTAAAATGAGCTATTCTCATTTATCTCTGAGTATTTCTTATTTCATCCCTGATTTCTTCTGCTATCCATTGGGCATTCAATAGCATATTATTTAGTTTCCAGGTATTAGAGTAGCTTCTATTTTTTATTTTGTTGTTGATTTCTAATCTCATTGCATTATGATCTGATGGAATGCAAGGTATTATTTCTTTTTTTTTTTTTTTTTTTTGTATTTGCTCAAAGTTTCTTTGTGGCCTAAGATTTCATTTATTTTAGAGTAGGATCCATGTGTTGCTGAGAAGAAAGTATATACAGTCATTGATGAATGAAATATTCTGTATATGTCTGTTAAGTCTGAATTATTGTTTTTTTTAGCTCTATAGGTTCTTTATTTAGCTTTTGTTTGTAAGATCTCTCCAGTGATGAGAGAAGCACATTAAAGTCACCCAGTGTTATTGTGTTATGGTCCTTTTCATTCTGGAAATTGAGAAGGCTTTGTTTGTACATAGATGCTCCACTGTTGTGGCATAAATATTTACAAATGTTGTGTCTTGTTGATATGCAATTTCCTTAAGCAGTATGAAATGACCTCCTTTGTTCCTTCTGATTATCTTTGGCTTGAAGTCCACTTGATCTGATAAGAGGATAGAAACCCCTCCTTGTTTATGAGATCCATGTGAATGACTTTTTTTTTCCCCATCCTTTTCCCTTTGGTCTCTGAATGTCTTTGCCTATGAGGTGAGTCTCTTGGCAATAGCATATTGTTGGGATTTGTTTTTTAATCATGTCTGCCAGTCTATGTCTTTTGATTAATAATGCTATTATTGAGAAATGATTCTTATTTCCCATCAGTTTGATTTACTTCTCGTTTCTAATTTGAATTAATTTCTTCTTTGATTAACTATTCTTCTAGTGTAGTTTCTCCCTTTGCTGATGTTCTTTTATTTTTCATTTCTTCTTCATGAAATATTTTATTGAGTATGTTTTGTTTTTTTTTTTTTTGGTTTTTTTTTTTTTTTTTTTTTTTTACCGGGGATTGAACTGAGGGGCACTTGACTACTGGGCCACATCCCCAGCCCTTTTTGTATTTTATTAGAGACAGGGTCTCACTGAGTTGCTAAGTGCCTCGCCATTGCTGAGGCTGGCTTTGAATCGTGATCCTCCTGCCTCAGCCTCCCAAGTGCTGGGATTACAGGCGTGCGCCACCGCGCCCGCCTTATTGAGTATGTTTTGTAGTGCAGGCTTTCTAGTGGTGAATTCTTTTAACGGTTATTATGGAAGGTTTTTATTTCTTCATCAATTCAGAAGCTCAATTTTGCTGGGTATAGTATTCTTGACTGGCATCCATTTTCTTTCAGAGCTCGGTATATATTATTCCAAGATGTCTTAGCTTTGAGGGTCTGGGTTGAGAAATAAGCTGAGGTCCAGATTGGTTTGCCTCTAAATGTGACCTGTCATTTTTCTCTGTCAGCCTTTAAAATTCTATCAGTATTCTGTACGTGAGGCATTTTCATAATAATGTGGCTTGGTGTGGGTCTGTTGTAATTTCGTATATTTGGGGTCCTGTAAGCCTTCTACATTTGATTTTCCATTTCATTCTTAAGGTTTGGAAAATTTTATGGCATTATTTCATTGAAAAGATTATGCATTCCTTTAGTTTGGATCTCTGAGCCTTCATCTCCTGATAAGTTTTATATTTGATCTTTCCATAAAAATATGGAATGCTTCACAAGTTTGCGTGTCAGCCTATGCAGGGGCCATGCTAATCTTCTCCGTATTGTTCCAATTCTAGTATATGTGCTGCCAAAGCGAACACTGGTTAGGCCTCTTAAAGGAAGGTTCTAATAAATTATTTGAGTTTGCCATTATATTTTCAAGAATTAACATTGTAAAACAAAATGTATAATCTTGTGTATATTTAATGATTATAGGTAGATTGCTTTATATCACTAGTCATATAGCAAAATGATTGAAGTTCAAAAATTAGTAAAATGGGACTGGAGATAATAGCATAGTGTTAGAGCACATGCTTATCATGTGCAAGACCCTGGGTTTGATCCCCAGCACTGCAAAAAATAAAATCAGGTACAGTGGTATGTGACTGTTGTCCCAGCTACTTGGGAGGCTGAAGTAGGAGAACCATTTGAGCTTAGGAGTTCAAGGCCAACCTGGGCAAAATAGACCCTGTGTCAAAACAAAACTAAACTAAACTAAACTAAAAATAGTTACCATGAGGATATATGGTAGAAATACAGCAGCAAACATGATTTTTGTTTTTAAAAGGGTTGTTATTATCTGAAGAAATATTTTCAAGTCTTGGATGTTATTGCTTGTGGCTTAAAATATGACTGCAGTATGTTTTATAACAAAAAGGCATTTAAATCCAAATAAACACAACATGTGTGGCCTGGGGAGATGACTTCTTCCCCTAAACTGATGGATTCCTTCTATGTGTGTGTTTTTAACTCTGTGAAACTAAAGAAAATGTTTGTGAGGCTGCCGATAAATTCATATGGTATGATTTGTGCACCCTTTTGCTTCAAGTGAAAACTAGAAATTGTAAATTTCCAGGAACATTTTGAAGCATAAATTCAGTCCCCTGGTGTAGGCAAAACTTGTAGTTAATGATGTTTGTTAGTTTAAAATATATATTAGAAAGTATTGCCACAGTTGCATGTTTCTGAATGCCTGAAGACGTCTTTGAAAACATACTGTTTTAGAGATTTGCTTCTATTTTGTTTCTTTACCTAAAACTTGTATATGTCTCTGTATATGGGAGGAGGGAGATTCCTGTATCTTTGCACTGTTCATTTGGACCCACAATGAGGCTTTTTAAGTATCATGTCCATTTTTGTAATGGATTATGAACTCAGAGGCCCCATGTATGTGTAAGCTCTGTTGATCAGAGCTGTCTGATGAAAGGGAGGCTAAGGAAAATGAAACAAATTGTGTGACCTTTCATTCCATTTATCAATCCAAGGTTGTTTGAGCCATATGAGTCACATGGTTTCAGTTAATTTCTTTATATTTTAAAAAGTGTTTTCTCGGGCTGGGGTTGTGGCTCAGCAGTAGAGCGCTTGCTTAGCACGTGCGCAGCTCGGGTTCGATCCTCAGCACCACGTAAAAATAAAGGCATTGTGTACAACTATATAAATAAAGTGTTTTCTCTGCATAAATAAAAATTCGTATTTAATGTTTCCTCTTTTAAAATCATTGCTTTCCCATTTCTTTTTCCTCCTATGTTTTTATATTAATTTATATAATATGTATAATACTTTATCTTATTTTTATTCTTCTCACTTAATTACCACAGGAATTTTCTATGTCCTTTCTTTTTCCTATATTAAGACTAATTCTTGCTGGACAAGGTGATGCTTACTGGTAATTCCAGCTCCTCAGGAGACTGAGTTCCAGGCCAGCATGGGCAATTTAGCAATACCCTGTTTAAAAAAAAAAAAAAAAAAAAATTATCCCAGGGGTGCTTTGCCACTGAGCTACATCCCCAGCCCTAGATAATTTTTATTTTGAGACAGGGTCTCACCAAGTTGCTGAGGCTGGCCTCCAACCTGCAATCCTCCTGTCTCAGCCTCCTGAGTGGATAGAAAATATAGATGTGCCTCAACTGAGCTCAGAGGTAGAACGTTCTTGGGTTCAATCTTCAGCAAGGAAAGAAGGAAGAGGAGGGAAGTGGAGTAAGGAATAGGAGGGGGGTGGGGTAAGAAAGGAAGTAAGGAAAGAAAGAAAAGGAAGGGTTCTCTTATGACAATGGGGTTTTTAGTCTTACAAAAGAAATATTAAGACAATCTCTAGCTTACTAGTCTTTCTTTTCTATTTCTCTCTCTCTCTCTCTCTCTGGGGATGGCATCCTTTTTAGAGTAGGTAAATGCTGTGTCACTTAGCTACATACCCCGCTTATCCCTGACGTACTTTTGTCTGCCTGTGTCCTGCGCAGGCCATGGAAATGGGGTTTCTCTCGGTGAAATGGGCTGGCTGAGAAATAAAAGCTAAGAAAAACAGAAGGATGAAAAAACTACAAGACACAGAAAATATTCTAGCTAGCCGATCATAGGGATTGAGCTTCTATACTATGGCAAAATGGACACACACACACCCCCTTGCTTTACTTATATCCGGAGACATCAAAGGCAAGGATAAGGTTTCAAGGGCCTGGTCTTGCTTCTTGGTTATCTTGCAATCAGCTGGTTGATTGACATCTTGGCAGGCCACACCCATCTCAGGTGCTGTGTGGGAGCTCTGGCAGAGCTTGAGGGGAAAGTTCACCTGCATCAGGCAGTCAATCCCTGTGGGGGTGCCACTGGAGGTCCCAATGCCAGACTTATGCCCTTTAGGCTACTATGTGCAACATAGTCCACACAGCCCCCAGTCGGCTCATGACACTTTTATAGTATACAATTATCTAGAAGAAACAAGTATTTAGAAAGGTTACTGAAAGGCTGTCTTACCAGTTATAATTGCCATTCCACTTTTATGAAGTGCCAGGAATGTTTTGAATACGAGGAAGTAACAAAAAAAGAGACAGCATTAACCTGGAGTTTTACATTCTGAAAACAGGAAATAAGTACATACAAATTAATTTTAAAGGCATACAGTATCTGTTTCCTCCTGTATTTGCATCATTGAATTACAGTAATTATAATGTCTGTAGCCAGGAAATGTTTATAGCATAACTTGTATTAGCAAGAATCTGGCATGGGGTGATTAACCAATAGCCATGACTTTGACTACTGTAACAGTGGCAAAACAACGTCATACCAGCATTGACCAATAGAAATGCAATGTGGGTTGTGTGTGTAATTTTATTTTCTAGTAACCATACTAAAAAAGCTTTTTTAGAAGTAAAATTTAATTGTGTGTATGTGGGGGGGGGGTAGGGATCAAACCCAGAGCCTTTCACATTCTAAGAACATACTCTACCACTGAGCTATACCCCCAGCACATTGAAATTAATTTTAATACTATTTTGTTCAACCCATTATATTAAAAATATTATTTTAACATTTAATCAATATTTAAAATTATTGTTTTTAAAAATTATTCATAGTAATTCATTGAGCTATGATGTATATCTTATAAAGATAGCACATCTCAATTTGGACACAGTTTTCATTGGAAATCCTTGTTCTATTTGTTTGCTTTTGAGACAGGGTTTCACTGTGTTGTCCAGGCTGGTATTGAACTCCTGGGCTCAAGGGATCCTCCTGGTGCAGCCTCGCATGTAGCTGGGACTGTAGGTACCCACCACTATACCTAGCTTTGATCTGTATTTTGTTTTCATAAAGTGTATAGGTGAAATAGGTTTGCATGCCGGACTTGTTCCAAATATATTTAAGGTTTTCTTTTAATATTTATTTATTTGCTTCAGTTGTACACAATGCATTTATTTTTACGTGGCGCTGAGGATC